>NW_027019597.1:8459272-8624059 GCF_013076305.1 Rhopilema esculentum
GCGCCTTGTACCAAAGTAGCGCCTGGTACCAAAGTAGCGCCTTGTACCTAAGTAGCGCCTTGTACGCAAGTAGCACCTGGTACCTAAGTAGCGCCTTGTACCTAAGTAGCGCCTTGTACGCGAGTAGCACCTGGTACCTAAGTAGCGCCTTGTACCCAAGTAGCGCCTGGTACCAAAGTAGCGCCTTGTACCTAAGTAGCGCCTTGTACGCAAGTAGCACCTGGTACCTAAGTAGCGCCTGGTAACCCAGTAGCGCCTTGTACCAAAGTAGCGCCTTGTACCTAAGTAGCGCCTTGTACGCAAGTAGCACCTGGTACCTAAGTAGCGCCTTGTACCAAAGTAGCGCCTGGTACCAAAGTAGCGCCTTGTACCTAAGTAGCGCCTTGTACGCAAGTAGCACCTGGTACCTAAGTAGCGCCTGGTAACCCAGTAACGCTGGTACCCAAGTAGCGCCTTGTACCCAAGTAGCGCCTTGTACCTAAGCACTTGGTACCCAAGTAACACAAAGTAATGCTTGATGCTTGGCATTGAAGTGAAGAAGTAACGTTTAACAATGTTCCACTAATACAGATCCGACATTACCGCTTCTAAAAGCGAATGATGGCCAGAAATCATTTTCACATTAGCTAACCTTTGGAAGAGCTTCGATAAGGAATCTAAAATGGCATGGCACCTTTTCTTGGTACCTGCAAAATGCTGTCGATAAAGAATTTCAGGTTCTCAGCCACTCTTTCCTTTTAAACTTGTAATTAAACTTAAAGTGAATTGCATTTAGTTATAATTTCCTTTTAACTACATTTTTCCTTTAACACGTCAGTTTCAAAAACATTACCACTTACTGAAATATTTATAAAGATTGTAAAATTAATATATTGTAAATATTTGGTTATTAAATACCGTTTAGCCTGGTTTGTGAGGGACAGAGTGATACAAATGCCCTTCAAATAACTGCCATCTGATGGCATTAGAATTGCTCCAGCTCTATCGTTCATTTCGATGGTTTGATTTTCTTCTTTATATTGCCAAGTTATATTATATTTTGGTGATCCTGGTCGTGCAGCCTTATAGCTCTATATGCGAATGTCTTCTTTGCAGCTATTAAAGATCGTGTAGGATCTTATGGCAACACTATCTTACATTTGCCTCTTTTTGCATAAATGGTTGTACCTTATTGCTTTTGTCTTTAATCAGGAAAGTAACAATTCAGCCAACGCAGACTAATTCGAACTCGTGTAATTGAAAGTTTTACTAATTAGAACAAGATTGGCAGGTCCATTAAAAAGAAAAATCTATGATTCGAATCTTTGTAGATGGAACGTAATGTAAATGGAAGGCAATCCAGTCGCACTGAATTTTCCACATGTTTTGAGGTAACAAAAGTGAATACTCAATAACGTCATGAATAAATCAAATTATTAGCTAAGGAATCAGATTTTGTTGCAGTTCACGCTGATTTTCATTACTAAGTCATATCAAAGAACTATCTTTGATTTGGCTTTAAAATATTTAGATAACCCTTAGCAAAAAAGTCCATCTATTCTCTCCATATTCAATTGTTATCAAAAACTCAAAGGCAAGGTTTTTACATCAGAAAGCCACAGAATCAAATTTTGAAACATAACCTCTGTTCGATTCAATCTACATTGATATTGTTCAATATAACCTACAATATACATTGATACCTGCTAACTAACTAACAATATATATATATTTCAATTTGTATTCTCTGTAGATAAAATTTCTCTATTTATGCGTATTTTACAGCTAAAAGTTATAGATAATCTAGATTTGAGCAACCCGTATATTGCTTTAAAGTGAAATGCAATTTTCTTTAACTTCAAACTTACAAGCTATCTGCATGTAACCTCTTTATTCCCAAAATTAAAATTCTGAGCGCCTTCACTACTTAAATAAAATTCAAGGCCACAGTTTAGAGTTTTGGAAAGGTCGAAATCCAAAGGTCAAAGTGCTGAGGTCGAGTCCATGCTTATGGATTAGAGTTCTTGGGCAAAAAGGTCAGACCTCTGTAATTAAGTTAATATGATGGGAACTGCATTGCTTTAGAACTGAAATAATTTTGTAACTTCTATCATTTTTCAATAGCAAAAGTGTCTTATTGACAAACCCTCACTCAGAAAGTCAATTTTCTCCTTGTGTAGGCTATTTGGAAATTATTTTTTCGGGTCACGCTTTGAAGCTATGTTAAAATTGTGTATTGGGCAGAGGCCAGAAAACATTCCTTGTTCCTGCTGCGGGCGAGAGCAAGGACATCTATAGATGCAGTAACATTATGGGAGGCGAGTAAAGTGAGAAAAATTGGACGTTGTGCTGAGATTTTGCTTCTCTTCCCGGCAAGGATTGAAAACCAAACAATGGATTGTTATGTTTTATTATTTCTAACTAGATTTTATTCAAAAGATACAAGGAAAAGTTTTAAGGAAGGTAATTAGGGCAATATTTCATCCGAGGGACGTTGAAGCGTTTTCTGAACTCTTGAACAAGATTAAATTTATATGTAATAAACTCTGGAACATTTACGAGAAATAATTTTTGCTAAAAGAAATCTATAGTCAATACGTTAACACACCGATAAATGTAAAAGCCATTGATATCAGTTGTCTCTTCCTTCACTAATCTGGCATGTTATTTTGCTCTCCTCCGTTGAGCCATACATTTAATGCTCATCTTATCAGAGCTCTGATAATTGAAACTACTTTATCTACGACATTTCTCCTTAAAGCCTTGAAACTCTTACAAACTGACTTGACTTTTTGTAATATCTACTTCTCTTTCCATTAGCTGGCCTTCCTTCTCCATTTATTGACAAATACCATGTGGATTTGTGCTTTCTGTGCAAAAATGCTTGATACGTGTGGTAACTGTTTAGTTCTAGCCGCTCCATAAACACACATTCGAGACTTTTTGTGCTCTAAAATACAAAGGGCTTTATATAAGCCTTTAAAATACATAATCATACCCGTTTAATGTACAGTACTACCAAATTGCAATATGAAGAAAACAAAATCATTAAAAAAGTTATATGTATTGATATAAATACAAAGATCGAATACAAGCACACGTACTCGACTATTGTATCATGTAAAACTGATATTTGCTAGCATGCATAATGATATTTCAATGTGAGGTATATCTAAATTTATTTTCAATATTGATCAGGAATAATATTGGTGAGTAACAATAACTGGTTGATCTTGGTGACATTCGTATGCCTAAATCGATCTAATTCGTATGCCTAAATACATTTTGTGGCAAATTGTCCCTAATCTCGTTTTACACTCTTTTTTACAATTTTTTCAGGCGAACCCTGATTTCAGAGCAGCTGTTGCATATTCAGATGCAAATAGATTCAGATGTTTTTCGGTTCAAATCCTCACAAATAATTATTCACACAACAAATCATTCCAATGTTTGAGAGATTGTTAGACAGATTTCTGCTTGTGGTAAACAAAGGCGATAGAAATTCTTCATCACATGTAAATAAGGCGGAAAAATCAAACCTCTAGCTCTGTTTAGAGCAAAAAGATAAAACGTTCAATGTAAAAGCGGTATAGTAATTAATAAGTAGGCGATTCAAACTCACAGAGACGTAGATGTTTCCTTCAGTTTCCTTCATACAAATGTATTTATTTGAATCCAGCCCTTTGATCATTAGAGCTCCAAAACCAACCGACTCCATCCGTAATTGAGCTAAAACGAAGTTGCCAAAGTCAGATGGAAATGATAAATTAAATTTGTAATATTAATTCTTAAAGTAATATTAATAAATTCATGATTTATATCTTGAAATGTTTATCAAAATATTTGAAATGTTATCGGTTGCTTCACTGTAAATGTTTATTTTACCTGTCTTCGAATGGAAATAGCTAGGAACCAAAGAACAAAAATTGATAAGGTGAAAACCAAGCTAAACAGTTTTTGAAAAATATACGTCATTAAAAATAAAACATCAAGAAAAAAGACAACTAATGGCTTTGAATAGTGTTTGAATCATAGACACTTCAAATTAGGCACCTTCTAGCTACTTTTCTTACAGTTGTTAAAGTAGAGCTGGAAAACATGCATTGCGTGATCACTTACA
Organism: Rhopilema esculentum; assembly: GCF_013076305.1. Next base: position 8,463,372 of record NW_027019597.1, read on the forward strand.
TGAAGTACTTTGGAACAAAGTGCTTCGTACACCTGTTTGGCATTATGCTTATAAGCTTCTTTAATACATAGTTTATAAATTGGGCGCCTTTATACCTGTTGTGGCACCGGGCAAAAAGTTGATGGGGGCCAATACAATCAAAACATTTATAGAATGGAGCTTTCAATTGATTGAGTTTCTCTTTACTTTGCAAAAGCCGTAAAAAATGTAGATTTTTTCTTTTAAATCAACTTCAATGGACCCCTTGGTCTAATGGGTCTGTGGGTGAATATGGCACTGTTTATGAAAGCATACTTACTGTTTGGAGCTGAAAGTGATCTGGCACCCGTGACTTTGTCCGCTGATACAGCAACCGTTTTGCCCAATCGGTTGAGCAGTTTCCCTATTCTGCTCACAGATGGCGTGTGGATATCAACAATCGGGAAGTTTCGTCGCGCATAAAATGGCATTCCCTTGTTTCTCCAGTGCTTTTCAAGGGCTGCTTTTACGTCAATTCTAGACGTTCTTTTGTACTCAGCATGGTTTTTGCTCAGAAGTCTTTTGCCAAATTGTAAGTGTCCCAGGTTTGGGTGATACAAAGACGGCAGTACCTCACCTCTGTGTCTCGATCTGCTTGACCTCAACGAGCGTTCATCTTGTTGTCCCATCTGTGTTCGGAGTGTCTCAAAAAAGTCTTTACGCATTGCCTCTGCAACTCTGGTCTGTATTTCTTCCATGCTCATGTCTGTACCATTGCAACTTATTTCTTTGACATGGATAACGTAAAGGAGGATCACTAGCATTAACACATGAACCTGAAAGTGACAGAATTTATAATCCGATTATAGAATGCATCAATTTCTCACCGTGTTTACGCTTTGGCTTTACAATACTCAGATAACCCTTAGCAAAAAAGTCCATCTATTTTCACAGTGTTACTGCAACCATCAATTTTAACTGTATAGATAAATTTGTGACTGCATAGTCTTTCAAAGTCTTAGATCAGAATTATAAAGAGCCTGACTAGAAAGTGATCGGTCTGTTACTAATTTTCGTAGTTCGCTGAATTCTAACTCTCCTGTTTATCACTCTAATTTTATCAAAGTGAGAGGAATAAACAACTCTAGCTTTCTGTCTTGCTTGCCAAGATAAAAATATCAGTCATTTTACAATTGAAGAAAATAAACAAAATGGTGATGCTTAGATAATCAAATATAGATAAAGCAAATAAAAATAATAACTTAGCCTATGCTATAACGATGACGATACTTGAGATTAATTTTCATTTTTTCAAAATGCATTTTCCATCTTTTTCTCGAAAATATGTAACATAATTGATCAAATGCTTCAAAATATTTGATCTTATCGATGTTATAAAAGCATTTTGAAAAAACTGAAGTTTCTCGCTAGCTCATGTGCACAACACAATCAACTCTTACTGCAAAGTGGCAAGAAATTTAATTAGTTTTTCATTTCCATGAAGTATACACTCGTATTTTACAAAACACGCTATATGAAAACATGGAGGCTCGATTTGCCAAAAAAGAGCAATGACAAAGCTTGAAAGCAAAGCATCTGAGGATGAACATTTCAAAGAAGAAAGCAGGTTCCGGATTTTGTCTGTCATGCTAAGATTACCGAGCAGACTTTATCAGCTAATCAACCTTGCCACAAAAGTGTTATTAAAAACAGTTATCGAGTGGTTCTAAATACAAAAGCTAGCATGCATTTAGAGAAAAATCAATTTCTAAAATAGTAGAACACAATCATGATCACTCAAGCCCCAGCAGAAATTATCTGGTTGTTAGAAACGTGATTGAAATATAAAAATATCAAAGACAAGTTTAAAAGGTGTGACTTACATTTCTCAGATAAACTGCCATGATGTTTCCAAACGATTTCTGGAAAAGAAGGAAATTGTATATCTCTGTGCTTATGAACCTGAAGGCAATCTATCATGAAATTCAATCAGATGAATTTTAGCATTGATCTAGATCCTTTTCAAAAGCTTTTTCTAGCTATTCATCCCTTTTTGACATGATTACATATCATTATCTTATACCTTGCAGCTTGCAGCTTGAATGTCAAAAGATTTCTTGCTACCTAACAACACTGCAATTACAGCGAAGCAAAACTGCTTGTCTCTTTTGTCTAAGATTCAACCAAAAGACATCAGTTGTCAGTTTTTTCCTGGTTACTGAGCTTCTGTAGTTTTTATCATTTCATTTGTCGTTCTTTTTATTCAAATTTTATTAAATAGAGAGGGTGTATTTTAATGACATTTACAATGTGTTCCCGTTTACGTCCGGCCATGTGTAATCATCAAACAATCTTGCAGCCGTTAGAATCACGTGTTGCTCAAACATTCATTCTCGGGAGCATTTTTCCTAGCATTTACTAATTAGTGCTAATGAGGAACATTGCAAATCTTTTTAAAAACCTTTGACAAGATAGTTATAAGGCCCGTGAACGGCATCAATTTCTACAAAAAAGCATGAATTGTTTAAGAGCACGTGACATAATGTGTAATGCTCAGCTGGTCAAAGCGCCTACGAAGCGTCAAATTTTCCTTTGTTACAAAATCGAACACTCAATCAAGCTCTATATTGTAGATCGAAAAATTATTACAAAACTACTTGATATGGTATAACGAAACCCTTGTAGCTAGTGAAGCTATAATTACCGGAAAACGATGCGATTCTCAATGATGTCACAATTACTGGAAAACGATTGGCAAAAAGCAATTTTCATAATTTTGTTAAGCACATGAAAATACATTAAGATAGATTGCGGTAAAACCAATATTACTAGTCAAGTTTCCCCCACTCTTAGTAGTTGGTAATTTATGCTGTTTCTAATGACATATACTATTGTTTTTTTTCTATCCATCTGTTTGAAAGTATCTTTATTGCAAAAGCTCTCTTTTAGGCTGAAAATGGCCCTCGGTTCCGTAGACATCAACACTGCAAACAGTGATCTACACATTGACATTATTATTATTATTACAATCTTTATTCATATTCTTTAAGCGTATATATGGCAATCAAGTCAAACTAATGTTACCAAGTCGCCTATTGTTATGATAATACCATACCTTGAAGAAAGCAGAAGAAAGTCAGGAACCAAGAACTGAAGGCGAAACCATAGTGTGATTGCTTGAACCAAACTGCTATCAACATTAAACTGGGCGTGCTTTGTATCCACAGAATACAGATTTATATCTACCTTAAATATACATCCGCAGATAATAGGCAATCGCAGGTGAAGAAATGGCGAGGCGTGCATCGATAGAAAAGTAGGGTTTATAAATTAGTTTGATAATGATAATCAAATAAGCTCTTGATGCTTTAAAATAACCTAGATCTCGGGGATTATGAAAAAAGGGATTTTTTATGAATGTTCAGTTTTTGGATCCTCTGGACGTACTGACTTTTATTAAATTTATTTAATCTTTAATTCTAGACGTACTCTAGATATAAGATATTAAACAGGCTTTGATTAGCTTGCAAGGCACGAGGGTGACTTTAAGAAAAATCAATTGAGCTTCTATTGATTAATTCATATTTCTGGTGTTTTGCTACAGTAAAGCCCTTTTCCTTCTCTTTCAAAAACGAAAAATCAAATTAAAGCATCGGACACAGAGTCATATAATCGAATTTCAATTCCAGCGATACTAGCAAAAAAATTGTTGAATATAGACCTAGCTACTGTCTAAAAACATAAACCTAGCTAGAAGCTACTGTCAAAAGAAAGTCAAGTAGCACATTTTTTCTAAGTCGGCGTGACCTTCAGCATATTTCAACACTTATTCAGTTGTCTTTGTTTCTTTTTACCACACTATTATGTAAATGCAGAGTAAAATCAAAAGCAGAAACCCTTGATTTAACTTTCAGTTCGTCACTCTAGATTTCCAATTGAACTGTCAATACAACGTCAAAATGCTTTTTCAGTCACAGCAGAAAATCCTTATTCCAGACGCAATCAGAAGCACTCAGACAAAGAATCTTGCTGAGTTTTTAATCAACGCTAGTCATAAAGCATAAAACTTACAGCAGCTGTTGCAGGGTTGGTATAGCCGAAGCCCCAGAAAGCTTCGGAGCAGGCCGCAGCCCTAGCTTCAATGGGTTGCTCTTTGATGGGACCCCAACTTCCATTGTTCAAGTGATGATAACTTTGCGCCAAAAGCACTTGCTTGCACCTATTCTTTGTTCTACAAGTGAAATACGGACAACCCCTAAAGTTTTTCTGCTCAAATATTCCAGCCATTTCTTACTGCCTTGTTGTTTTTAGGCAATTAATTGTAGTTGCTGTTTACCATAAAGATTGTGAAAAAATTTCGAATTCTCTGCTTGCGACCAACACTGTTGGGTACTAAGTGTTAGATAAAGGATATTAAAACGATGCAGATGTCAGAAGGTAACTTTATACATTAAAGAGGTTGGTGCAGCAACAATGGCTATTGATGCAGTTGTTCTTGGACTATAGATTGATTATTTTTATTATCTGCTTACCTTGAACACACCACAGTACATTTTCCCCCTATGCTCACACAATACCCAGCTTTAGAACCCTACGGACTAAGGGCTCAAGAATCCATGCTCAAGGTTGAAAGCCAGTTAATAATTTAACTGTTTGTAACTGTCAACAAAGTCTGATCCTCTATCATTTATAAAAAAATTGATTTTCACATCCAGTTTTTATTTAATTAACTGCACGGCAAACAAATTCTCAACCCTTGGCTGTTTGGTTTAGAAGTTTTAAAACGTTCGGCCTAAAAATGAAAATTGAATGACAGACATCTTGCTGCTATGTGCAAATATTCAAAGATGAAGGCAACGTGAATATTTTCGAGTGCCCCAACACAGTAAGGTTCTTGTAGCAAGTGAGACCAAGCCTAGAGGACTAGACTGGGAACTTTGAAATAGACACTGATGTAGAGAGTGAGTAAGATTATTTTCGATTGTTTTTTCGTTGTTCACCAAGTTGTTATTCTCTGTCAGCTATTTTCACACCTGCTCCAACCAGGGACGCCAGAAGCATTTTGAGGCGGCGGGGGCAGCTACTCAAAAAGGGCACATTTTCAATAACTAATATTAGAATTATAACAAAAAATGATGTAAACAACAAAATTATAACATATTACTTTGGTACCGATAAAACATTTAATCTAAAAGGCCAGTCTAAAACTTCCCATTCTGTTGCTTAGGCTTTTGCTAGGTGGGAGAGGATTGGTTCCTTAACATGTTTGAAGGTAGGGGGACGTGCCAATTTTTAGGGGTACCTTTTTCTGAAAAGTGCGGAATTATCGGTATCAATTTTTGAAATATGTGCAGAACAATGGATACAATTTTCGAAATGTATTGCAAAATTATTAGAAGGGAGATTGAGCATTAACAAAATAAGTGTCCAGTTAGAAATGTAAGTATGAATTATGTGCAATATTGAGATTTTTGGCAAAGGACATGCAAAACTTCATTGATGATTTTGTTGTGCTTTAAAAATGTTATTTGCTTTGCGGGATTATGGGTAAAGTTTTCATCATGATTGCGGAATTATGGTTCACATTTTTCAGACATGTACGGATTCATGGTTCGAAACTTTTTAGCCAAAATGACACGTCCCCGTTCAAAATAAGCCTTAGTTAACCCCACCCCCCTCCCCCACCCTGGCTGTCGAGTCGTATCACGCTGCATTGTGGTAAAAGTGCGTTTTGCAGTTGCAGATGAAAGTGCAAATGAATTGTACAATTGCAATGACTTGTGAGCTCTGACAGGCATTTTTTGTGGCATTCAATTGAAATAATGATTTATCAATGGGTTTCCATCTTTGTTACCTTCTTTATTTGTATGGTAACTTCTTTTTTATAAATTCTGATGACTTTGCTAAAGTTCACCTCATTTTTAAAAGCTTTTAGATTACTCCAATTGAAGCTTGTACTAGCTAACTTGGGTTAGTGTTGCGTATTGCATTAGTGTTTGATATGCTCTACTAGAGTCCGTTTAAAGGGGTCCCATCTCAGTTTTCCCCTAGGACCCCAGATGCCTCCGTTACGCCACTCACCTTATTCTACAGTAATTCCCTACATTTTAGAGTGTTGCCGAAAGAAATATCATTATTGCCCATAAGTTCATAACAAATGCACCCAATGTTTTAAATGCTTTCATTTTGTTCCTAACCGCACTAATATTTCATCTCGCTATTCCATTCGCATAAACACAGTGCCATTTTCACAAAGGCACAGTGCTGCCCCCGCTGCCCCCATAGAGTCAGGGCAGGGGGGCAGCTGCCCCCATGCTTCTGGCGCCCCTGGCCCCAACAGTATCGAAACTTATAAGCTTATATGTTAAATGCAAATATATTTAACATATTTAAATTTTGTTATTGCCCAAGTTTATAAATTTGATATAAAAATTTCTGAGCCCGCCATTATTGTGTTGATAAACTTAGATGTTTGAATTTCATTGGCATCCTGTCAACCACAACGAATATGTTTCGCTGTAAAAACATCGAAATTGCTAACATAGCAGCAGCAACAGAAATTTCTGTCAAAAGCAAAAGAATATTATTGCATTGCACCCGACTGGTATTAGAAAACTAGGGCATTCTTATTGTAAATCCAAAATAGTATTACGTTCCATACAGCCTCACTTCCTATTACTCAAAGCAACGCTGCAGAGGCACACAAATCTGCGCATGCCCCGAGCATTTGTGACCTTGAAACTGCGACATGGAAAACCTAAACACTTATGGCATGTCTCAATGTGTTTGGAATCCAGTCAAACATTTTAACTACGTCCGAACCTGGTCATCCAGATAAATGAATCATTGGCGTTTTTGGTTCAATTTCCGTTTGAAATGTAGTAATCTTGGCCTAATCCGGAGAAAGGAATACACGGCATTATCCGTTGTCAATACACTGCCTAATGATGTTAATAGCTCCTAATAGCTTTCACACGAGGTATTAATATCATCTCTAGCTACTTTGAACCTGTACTTAAAGTGATTTGGCTCCCTGACTGGTCAAATTTAGCACCAAAATCTACTTTCATCTTTAAACAAAAATACGAGCCTTAACCGTAATTGGCGATTGTCCGTCACTTGTAAGACCTAATTTAAATATCATAAGCATAAGAAGACCTCGAAAAACTGTTTCATGGCTTAGAAAACCATTTCACAGTCCGTTTAAACCGAAACATGATTGAAATGCTATATCAAAGCTTTTTTTGTGTACGAAGAATTGAGTACACTATGTAGTGGGTCGCGGGTAACGCATACATATACCTATATTAATAGATAGTAACAGCTTTTGAGTATAATCATATAGACCTATGACTGATTATACTTTATATTTGCGCTTTCATATTTCCTAAAAGGACGGAAATCCTTATGAAAGACTGGTTTGTAATGCTTAGTAAGAATGTTTTAGAAGAGAATCTTAAGCGATTGTAAACTTCACAGTGTATAGCTTTAATATTGATAGAATGATCTTGTTATGCATTTTCTGGTCTTATCTTTATATCGATTTGTGAAGATTCGAAAATCGCTGGTTTCCAGTTCCCTTTCCCAGATAAATATTGATTACGATGAGTCATTATGTATTCGGGTTTTTGATGACCAAAAGGACAAGACAGTCGGAAATAAAATGAATCATGCTTTAACATGTAATTACCATCTATACCTTAAAACGAATATTTGATATCATACAAAAGTCAATATTTTCAAAAGCGTGGTAACAAAGACAGAAATCCTGCTGATAGCCAAAACACTTGGGCTGCGTGATTCGCTAACCTGTTGCATGTTCTCACAAAGCAGCTGAAAATGTCCGGATAAAAGGTGCGATTTGCCTTTCGGATATTGACTTATGTAGATAAGCTAGTAGATTAGAACAATGAATACATCCGACTCCGGATTCTTAATGCTTTGGAAATTGGTCTGGAATGCAAAATGCAGCTGCAGCTTTCAAGCTGATGAACGCGATGATGAAGTATACCTAAACGAAACACTTTTTCATGAGTGTGCTCTTATAGATTGCCACAAGAGTTTTTTTCTCATATTACCATATTACATTGGACTGTTTTCGGTGGCCTTTCTCAGCGACTTTTTTACTGTATCATGTGTTGGAACGAAACATAGTAAAATCCGGTTCACGTCAGCCCGATTAGTTTTAAATCATAGGTATATAAAACTTTTGTAAAAATGCATAATAATCATATTTGATATATGTTAACTGTTAGTTTCTTGTACTTTACATATTTTAACATTGAGTTGCAAAGAGGCTATACTTTTGTATTCTTTTTTATGATGCCATTTATGGATCTTGAAAGTTGGCATTGATTACCATCGTTTTTTATAGTCAATTGTTCTTTTACAACAAAACCAAAACATTAATGACAGAATTTCTTCATATTGTAACAGTATCTTTTGTGAACAAGAAATGCATGTTCTTTGCAAGATCTAGTTCTCACTATCTTATCTGTTTCCCCAAAAGTTCCTGTGTTCTTTGAATATGGTTTTTACTAGCTTGAACTTAAGAAAAAAACTACATGAGGCGAGCTTTTTTAATAGTAGGTTCTGCAATTCACAAATCAATCCATTGAAATATCATTCAATTTTGGGAACTTTAGCAAAGTATCCTTTCTTTGAAAAATTTCATTGATGGAGTTCCTTTTTTGAAACAAGGTCACCATTTTCCATAATTTTTCATACGGAAAGCAGCCATAGATATCTGGAATTGAGAATAACTTCGTTGCGGTCAATAGAAAAGGACGGTTAAAACTTCAAGATTCATGCTTAATGCGATCATTAGACGCCAGTAAATACTCCAAGCATGTATCGCAAATAAGCATATACAGGTCGAATTCCAAACATTAATCGTATAATGTAGTCACTTCGAAGGACGTAGAATAGAGCAAATCCTTCTTCGATGATAAATATCTTTGTGCAGACGTGCCACTGTGCAAGCATACCTTCATCAGAGCATTGACCTAGCCAGAAATCCATACTTTCAGCTAAACTTTGACTACTTTATAACTTATAAATTGGATAAGTTAGCTATCATCTTCTTTTTGCAAAAGTTTTTACTTTGTTTTAGTCTTAAGGTTTTATATAAAGATATCTAAGCTTAACTACAGATTCTGCGATTTCAAACTATTGAGTATCAAAATAAAATTTTGTCTCATTCGCGTTTTCCCTTAAACTTTGACAAACAAGTTACTTGTGAATTGAGATTGTGCTTTTCTTTATTTTCAACTTTTAATTTTTCAATTTATAAAGATTAAAATAAGCTATGGGCTAAGTCTGTACTAGCTTGATTCGAATGTGCAAGGTAACTTCTAATGAAATCACTCATGCGTGAAAACTAGATTAAACTTAATGAGACGACGACAATGCAAAAAACTTACTTAAAAATTTGATTGCTTAAGTAACGAATGAAACAAAAGCAAAATAAAGATGCCGAACTCTCATTATAAAATCGACATCTATATTCATAAAGGGTTTTATTCAGTATAATGTAAGTTAGCATGCGAAGTGAAAAAAATCGCAGTATTTGATTGTAAAATTCGAGACGGAACCTTTAGCTGAGCACGAATTGCTTTGAAATTCAAAAAAAAATTTTAGTTAAAAATGAAAAAGTCACAATCATGCACAGTCGAATTTTTAGGAACTGTTGCATCGAATTCCTAGATACTAGTTATTGGAAGAAATAGGAAACATACCAAATTATGCTCAAATTTTTGCCCGCTGTTATCTTGATTGAAGTTGTTATAACCTAACAGACAGCGTTGTAATTATAGCAGAAAGCAAGTCGACGATAGACATATTTGCTTTGTCTGTCATCTTTTAGCATTCGTTCCAAGGGCTGAGCATGCAGATTTGTTGGTAAATGGAAAATTTGACCTTGAGTTGCATGCTAGCCAGTAAGAGTCTGGCCTGTTAGAATCATTGTTTAGAAATTCAGCTGTTTAGCCTCCAGCAGTGTTAATAGATTGTAATAAACAGTCGTTTGATGGCTAGGATGTATCTTTCTGAGACACTCGAATGATCTGGGTGCAACGCAACAGTCAACGCTATGGTATAAAAAAGAAACTTTTCTGCTCGAAGCCTATGCTAGTAAGGACCTAAGAAACCGCATGACAAAAGGTTTATTTCGTACTTGAAACAGAATGCAGTGTGCTGCAAGTATGAATAGCAACAAAAAGTTGGTTTACATTCCGTTGAGGTGATATAACATTTCAGCATTCTATGTTGGATGATACTAGCTCTGAGAGTTTTGTATATACTTGACTGTTTTAAATAGCTCTCGGTAGGTGCATAAAATGCTACTTTAAACATTATCGAATAAAGCTAGCATGTTTTTAGTAGACAACGTTGTATTAATTGAATCATTGCTATCAATAATTCAAAATTATATGACCCATCACGTCACGCAGTGTGCCAAAGGCGGACATATGAAATGTGGTACCACTAGGAAATTCTTTCCGCACAACAGCATAACTTTAGATCTAATTTGCTAGGCAATTTTTGTCTGTTTGAACCGGTCAGGCAATATTGCTCTCGTCTGCTTGGCTTTACTATCCATACTTTAGGCCGGTATATGTTTTACAGTATTATTCCAAAACATCCTTACTAAATTTATAGCTTTCAAATACTGACTTGCATTGATCACCGGTCGCAAAGATTTTGGCGTCCTAAAATCTAATAATTGATCCATGCTTAAAACGAAAAAAATATTTATGCAAAAAGCAAAGACGTTAAACTTCTTAAAGGCTTAGCAAGTAAAGGAAAAAGAGCAGCAAACACTTTTAAATTGTTTAAAGGATACAAAACCTGAAAATCTTTAAGCCTTTTAATCTTACAGGAAAAGACTGCAAAGATTATCTTTCCAAAATGATATCTTAAATGCCACAAATATTTTGGTTTGTGGTTTTTGACAACCTGACATGTTTTCCTGGCTTGAACTGAGAAAATTCTGACCTAAAAGTGACCTTAGAAATTGCAACTATTGTCTGATTTGACATCCAGGCCAAGCCTAAAGCAAAAGGAATTCGTTTTATCGGCCACCTGGAATACGATGGCTTCCGAAGTAAAGCTGTAAGTAATTTATTTTCTGCAGTTCTTTATTTGTATTAATCTCTGTTTAGACTAACCTTTAACTTTTGATCTCTGACTTCTGACCAATACGACTTTGCAGTGGATTCTTCTTGCCCTGAAATGAGCAACGTCCGCAGTGTGTACTCTTTTATTTCCCTTGGGGCTTCTCCAGACAGCTGCCGCCCTCCTTTGCAGCCTTCGTGGATATCTTGTGTAACAAAGGTCACACGTAAAATTCTTGTATTTTGCAATAGAAGACAGTGGAAAAAATTAAACGATCTGTATAAACCAGAAGTTACACACTTAACAGCGAGTCATTAGTTTGCTAGGGGCAACACTTAAATATATTCCATTAACATTATTTATTTGATTATGATAGAAACTATTAGTAAGTGGTGCCTTAAGTGAAAAAAGCTAATATCTGGCAACACGTTAGACCAACCGAAGCGCGTGCCGCCAGCCGTTTGAGAGAGAGGTTAATTAATTAGCGTGGATTTAGATTCACTGGAAAGTGAAAAAGCTGGGGCAAATAGTTTCTCCTCGGAAAATTAAATAAGTTTCAATTATATGATTAAATTAGAAAAAGAACTGTAATTATATAATGAAGTTCTAGCTATACCTATAAAAAATTTTATACTATCGTTCACAACAAAAATTTTTTCATGTCTTTTCTTGAAGATTGCCAAACCCTTTTTGGTGGAATTGAACTCTTCTAAATTTAAGAAATTGCTCCTTTGTGTTTCTTTGTTATTGTTGAAGACTTCGACTTTAACGGGTTTTGATTAGGCTTTTGGAATTGAAAATTGGTTTATCAATGCTTCTACACACATTTCATAAGAAATTCAAATTATTATAAAGATTTAAAAACCCTACTAGAAGGGACGGGGATACAACTAGAATTTGAGAAACTTTTTCCGATATTGGGTTAAGATCGAATTTGTTCTGAAATAAATTTATAAGAAAAATTTCTTGAACATGCTTTACTCAATTTTGAAAAATTTGTTACGGCTAAATATCATAGATTGGCTCATTTTGTGAAAATTTTCCATCCGTAAAAATGTTTGGTTTTGTTTTCTGCAAAGTTCGGTCTCTCTATGATTATCTGCTTTGATTTTTAAATTCTCGTATCTAAAGTTTTGCGTGGCTGATATTTTTTTTCTAATTTTTGGCACTTGGATAAGAAAAATTCCCAAAAATTGATAAAGGCTGGATCGAAATTCTAAAAAAACATTGTAAAATTCGTCACAAAGTGCATGTTCACAACTAACTTTAGCTTATTTGGCACGCAACGAGAATCAAATTACACAATCAGTGCAAATAAGTCCTATCTGCTTTTATCTACATCGAAGGCACAACAGTTTCACACCCGATTCAAACGAGATACACACGCTTTTGTATTTAGTTTCTTTCTTTTTATCCAGTGGTTGGATTCTGATGATAAAGAACTCGTAGTTAAATGTTGTGATTCTCAGTTCTATTTGCGTAAGTCTTTTCATGGTTAAAGAATGGTTGATGGTCCATTGATCAATCATCTCGCAGTCAAATTAGTGAAATTCAAATTTCATTGCAATTATCGCCTATTTTGATCGAATGGCCGGCAATCATACATTAAAAATTGATTTTAACGATTCGAAGCCAACCTCTAGCAATCTAAAGAGCAAAAATAGGGTTGCTAATGTGCGGTGCAAATTGTTTGTAATGATCACATTGTCATTTCTAACAAAGAAAAACTGACCAACGAAAGAATGCGAGCACGTGCTACCTTTCTTACGTTTAATTTCTACCGTTAAATTTACATGTTCTACGTCGTATTTCTACTGCCTTCCAATTAGTTAATCTTTCGATTCTACTCTTCTATTCTCTTTCTATCTGTTCCCCCCGCCTTTTCTTTTTACCTGATGAAGAATTGTGCTTGAAACATCGAGATTACATTCAATTTTCTATGGTACAAAATCTTCATTAATTTATATCAATTTTTCGTCATTATTCATTGACGTACATCATACTAAACTACATTTATCAAAACTCACATTAGAAAAGTGAATTTTCATTTTAAATTCGCTTATTTTACTCGTACAATTTCAAGCTATTTTAACTTAAATTGACACATTGGAACACTGTGGAATAACCGCTTTGTGCTGAGGAGGTGCTTGGCTTAGCAAAGTATAGAAGACGAAAGATTTTTATCGACGAACCAACGAAAATAGAGTTATCCTCTCTCTAAAGAGGATACGTCAAACACACTCCTGCTCCAAAAAGTAGCTTTTTAAAGCTGAAAGATTGAACTTTTTAAAAGCTTATAACCTACAAAGACTTTTATTGTTATTATTGACTAATTATTAACGCCTAGAATTTTTTACGAATAAACACTTTAATAAAAAAATCAAATTGATGTGTTATTATATCTTATCTTTCCTAACAGATTTAATGCTTATATCAATGAAATTATTAAACAATCAGATCTGCTATAGAGGCATAAATAATATCTATATGTATATTAAATTTACATCAGGGTATTAAAAGTCATTTTGAACATGCATTCCAGCAGTTTTACAATTTTTCCTGATTTTAATCAATTTAAGTGACCATTTTAGAATAATTTCAACGTTTTATTTTCTTGCATTACAATTTTGCATTTCTTTAGCAAGTCAAGAAAATTGATGTTTTCTTGGTGATCATTTTTTAGTTAATGCTGAACTTACTGTTTTAAAAATTTTATGTCTTTATACGTTTTTTACAAAATACTCGATGACGAAAGGCGAATATCAACAAATAGTTAAGTTTTATCTAGCCAAGAATCTTTCGTATTTTTTACTATAGATTCATGAAGAATGTAACTTTTACACGACAATCTTCTAAAGAAAATATCGTCAGATCTATCAAGCAAAGACGAGGATCTCGACAGATCTATCACATAAATATTATTCATTATTTCAAATTTGCGTCGAGACTCTCTCTTGCATGGAAGTATTTATTAAAGGGTAATCACTTTTCATACACATATATAGACATTTTGGTTCAAATTGTTCAATAAATAAGAAAATTATTATTTTTCTACGTCCTTTAACATAATAAAATTACCTTATTCCTTCCTTTGGCTCACCAACAGCTTTTGCCTACTTCTTTGTTAAATTTACTACATCGATCTTTCTGCCATGACAGTTTTATTGAACGCCCATACTCGTAGCAAAACAAAAATACCTTAAGTACTTTATTACACATACATTGCTAGCTATTTTTCACTGTATGTTTTCCTGAACACTTATAAAATGTATGAATCATTCTTCGTTGGTGTCCTAATAGTCTTTAATATTTCACAACGGTAAAATATCGAACTATTTTTAACGTCCATGTACTCAAAATTTTCTTATCAGGTCCCACACATACCCCGTGTAAAGCACAATCAGTGGTTGTGGTTTGCAAATCTCAAGAAAAGCACTTAAAATTCAGGACGATAAACTAAGACTAATGGAAATAAATTACTGTAAAAACACTTGAATTCTAAAATCTCAATGAACACAAAGGCAGAGATCTGTCATATTCGCTCCACCCCTAACATGCTCATTTGCCCTCACAATAAACCCGTATTTAGAGCCTTTTAAAAGCTTCGATCATGTCTGACAAATATGGAAATGTAATTCTGATGACGCTCGTGATTTCCATGAACGTGCCCCATTATCAAATTTTAACTGAACATGTAAACTATTTTTTTCAAAAACATGCTTCATGACTGACAAGATAGAGCAGGTGCATGCTCGAAAACCAAATATGTGGTTTCTTTCGAAAACCAAATATTAACCGCATAGCTGTCCACAAGGAGTTTCTTTTCTTGCTATCAATCGAATGATGTTGAACATAAAATCATTTACTTTTTATGAAATCCTCGAGCATATTTGAGCGCAGATTTCAGCTGTACCAAGTTTGAAGGGGCTTATAGCGATTAGAATATCTAGTATATTATTTTATCTTAGTATAATTTAATGCTTGTCACATGAGCATCACACCATTTTCTTGTGTGCAGGTTGACTGCTCATTTTCTTTAACAGATTTATATTATAAAAGTTGGATCTTGCCTGTTGTTGATAAAATAAAAAAGGATAGGCTGATTGGTATTGTAAAAAGAGTTGACTGTATAATAGTTCCTTGAAAGGGCTTTTCAAGGAATTGAGCCAAGCTGAAGTTCATGTCTGGGAAGAAATTTCACTAGCAGAAAAATATATTTTGACAAGAATAGTAACTGCTATATTTTTCAACAGAATTTAAGCATCTTCATACCCTCTTATTCATTAAAAAATGAGTTATCGAGAAAATATGAAAATAATTTTCTTTAGAGATTTGTTAGTATGTAAATGCAAAAAGCAACAAAATTTCATCTTTAGAAGAAGACATATTCTCAACAGATGTCATTATTGTTTGCTACTATAAAAACATTAACATCTTTATCAACCCCTTGGACATTGCACACAAATCAGAGACCTTTTAGGATTTATAAAAACATGTATCTAATATATTATATATTATACTCTGTTACTTCTTTTGTTTACTTTTTGGTCTGTTATGGGAAACTGGTCGCAGTCTTGCAGAATTAGGTTGAGAAATGTTGTTTCTTTTCATGATAAAGTCAAGCTTGTCTTTGCTTTCTTCAACAGATTTTTGTAGCTCAGCATCTATTTGTTCAACATGAAGCTTTGTCAATGCTTCTACAATCTTTGGGAATTCATCAGCATCTTGTGTTTCAAAGGCAACTGCAAGTTGATGGTGTGTTTCTTCACTAGCTTGCTCGATTTTCTCAATATTGCTATGAAGTTTTTGATCTCTAATCTGGGAGAAAAAATAGCTTTTCTTTATCACAAAATATCTTAAGAAATTGAAGGGAGTGACTGAAGTAAGAAGCTATCACTGATAGGGAGCAAGCTAAGTCATTCTGAAAGTAGGGTTCATATTTCTAGCAATGTCAGAACCCCAGACATACAACAGTAAAGTGTAAGAAACCTCTAAAAAGGGAAGGTATAAGGCAAAGATATCCCCAAAAAACTATAATTTTTTCATTCTTATGACATAAATTTGCAAGACTTTGACTGCTATTGCAAGAAAGCCCTCTGTTTTCTGGAAGATACTTATTCTTATGCTTTGACTGTGGCAAAGAAACTACCGCAACCTCTTTTTGGCAACTTGTTGGAAGGGTCTGATAGAGAATCCTTTTTCTGTTATACACATGAATGGAGCACATTAAATGCTACATCAAGCACACCAGAGCCAGGGGGAGGGGGTCGGGGTGGTGCTGGTGGAACTATAGCACCCTCATCTTTCATTTACTAGTAAAGGGAAGATTTTTCTTCTAAACAATGATATTTTAGGTAGTGGCATCAATCAAAGAGAATGGTGGAAAAACTGCTATAAAAGTTTGCCAATTTGTCTAGAGACCCCCCTCCCACTCCGAAATGTGCTCTGGTGTCCCTTTACTTTGGTATAACATATTAAAAACGCACAATAATGATTTTATAATAGAAAGCTAAGCAAAGAATAACATCCTGATTGTTGCATTTGCTCATGGATATTATTGGTTAATAATGAATAATAATAATGAGATAATATTTGCTTATGGATAAAATTTGGTGGAACTCATTTACCAGTAAAGGGACGATTTCAAAGAAAATCAGAATAAAATGAATTGAACTTACTGTTTTCAAATTACTTTGCTCATTTTGCATTTGCTCAATTGACTGTAAATACTTCCATTTTTCCAATTCAACTCCTTTTGTAAGAGGTTCTGGTGTAATGGGGACCTTTACTTCTAAAGATTCCTCCCTGAGGTCAATCTCCTGATCATTTGTCATACAAAACAAGTAAAGGTTATAATGACGAAACAATGTTTGCAGAGTGTAGTCAACTAAAGCCTTCATCTCACCAGCCAAGAAATTTACTTGAATTTCATGTATCATAGATCTGAATACAATGATTGCGTCTTCGAGGCATAACCCTGGAAAAAATACAGGAATTGGAAAAGATGGTCAATTTCAATTTAAAGAAAAAAGGAAATTGCAAACAATTGATGCAGTGGAATTTATATTTAGGAGTATGCCAGGAGATCCAAGGTTCAGTTCAGTTCAGTTTCGTATTTTAAATTCTCCACATACAATTTATCATAATTAAGGTTTCGGTTGCTTTCCACGGGTCTCCCACTTTTTTAAGATTTCTTCCATGCTTCTTCCTTATCTTTCAGCAGAGGTAATCCTAAAGCAAAAATGGTTGAAATGGTGTTCTTCATGACAAAATTTTTGTTAGTTTTTATGAATTAATGAAAAACTCGAAAAACCCATTATGAAGAAGTTTCCTCTTTTTATATTTTTTGTCATCAACTATTTGCCCAGCATGACTTTTATAGGTATGTTGTTTATAAATTTAACCTAATAATGGTTCTATTATTTCATCTTGATTCAATAAATTCTGGGGATCTCCCTGTTTTTGGCCAAATTTTCTTTTTTTTAAAGAAAAATCTAAAATCAAAAGAAAAATTCTAGATTGCCAGGTCTGAACATGGATTTACATTAGTTAGCTGAGAAACTGCATGTAAACAATAATGGTTTCAATCATTAAATTCAGTTTAGTTCAAGTCAGTTATTTCATTTTGAAATCCCACAACAAATTTCAAATCAATGACAAAAATGTATTTGACTAATGATAAGATTAACTCTTATCTGCGAGGTTAATCCCTAAATAACGTACAACCTCTTAACTTTGTATCTAGGTATCCTTATTCCTGTAGATATACTGAAACATGCCTTTGAAAGCTGTCTTTTCCAGAAGATTCACAAGAAAAGCAAGCGCACTCTGTGTACTTTTCCAAGAAAATCCATGGCCAGATGCAAAAATTATAGCCTCGAGAGAGAAATCTAGAAGTATGGCCTTTCTCAATTCTGATTCCTCGCATATATCTTGAATTTCAAGTTTTGTGAGCAGTATTTCTCTTTTCTCTGACCTACTGCTTGCAAAATATATTTCCTGGAGGTCCTCAATCGAAATATTTGATACGTCTAATAATTCCGAGATTCTCAATTCCTCTCTATTGTCAGCCATTTCATCTATTTTTCATCTGAAAAATCTACCGTCAATGTAGCAAATTAGATTTTGTTTTGATTTCGTTGTTGAGTTGGGCCATCTTGGAACAATCATTTCCCGTCGCCATAGTTTCCTTCAACCTCGAGTCGGAACACGGCAAAAGAGGTTGTTTGAACAGGGTTTCATGTTTAGTAATGGAGTGTGTACAATATGAAGGGTACTTCAATATTTTTTCAAATTTGATTTTTCGTTTAATTTCACTTGTTGTTCACCATGTTTCTATAGGAAAGTAAAATTCATCGCCAACCGCCACATTTGCAGATTTTCTGTGAAACCAATGCCGAACTGTTTCTCCATAAAGATGTAAGCTGTTCGGGGACAACCAAGAAGCAAGAAAAAGCTCTGCTGAATTTATAATGGCCGAAGGTATTTCATAACTAGCTACCACTTTCTTAGATTCTGTGAGAATTTGAGCAAAGGCGTTTCACATTTAATGATGTTTCATTGATTCGTCTTGGCTAAAGAACACTAACCAGTACTATAACTACCTCGCACGATACGATCTTGAATTGAATATTTTCAGGGTTAAAGACATTTTTAGTCTGTACCTAGTCACAATGAATTTATCACAAGCTATGAATTGTAATTATAAGAGCAGTTTAGTATCGCGAGAGTAAGTTTCAAGCTGCTTAGATTAAAGTAACCATATTTGCAATTTGTGAAATGATTCATTTTCCATTTCAATTCGTTTCGTAAGTAGAGGCTTTCAGACTGTTCATATATGGTCAGGAATGCCCGAGAAGGGGGGCAGGGGGAGGGGTCAACCGTCCCTGTTGCCCTTTGATAGGAGGTGCAAGAGGGGCCAGAGTGCCTTTTTCATTAATGTGCCCTTGAAGCCAGCCAATTGTAATATAATCAAAGAGATCCATATGAAATTCTGAATATAGTGCTTAAATCATGACAACATTTCTAAAACATGTAAAATAAATCCTTATTCCAATAGTTAGTCAATTTTCAAGATATTTACAGAAGATTTATTAAAATGGCAGTTAGTAGAAGGAATTAGTAGAAGCTGGGAGTTGTCTTTAAAATGCTCTTTTACTCAAGTCTGCCCCCTTTGCCCCTTGGTCAGTGCAGCGTCCCAGTGTATGGTTAAGTAACTGTTATGCTATGGCTATGCTCCTTTCTTGCTATGCTCCAGTATGCAGCACATGGTGATGGTGCACCTAGGATGCAGACATGGTATTATTGAAGGGCACCTAAAACTATTTATTCTAAAAAAATTGCTTATTCTAGTGCACCCGGCACTGTTCATGCACCAAAGATCTTGTGAAATACGGCTATATGTGGAAACTGGGTTATGATGCTGTAAAGGTCAGCCCCTTGTAGCGATCTTTGAATAAGCCCCCAGCTTAAAAAACACCCCTTCAAAAGAGCACCTAGGGGCTTATTTGGGGGCTTACGCTATGCATATAAAGATAAATTTTGATTGACATCTTTTTTGCATCATTTTAGCATCTGGTGTGACCCAAAGTAGTCAACAAGACACTGGTAAAACAAAGAAACCTAAGAAAGGAACTCCTGGCCTAAATAACTCAGTAAGCGTTCAAAAAATTTAATCTTTAGAAATGTAGCTTTCCAAATCATCTTTTGAAATGCTTTGTCATTTTACTTTCTTGGAGAGGTCTGTGTAATGACATATAGGAGTTTCCCAGTTTTTATCAATCTGGGGGAGTAGCAGGGAGTTTCAATAGAAAGATCAAATTGCTCAATAGAAAGAACAAATTGCTCAATTGACATATTATTCAGTTTCATATTCACATAACTTGTCCCTTTATCTTTGCAGAGAGAAAGGCGGGGATCTCAAGAGAGCTGTAAGACACATCTTATCTTTGAAAATTTCTCTTTGTTATTGTAACAAAGCTTTGGAAATGGGAAATGTTTCTATATGCTGCCAATCTGCAGATGATGCAAAAATTATGCCTGTAGAGTTATGTAGAATTAAAAATTATTACAGATACATTGTCTTTTGTTCTCATGGATAGGACGCTCTTCATTTGGAACTCAATATAGTTCTAACTCTTTATATCTTCTGATGAATCTGAAACCAATTTTAATCACTTGAAGAGTCCCGATTTTTCACCATGGCGGTAATTATTCAGGGTTTTTGTCAGAAAGGGAGTAATATTTTCCCGCAAAGGCTTATAAGGGATTTTTGTTAGTGCTCATATGAAAATTCAGACCAATCAGCAAAATCTAAAATGGATGGATGTCATTTGTTTTCTGTTTCTAGTGTCAATTTTTTCTTATGACATATTTTTTGTAGTACTCCACAATGAAGAGAAAAAAGAAAATCCTAAACTTTCCAGAGCAAGGGAACGCACAAGGGCCCGTTTTGAATCCTTGCTTCAAGCTGCAGCTCAAGAAGGGTTGTAAGTTTCCTAAAACAACTTATAATGAGTCATATGTAACTAAATATTTCAGTTATACAATATGGCTGCTATGTCAGGGACAACATCTTCTTGATTCAGGTGTTGGAACTAAAAGTCTTTAGGAAAAATACAGAAATGAAAGGCCGGGGATGGAAACATGAACATATGTGTTTCTTTATCTAGTTTGGATGAAAGATGCAGATTGAAAGATATACTTGGTAAACAGTGATGAAATTACCAGTATGGTATTTGATTAATCTAGAATGTATGCTACAAAATTTAGTTATTCAAAGGTGTTTTACCATAGGACTGAGGAAGCTGAAAAGGCGAAGAGAAAGAAGAAGAGAACCAAAACTGCTGACTCCTTGGTAAATATATTTGGTCAATCATTATTTGATCAGTCATGGCTGACTGCAAAAAACTTTGTCCTTGTCTATCTTTGTCATTGTTATGCTATCACAGTGGCCTATTTAGAGCCTTTATATGGGCATTGTTTTTGCGAAAGAATTGAACTCATTGCTTCTAACAGTCTTTTATACCATTTTAACTGGGTTGCAATAGATTTTAATTGTTATCTCGTACTTTCTAAAGTTTAGAAACTGCCTTTTTTGTTTTAAGCTTTCAGAGCTTAAGTCTGGAGCTCCATATGTGAAAGAGAGGTCAAAATCTGAAGAGAGATTGTTGGAAGGTAACCTTTATAAAGAAGGTAAATAGACAATCTGGGTCATTCTTTTAACACTGATGTCTCTTATCATGTGACTATTGCCAGTTTTAAATGGGAAACAAATAAAAAGCTTTTTTCAAAAATTGTCTGCATTTTTCAAACTAAATAAGTTAACTTGAGTTTTCAGTCTTCTTTGTTTCTGTCATGATTTTGTATGCGCACCTAAAGTTGTTGAAATTCTCTTTATTCACAATATCTTTTGTTTTGTATCAATTGAAAGGAATTTGGTACTGTTTGAAGCTCTGTCTAATCAATGTGACCTTTAGCTATATAGCTTCAATCAAGACTCTTTGTAAAATCCTTGGATTCCTTTTTAATTGAAGACACTACTCCAAAATTCAAGAAAAAGAAAGCTAAAGAGATTTTGCAAGAAGAAACAAATAAAGACCAGCTCCAACTGCCTTTAGAAAAAGAAGATCAACAAAGTAACGTTAAAGGAAAACGGAAGTCAAAGAAAAAATTAAACAAGTATGCATGACAATTTATTTTTGGGTCCTTTAAGCAAGTTACTGTTGCGGGGTGGGTTCGCGAAGAAAAAGGGATGTAGTTTAAGAAAAATTGTTTTAGAAATCAAAGCCCATTGCTGGCAGCTATTGTGAAACTAAATTGTCATGAACATTCACATATGTGGTTTTATGAATTTCTACGAAAGGTTTATCATGAAAATTTTTTCAAACCATTTCCCTGTATTTTCCGGAAATTGCCTTTTAAAAATAACTTTTGACATCTCTAGGTGATCATTGCATAAAATTAGACAGGCGTTTCACAGGAGCTACTATCTTTTATTTTAGGCAATTTCTCATTAGAATCCTTTTAAGACAATTTAGCTTGAATATTGTTTTATAAACTAACTCAAATCTGCTTTTGCTATAAATTTGTATAATTTTGCTACAAAAGGGAATTTTTGAGATCTATTAAAAAAACATGTTTATCATCGATTCCAAAAAGGGTGTTTTGGAACAGCCCTGTGTATCTAGGATGTTGCATGTCTATATAATTAATTTTAAGTTCGCATTTAGACCATGCGTTTGTATTTAGGCTATTCTTGTGAAATTTTTGAGTTGGTGTTTAAGACATGCCACTTTTCTTTAAATTTTAGCAGCATACAATGATCATGTTTTCAACCTATGATTGTTTCACCAAGTCTAGCTTTAAGTTGTTGTGCAACAAGACAAATATGGTAAACTCTTTCTACGAAACTTTATAAAACTTTAATACTTCAGGAAAACTCTGGAAGATGATGTAGCTGATAATGTTACTGAAGACGATGTTGGAAAAGAAAACGTTGGCTATGATCAAAGCCCTGTGAAGGATGAGGAGCCTGTAAGTATTCATTAATATTCATTTACACTGTAAGAACACATGAATTGGAAAAAACAGGTAAATTGTAAGGGATTCTTAGCTCACCGATTTCAATGGGTGACGATGGTTTACAATAGGTTACGCCAGGTTATAGTTGTTTTAAATAGGCTAAAGGGGAATAGAATAAAAATTAAGCAATAAAACTTATTTATGGAAAGTTCTTCAAAAATGAATGGTCAGCTTTAGGTATTAAGAATTCTAAATATGTTAGCTACAATGGGTTGCAGTGGTTATGAATAAGCATCATAAACTTATGCATGCAAATTGTTAAATTTCCTTGGTTCTTGATCCTACTGTAATATCAGAGTGTATTGGCATTGAATAAACTGTTCTGGTTTCACAAATGTCTGTATGCTTTATCCTATTTCCACAAAAATGTGTCTCGTATTCATAGTTTTTAAATGGGATGACAAGGCAGACATCGAGTTGGCTATGTATTGACACTCTTAATTTTGCTATCGACATAATTGTTATTGCAATCTTCTTAAAAGCTTTCAGAAAATTGGCTCTTTGCATTTTGCAAAAATTCAAAAATTTGCATTTTTGATAGTTCGCTCAATTTTATAGGATAAAGTTATCACAACCACAAAAAAGAAGAAGCAAAAAAGACAGAATACAGGTTTGATATTATCATAATATGTGCCAATGTGTTCTAAGGACTGTCATTAAACTCTTTGTCGACTGCAATGTTTACTAAAGGACAAAATAGGCTTCAGGAATTCAGGAATTAAGACCTCTTATACCTGAACTCCTTGCCTGAGACAGTTTTTCCAATTGCTGTTCTTTTTGAACTTCCGTTTGAGAAAATTGAAAATATTTGGTTGCAAAATCCAACTTGCTATCTGCCTCTTTATTTAGTAGCTGACATTGTAACATTTCATATTTTTCGAAATTTTTTTTATTTTCCTAGCTGCAAAGCTATTTTTAGAAATCTATAGTAGTCTTATTGATTTGTTCTCAGAAAATTTGGCTAATTCTTAGAAAACCTTTACTTGTTTTTTTCAGAGCCTGCTGGTGAAAAGATTGAAAGGGCACTTGAAAGAAAAAGAAGGGATGATGGTATTATTTCATATTTATAAAATATTTTGCTTTAGAAATAGTTTTTAATGGCTGTCTGTATTTTGACTTAATTCTCACATAATATTTATCCTAAAGTGTTGCAGACTTCTTTCAATACTCAACCAACTGATTAAACGCTATTATCAGGTCTCGTTGTAAAGAGAAAGGACTCATTGTGACCATTGTCTATTGGGTCACGTTTCTGCTGTGGACTTACCTTGTCCTTCTTCTTCAACTTTCTCTTTTTCTTCTTCTTTTTCTTTACCCTTAGTTTTCTTTTCTTTTCCATCTTCTGTTTTTGCTTGCATTTGTTTTTCGCTGAGTTTCGCATATATATTTCTCCATTTTGCTTTTTTGTAATACCACTTCTGCTGCCCTTTTTCATTTTCTAACACGACGATTTACCACTGCTTTCTGATAATTTTAGGTTATTTGCTGAGCATACAGATCCACAAAGCCGACAGATTAAAGCCTGATATCGATGTTGTTCACCCCTGTATCCGTGTTCATGTTATTGACACAAGCACTGGACAATATGTTAAGAAAAGTGACAGGCAAGCTATTGCAGTCTATTTATGCCTTATATTCTATAATGTAAATAAGTTGTATAATAATAAAGATTGGCAGGTCTTAGATGTAAGAGAACTTTAAGGTCTTCAAAGTGTTTATTCTACAACTGTCTTACATAGGTTTGGTATTTTTATTCTCTTTTTTCTATGGCACCAGGTGTTTAAAGTGACGTAACAAACTTAAATTTTGTGCATACCCGAATAAGTTTTTTAGGTAAAAAATTTCGTACATTGATTTATAACCTGTTCAAATGACTTGACCTAGCAAAACATTGGCACAAAATATGTCAGTAGCCAGCTATTCATTTTCAAGCTACAATCTTTTTTATTCAGCAGTGAAATATTTTGACTTTTTCGATGTTTGCAATCTTAGGGGCCGAAATGTTGCTTCATTCTTCGAAGACAAAAACGATGCTGTTGACTATATTATGCCAATGATGACGCAGCCATTCGACTTTAGAAAGAAGAAGTAAGCAAATTCCTTTTCCTTTGGCAAAAATCTTGCAAATTTTTTAACAGTAAAATAAAATAAAATATCCTTGTAAAATATTCGTTCATTACCAACTGGAACTGAAAAATATCTTTTTACGAACTGAAAATAACTTAAATGCCTGATCAAAGGGGCCTACTTATGACCAATGCCTTGAAATATGGTATAAGAAAATGCTCTCTAGTTCATTGATTGATTATTTTGGGTTTCTTACCAGGATGTGCCACTGTGCAAGTTATTGAAATGCTTAGTCGAAACTTCTTGTTACACAATTATGTTCTTTCGTATCACTTTTCTGCCCGAAAAGGCAGTACGCCCAGAATATTTTTATGCTTAGCCAAGTTTATAATATAGTCAGAACTATTTACTCTTGTGTCTTGGCGGGTAATTTTTTAATGTTTTAAATTTCAGATCAATGCTACCCTGCTGGGAAGAGACACTCATTTACAATGAAATTTACTCGTACTTTCTCCAGAGAGAAGAAGGGGATCCCGAAGTCATGATCTTCTTTGAGGCATGCTTATTTGATCTAAATAGATATCCGTTGGCTTGAAAACATTACAACTATTGCTAACCTAGAGAGTCAAAATAGTTGCAGATATAATGTTGTAACTAGAGTTGCTTTCAGGCGAAGATTTTTCCCGAAGTATACCTCCATCATTTCTCAGTTCAATCTAAAACCTTTCCACATTGTTTTTAAGAATCTAATTGTATAGTTATTTTTAGTTTTACGAGTTTAAATTCTGATCTTGTCCACCTGGGCGTATTATCTGGACGTATAAAAAGTTTGATTATTAAGAATGTTATTCCTTTAGCTGGAAATCTTTGAACGGAATAACGAACCATTAAAGAAACTGTATTTACTTTCTTTGCCTAGTATTTTATTGCCAAAACTTTAACTTTTGTTATTTTGATAACATTATTTGCAGATAGTTGACTTTTTGAGTATGTCGTCTGTCGTAAGAGGAAATACACAAGGCAGAGAGCAAGGATGGTATAAAATTGCATGGGCGTTTCTTAAGGTATCTGTGTGTTGAATTTTTGACGTTTAAGTAGAGATTTAAAATGCTTGAACTGAAAAAGTTTTACATAAATGCTTTTGATGTTGCGTAATCGGAATCATTCATAATTGCGATGAAAAGCTCTTAATAAATTATATAGAAATGTTTTAAGGAAAGCTGACCGATTTTTTTAAAGACTTTTTTGCAGTAAATATAATTTAAATCTTACAAAGTTTGTTGAAATGTTGACATTTTACGCTTAAACATTTTACACATGTATACATTATTCTCTCCTTTGTACTCATTGTATTTCTTGGTAAAGATAAATAAACTGTAGAATAAATTAAAATTTCGTAGTTTTTTAAGTTTGTCTCTGACGTGTGCTTCTAGGTTGTCAGCACAAATGGTTCTCCAAACACCGACAGAAAAGTACGTCTCCAATTGTACCATCGACCAACAAGGCTAAGAGCCAGAAATCCAATCCCAGGAGCTCTCGAGGTCAGTAATGTGTACATAATCATTTTATACAAGGAGCCATTGTTTAGACATTTACGAAGGATGGAGCAGTGATAGTCTGACACGATAATTAACGGGCTAATTAAAGGCTGTCATAAATGTCGGGAATTCTAAGTATTGAACGCCGAGGGAATGGAATTGTTTAAAGTGTACTCGAAATGATCAAAGATTGAGAAACAACTTTTATTTGGGGGGGGGGGTCTAGCCTTGATAAATAAGTGTAGCAACAGCCCTAATTTAGAAAATAAAAGTATTTCACTTATGCTACTTAAAGTTTTTTGTGGGGCCAAGTTTTTTGTGGTCTTTGGCAATGATAGTCGTGGGAAAACTGGAAAGAGGTATGGAGAGAAGTATAATACGGGTGTAAGAAAAGTAAAAAGAAATTTAGTATAAGAGTATAATACGAATAGAAAATATGAATATGCAAGAAGTTTGTATAATACGAATATTATATTAGGTATAGAAAAGTGTAATATCAATAAAAAAGTGGCAAGTAAAATGAAGAAATGTTATGCGAGATTAAAATTGAGTAATGTCGCCATTGTTCTGTGGGGGAGATGAGAATGGCTGATTATGACTTTTCAAACTGACGGCAATGTTCCAAGACTTTTGGCAGGCATTAAAGCATTAAAGTGTTATGTGCAAAGAGCATAAAAGTTTGTTAATTTTGAAGCGTTTTTTTTAAAAAATGACTTTATTTTAGATTTTCAGTTGGTGGCAGTCAACCGAACGTGTGCCATATCCCTCGACTCTTTATGTGACAGTGAAAGGCATTCGCCCCCCTGAGAGCATAGATGCTGCAGCAAGGTCGATGTTTCCAATTCAAGAGGTACATGTCTTCATTTTAGGATTTCACAAGATGTCTTTGCTGGCTGTTTTATGCGTAATTGACGGGGGGGGGGGGGCAGAATGTTTTGAAAGTCCTGTAAGTAATAATGCGCTCCCCGGTTTCGCAGGTTACTATGATCTACATCAAAGTCAGTCAATATTGACTCATTTTGTTGAAAACCTGTTCTGGGGCGGGTGTTGAGTGGTAGAACATTACCTGGTTTAGGTTAGTAAAGCACAATATGGAGCATCAATAGACCAGAGGGTGGAAGGGGACCACCACCACCCGAGCGGAGAATTTATGAGATCAATCTATTCTAGATCAGTTTTTCGTGTAGATTCCGAATTTGGGTGTTGATCCCCCGTTTTAGGGGGCTTTTCGGAGATATAGGGGGTCTAAAGTCCGATTTTAGGGCTAATACAAATGTCAATAAAATATAGACAGGTCAGTTCTTTGATGATATCTATGCTTGTTGACTCTCATTTGGAAGTGAGGGGGCCATAGAAAACGAAACAGGAGTACAAAATACTGTAAATTCCACGAAAAACTGATTTTTCGCAACTGAATGGAGTACTGTAGCATGATCACATAGGGAAATGGCTGTTTGTACTCACCAGAAATGTCGCTTTCTCAGACATGTGTAATGACTGATATGGAGATTTTCTTATAACTACAGCTTTATTGCTATGGATCAGAAAGGAAATGAGGCCCAAAAGCAAATCTTTATGAGAAGTACTTTAACACATGGTTTTGTGTCATAACCTAGGAATGTAACTTGTGTACTTCACAGCCTTAAACGATAATTACCTGTTAACATTGAAGACCAGTGAGGGTGTAAAAGTGTATAGGTTTGGATTTTCTTTCAAATGACCTAAAAACTGCAATTTCATTGCTTACAAATTCATTATCATTTTCAATGTTCTGTGATTAGAGCAAGAGTAAACTATGAAAGTAGTTAGAATATATGGCAAACAGAAAAAGAAGATGAGCTGTTCATTGCACTCATTTAGTCATTGAAGATCAGATCCCTTTCCCTTTAACGATATCGCCAGTGTTACCTGAACTTTACGAAGGCCGTATCTGTCTTTGCAAACAAAACGCAAAAGGGGAAGAAAGTAAGCAAAAAGGCATCTCCTTAAAAAAGAAAACAGTGACGAAAGCAAGCGCCTAATAACAAGGGCCTATCAATGTTAATAAGGGGAAGAAGCAACAATTGAAACTTATATAAACTTTCATCATGCCGAACTCTGCAAAAAGCTCCAGCATTAAAAGAGGGTAAAGCTTTCCTGGTATAATAAGTACACAGTATTTTGTAGTAAGAAGTCAACTACCCTTACTTCTACAGCTGTCCACGATCCCACTAACGAAGTTCTTGAAACAAGCGAAGAACAGTGTAAGCTGACTCTTTCCTGTGTTCATATATAACAAATCATGAACCGATCCGTCGCAATGAAGACTTTAACTGGAATGTATTGTTTCATTAACGAGAACAGCAGACTAAGTTAAAAAGGGGTTAGAAGCCGAGTTCGGTGATAGTATCCCCTTCCTCGCTGTCTCGTGAAGCTCAGGTCCTTAGAAGTATGAGGCACATATAAATACCACAGTTACCAGCCTTATGAAGAACAGAAAAGAGGAGATAGGCAATTTGCTTTGTTGTTGATTTGGTTGCCACCATTCGATCTACAGTTAGAATACCGGACACTTTCAGGAGGCTTGCAACAAAGTTGCTGAATGAATTACGGACACAATACAACTGTGTATATATTGCATTCGAACATGCCGATTGGTTCATCAAGAATGCAGAGAACCATTTCTTCATCAAATCGCCAAACAAAAAAATTCCTCCTAAAACTTCGTTGCGTTTCTGAGGAAAAGACAGAATAAAGAGCGGTTGTTTGAGTTGGTTAAAGAAGTCTGGGTTCGTCAAGGCTGTCATTTAGGGAACAGAGTGATCAATCTTTCTCGCAAAGAAAAAATATATATAGATATCGCTGCATAAATATCACTAGCTTAAGTTTGCTTCCTTCTGCATCATGCTCTCCAACAAAACGAAGGTCGAGAAACGATTTGCGTTCTTGTTTTGGAGATATATAATATATTAACATCCCTGTTATCTTGCTTGCTAGGCAGGAACCTCATTTCTAAATATTTATTGATAGTGGGACAGGTAAAAATAGAAAAATCTTCGCTCTAGCTGCTTGTGAATTATTGGCCTTTCAAAAAGAAGCCCCGCTTGGCTTGCATGCATTTAGTGAAAATGACTATATTTCGTTATTTTCATGTACGAAGAGTGTGTACATGAAGTGGGGCTGCTCGATGTCCGGGAACGCAGGTAGGTAGATGGATAGATAGGTAGGTATGTAGCTAGGTAAATAGGTAGGTAGAAAGAGAGATAGGGAGGTAGGTAGGTAAGTAGATAGGGAGGAAGGTAGAAAGGGAGGTAGGTAGGTAGGTATTTTTTAGAAAAAGTTGGAAGCTTATGCAAGGCACAAAAGCATTCGTCACAACTTTCGCAAAGCTAGGGGCATCAAGTAATCCTATAAATTATGTAATTGGGGGTATTGAAAGGTTTACGTGTGCGTTGTTTGGAGAAAAGATATTATCGTCTGTTCATGATATTCAACGGAAAAATTTTTGGAGAAATTTTTCAAGGGGTCAAAAATCACAGACTTCTCTTTGCAGCCACCATGCAAAAACAGCCTTTTAAGATACATCAAGCGTTGCAAATTACATTGCACATATGTGCAGACAAGTCTCTCAACCAATGATAATAGAGCAAGAAGGCTCAAGTACACCACGTGTGGAAAGGTGACTTTTCTAATTCTGTTTAATGAATTTTTTTCGCAAAATCCAGAGGATGTTCGAAACTACTAGTGGAGGCTGACGATCTTGTAGAAGTGGAAGACTTTAAGAAGAGACATTGATATATTTGAGGATAAGGATGAAGATGAATAATTTTTGGGTAGACTTGATAGTATTCAAATATATTGTAACAGTTATGTTTTCTTTGGAGAAAATTTAATTTTTTACACCTACCTTAACCCCCTAAATTCTAAATATAGAAAAACACTTTCAAATATCAGCCAACAATCATAGATATAGTCAAAGAACATATCTATCTTTATCTTATTGAAATTTATTGAGGAAACCAAATTTGTAGCAATTAACCCCAAAATTTGTCTTTAGACCCCCCATATCTCGGGAAAGCCCCCTTAAACCGTTGATCAACACCCAAATTCGAAATCTACGCAAAAAACTGAACCAGAATAAATTGGTCCCATAAATTCTCCGTTCGGGTGGTGGTGCTCCCCTTCCACCCTCTGGTCTACAAGGTTTTAGATGAAAATTAAGGAAAATGCAAAACTTGTTTTTTTTTAAATTTTCCTAAAACGCTTACATCTGTGAAACATTTGTTGCTTTAAATCTAAGATTGGTAGTGATAAGAATTTGACTAAGCAAGATTGTTCATTAAGAAAAAGCTGCATTCTAGGTGACAGTTATATAAAAACGGGGCATAAACTGTTTGTTTTTCCAGTGGGTGCATTGCTACGTGTTGCTAATGAAACGGAGGTGCATTGTAACTTGCAAGATATTTGCAACTTGAGGCAAAGTCTTTATGCAAGTAGTTCTGTCATTGCATCGAAGAAGGCTATTGTACAAATATTCGGGATTTATCTTTCATCACATATTCATTCTTTATTTATTTTGTGTAAACTAGTGGTGCTCTGTAAAGATTTTCAAAAGCTCTTGAGAGTCGTCTTCACGAAACCTTGTTTTTGTTTAAACCAAAACGTATGTTTATATAATGAATGATCAAGAATGTTAAATGGTTTTTTTAGGAGCGTGGCACTCTTACA
The DNA here is from genome assembly GCF_013076305.1 of Rhopilema esculentum. The sequence continues at coordinate 8,494,340 of NW_027019597.1, forward strand.
TACGAGCAACTTAATGACACATTGGATGGCATCAACGCCCGTAAAAGGTTTATTGAACTTTGCTCTCTTCAATGCGATATACAATTTGTTTCATTGATCTTTTCCTGTGACATTAGCTTTTATCGACTGTTGATTGAAGCGATTGCTTTTACTTTGGGAATCTGCAAATGGCAATCTGTGAGGTGGATGTCTGAATCTATGGGCCAAAGCACCGAATATGTTGTGTTGTGTTTTGGCTAACTTATGCCAGCCATTCTGTTATTTGCTGTACTACCCTATATCACAACTTAACTGCCCCATCACTCCTCGTCGTATGTGGGTTTCACCGTAGTTTATGATTTGGATGGTTAATTCTGCTGTGTCTCTTGCATGTTCCTCTTCTTACATCAAAGCCCATTTGTATCCATGCGATTTGCTTTAAACTGCATTTCATTTTTATAGCATCAACAGTGGTTCCTTTTGCATCAAAATTGTAGATACATAGTAGTTATCAAAGATTTGAAATCCTCTTCTAGGGAATCACTTAGCACAGATAAGAAGCATATCTGGAATCGACTTCCGGGACAGGCGAATAGAATTCCCAATAAACTGACTTTGATTCTACCAACTGGGAGAAGAGGATGTTCTGTAGCCAGGTTTTCTCCCGATGGAAGGTTAGTTAGGTTTTTGTCTCAAACTGGCATTCTTTTATGAAAATCTTTAATCCTTTCTTGGCTAAGTGAAAATATGTTTATATTTCATAGTTTCCGAAGGTAGGCTTTAGGACACTGAGAAGCTGAGATTATCGAGCAGTGTGCTGGTTTTTCCTCGCGATATGAAAACAGCATGCTTTTAAGAATGAATCGACTTATGGATTATGATACTGTTGTTAAAATTTATTTTTTAAACGTTTTCAAGCTTCACTCTTTTTTCCCTCTCAGAAATTCTATTTGTTTGCAAAGATAATATTGGTGCATTTCGAAGTATCCTGAAGTAAAGAGAGTGCTAGACCAACCAGTTGCCTCTTCAATTTGTTTTATCATTTTGCTTTGTTTCAGGAACCTTGCTTGTGCATGCAGCAACGCCAATGGATTTCCTATTCTCGTTTATGCGGTAACTGGCAAATTTCTTCTTTTTTAACGTATCTCGTTTTTTTGATTCAAGATACCATCTTTTCACTTTATTTTCAACTATAGTCCATTTAAACAAGGACTGTTTATGTTTTAGCTGAGGTGGACCGGACCTTTCGAGTTTTTTTTTAATAATACTAACAAGTAGAACACGCTAGGCAAGTTGACTAAAATAATTGAAGAAACTTCTAGAGTTAGCCTTACGTAAGATTTTGTAACTTGCTTATTCCAGATTGTATTCCTGCACACGTGATGTTGTACGAGTATATTCTAGAAATTTCTTGTTGAACAGTATATAAGGGTAGAGTAGCTTGCTGTAGGATTCGATTTTAAGTTAAGGATCTATTATGTGAAATTCGATGGATACATAAACACGACGCATTGTTGATTTCTTTGGAGAATAACTATACGGGCCTAAGCTGGAAAACGTACCTTATCATAGCGTTGAAAGAGACGCACATTGTTTGTGAATCTATTCAGATTGTTACAGAGTATATACATTTTCACCAACGCGGCCTTGGATTCCCCACAGTACCTCGTTTTTGTAATTCAAGATACCATCTTTTCATTGTATTTTCAATGCCAACAAGATTTCATATAAACAAAGACTGTTTGTGGTTTAGCTCTCTAAAATAAGAACAAGGGTTTTCCTTGTACATGTTAACTTTAATTTTGTATTAGGCCTTGATTAGCTGCAAATAAGCCAGTTTATTAGCAGCCTACTGTAAATACATTGATAATAATAATAATAATAAGAATTTGAAGATTTTCTTTAAACCCCCCCCGCTGAGCCCACCTGCTAGAGCTCTTGTATGTTCACCATTATCCATTAGCAATTATTTGATGGTTGAAACACTGAAATTACCATAATTTGAAAGCATTGCAGCGAGAAAAATTGAAAAATTTTATTCCAGTAGCTAGCAAGCTATTAAAAGTTGATAGAAATTGTCCTCGTTTTAAAGATAAAAAATCTTCTAGGACGCTTTGTTTTTCTGCTCTCTTGTGACTCTGAAATGAACGTAACAAATTCCCTCTGGTGTTTCTAGATTCCCTCTGGATCGCTTCAAGGTGAACTTACGGGGCATTTTGGGATAATTTATGACATGTCTTGGTCAGCTGATGGCAAGGAGCTTCTTACATCTTCATCTGATGGCACAGTCAGGTACATGTGTTGCTTCTTCATTGCCAGTCTGTCTTTTATTTGGCTTCATTCAACAGAATATTTATCTGTTATGCAATCATGAGTACTGGTGTTTATTAACTTTCCGAGTTCCGTCACCTTTAACAAAAAAAGGGGCAGCACTTATATACCGAGTTTGGACGCAATATTCCTTTCCGGATCAAGCCAATCCGGACACAAATGAAGGTTCCAATCTAGAGAACTGAAGAAAATCAAGCATACGGTGACAATTTTTGGAATAATAAAGAATGTATTAAACAAAGAGCTGGTTTGCAGTTGGAAACTTGATAGCAAAAAAATTGAATCTACTTCGCCTGTCCGAATATTAGAGATTTGAAAATTCTTGGTTTTTCGTCATTTTGTCGTTTATATTTTCTTTTTTCTAAGTAGTAATTGCGAAATCATTTTAATGGATTATAAGCTCTCTTGAACGATGCTTGCATTCTCTGTTTAAGTAGATAGAGTGTTCATTTTAATAAAATTGTCTCCTCGAACGGGTATATGCCGAGAAATTTTAGAAAGGGTTAACTTTGTGTCAATGTTGTAGTTTTTTCTCGTCTTAATGAGATTCATGATCTATAAGCAACAAGTACTAACCTTTTTGTTGTGATCTTCAACTTTATACATGCACGTGCGGCATTTGTAACATCGATCCGTCATATTGCAGAAGTTGGGATGTCAAACATTTCATCAACAATGCAATCAAAGTATACCCTCACCCATCGTTTGTATACACGGCAAAGCACCATCCAACTCAACAGAGCCTTATTGTAAGTGGCGGGTATGACAAGGTCCTTAGAATATGGACTAAAGCGTCTGATGGTCTTCATGGAAAAGTTAGTTCTCTTTCATTTATAAATTAAACTACTACGATTTAACTTGAGTTTAAACTTCGGGAAGAGCTTGATTACAATATTTGTAAATAACGCAGTTTCATGTCTATCCGTGAGAAATGTTTGCTGTTAGAAGGTAGAACGTGTAATTCTTGATAATTTCGACCATTTCCCCTCTTTTGGTGAAAGTTTTTTAGGTTTCCAATTTCTGTTTATTTTAGACTGTATCTTTAGAATTTTGTAAATTTCAAATTATGCTCTTGTGAAAAGCGATTTAAGTTTCTTGTCTTTAGTCAAGTTGTTATTATTTGACAGCGTCTGCATTTTCAACGTACAAAGTATTTGCAAAGATTTGAAGCTAACAGTTACTTTTTTCATGGATATAGTTCCATTGTAAACCTATTTCTGTGTTTTTTGTCAATTGCGATTCTTTTCGATATTAAGCATAGATAAAATCTATTTTTAGCTTCTTCGTGAGATGACAGGACATAGCGGACTTGTAAACAGTATCATATTCCAGCCATCAGGTACTTTGCATTGAAAACTATCATCATTGCTATAAATCCAACAATCAACGATTTATTAAAGAAACTCATTCTTTCATTATAATTAGTACCAATTTTCACGGTGTTACTGATTTCCGATGCTATGTAACCTGCTGGTTCATCTTGGCGCTGTCTCATCTTTCTGCTAGCGTGGCTGTCTCTCAGTCTTCTGAAGTTAAGACTACTTGCTGAATCGTGTGGTCTTATTGCTTTCTACTCTCTCCATTCAGCTGTTGATTAAAGCAACTTTTGTGTTTTGAAAATGCTCATGTTTCTGTAAGAAATACTTTTCTTTTGAGTTATCAACCATCATGAATCTTCAAAAATCAAATTATCGATTCTTAGGTATCAAGTCTAGGTGGCTGTCTCTCCATGCTCGTATTTTAAATTTTACATCGATTTTGCGTTGAAAGAGCTAGGCCTATATTTTTTATGCGTAAGAATAGTTCTTAGGTAGTCTCACTGGTGACTGCTGGTTTGACCATGTTTGCTGTCATTTGAAGCCTTAACACTAGGAAAAATGCTGGAAAGTGCATAATATTTAAAGGTTATTGTACATACGAACAAATGTACCCTCGACACCAACTCAATTGCCGCTTCTAACTTGGAGGCTGCAGTTCGCTCGAAAATAGTTTTTTAGTTGATGCAGATATTGTAAATGATTTATTGCACGCTAAGCGTATTTCGACAACAATATATCAGCACTACCATCAAGTTAGTGTCATATTATTAAATTTAAAATTATCTAGAAAGCGCTATTCTTTAGAAAATTGATATAATTCATACGAAAATAGACGCAAAGCGATCATACTGCAAAGACAATACAGAAATTGTCCCGAAAGTTTGAAGACACTATTTCCCGTCATTCAACGCTTCAGATTTACCAATAGGCTTTGCAGCGAGTTTTTGATCGAGAAAACATTGAGAATTAGCCGATTGGATACGTAACAATAGGTCTATTGTATAGTCCAACCAATGGGAAATTAAATGGGCGGCGAAATGCGTCGCGATATAGTGCATTGAAGTTGTTCCTGCGTTAACGACCTTTTCTACACCTGACGCCCTCACACGGATCTTAAAAACGAAGTCTGCTTACATTATTTACTTTAATCTTACAAAGTCTTACGATGATTGCAGTATATAATTAAGTGAAGTCCATCTTTTCCCACGAGCTATACATTAATATACGATCTATGCAAATCAGTATGAATTTACGAATGTGAACTATCGATCTTAATTCGTTGCCAAGGTGACCACATGTATTCTGGCGACAGCATTGGTGTTATCATCATCTGGAAATCGTCACTTCCTGGCTCAAGCGGGAAAAGAAAATCACGTGATCTTGCTGCAGATGGTAGGCTGACTTTTTGGATATGTTAGCTAAATTTACCTTTTATGTTTTAAAACAGTAATATTTCTACATTAAATTCATTTAAATTTGTATTGTAAGTTATGAATTCGGACAATGATTTCATAATCATTGTATTCAGATAGTTAGATATTATGATACTTTTTACATTAAGCTTAATCTAATTTGTTTCATTGTGACTAATATAATAAAAGGTAATCGTGATTTTCTTTGTTTATTTACATATTACAACCAGTTGCTTTTAATTTGAACCTTTTTTCTGTTTTGCAGAAGATGGTATAAAAGGCTGGAGAATTTTACAAACTATCAAACTAGAGGAAATCAAAGTACGTCATTTTTCTTCATTTCTTCTGAAGCTATTTTTGATCATTTATAATCATATTTTTATTATTCAAAGTTAGCCCTATCATGTGGTTTTCTAATCGAATTTCAATTTTTTGGGTTGATGAAGAAAGTCTCTTATCACAATTGCTTTTAAAACAACTGGATATTTTTGGTGAGAATATCTCCCTGCAAGAGATCTTTTTAATCTTTGAGAAAAGTCCCTATGTTCTGTACTATCGGCAGAAGGAGCAAGCTTAACTTTAATGTTAAAGGTTGTGAGCTAATAACCAGATTTGGTCCGCGGTTTACTCCCTCCTCTTTTTCCCATCCAATAGCAAATAGGTAGCCAATTACAACACTTCAGAGGCTGAAAACAACAAGAAAAGTGTTTTGTACTGTACCATATCATTTTGTTGACCAATAGAAAGTACTCTCTCTGACAGGCACATATCTGAAAAAAGTTTTTCATCCTGAAATTCTTTTCTTCGATGTATTAATGCATCTATTTCAATAACGATTCAACTCTTCTTGCAGAGTACCCCAATCAACTCTCTAACGTTGCATCCAAATGGAAGGAAATTGCTGGTTCACGCAAGAGATGCTTTTATCCGCATGCTTGATCTCAGAAGGTACATGAATATGCATTGAAAATATGCATTTTCCCATCGCATTTTTACCACAAAGTGCACCACAAAGTAAAATATGTTCGATTACCCTGATAAGGGGACTTGTATGTACTATTTGTTGAACTAGCCATCATGGTGGATAAATGAGGAATAAATACGTGATACTTTACGCCATTTTATAATATCATGCGAACGAATAAAAGAACACGAGGTAAGATCACAGGGTTCCAAAGTTACATGGCCCAGTCCTCCTAACAACAACAAAATTTGTAACTATCGTTAAAAACTAAAGTTTAATACTTAACACTATTTATGTACCGCGAAGAAAACCAGGGTTGGATGCATTTTGGAAATTTTTAATGGGAAATGTTTTACTTTGAAGATCTCCAGAATTATTTCTCTTTATCATTATATCTTTTCTATAAGTATCCAGACGCCACCGTATTCAGTTCTTTACTTCTTATTGTAGAAAGCCAAACTGTGATAACATTTCATCTAGTTGTCTTTTAACAATATACCACAAAGTCTTCTTCTCTTTCGCCAATACTCAACCTCCTTTTAGAGTTGACTCTCCTATAATATTTCCACTCAAAATATCAGAATTAATCTCTTTATTCTTTCTATGTTGTTACATTTTAAACTCATTTGCATCTTCTCTTTGTTTATCTTTTCCACTTATTTTCCTTATACAATTGTTTTTGTTATCGTTTGAAAAAATATTCCTGCTCTACACACTGGAAAGGTTTTAAAACAAACATTTAATCGTCTCTTATAGTTCAGCTGTTATGAAAAGATATCTTGGTGCGTTGAACCAGAAAGAACACATAAGAAGCACTACGTCGTGTTGTGGTACTTTTGTTATTGCTGGTTCAGAAGATGGTACAGCTCATGTTTGGAACAGCGAAACAGGTACCTAATTATGGTTGAAATCAATTGCTTTTTCATATTTTTCTGTTATTCTGATATATTACGAATTTGAAGTTGTTTAATTCATAAGCATTTCTGCTGTTTGATATCATGATTTTGCACTGAAGGATCATGAAATTTCAGTAGATTTTGCTCTATTGTTGCAGGATTAGAGAAAGATGAACATTCTCCCATATTTTCTAGAATATTTTATGTTAATCAACATCTCACTTTTTTAAAGTTTTTGAGTATTTCTGCTACAGTCTACCTCGATCGTAAAAACCTTTTGTTTTGCCACAATCTCAAAGTGCCGTATTTTATATGCTAACATTTAGTAGGTCTTTTCGATTTCCAATTATTCTGCCTCTCCCTTCTCTACTTTTGCGTAAATGTCTCTAACGGCTATGCCATATTTCAGAATCATTGCATTAGCATACTCTAAACAATACAGAACTGCGCTCACCCTTAATACCAAATTTATGCATGCCGCAAAACAACACATTGCAAAATGGGTTTGATTCTTATGCCGTTTTTTTCCTTAGCTGATCCAGTATTCGAATACACGGACCTTGGTTTTACAAATGCTGTTTGTGATGTTGACTTTCACCCAAAGGAAAACATGATAGTCTTTTGTTCGTTTGGTGCTGGACATCCCGTTCTTGTTTATATCTTTGACTTAGAAGGTATGATACTGTTTGTACCATAGGAATTATCCAAGTTACAGCTTTCAACAGCAGACTGAAAGATAAAATTAACGAGCCATAGTCTTTTGGCATGTATTGAGATATATGTCTTCATTATTTCCCTGTGATCCGGAATAGATCCGGTCCGGTTAAGACAGCAAAGTATAAAACTAAAGTACGTTATTGCACAACATAGTTCAAGGTGGGAAGTAACAATATTCGAGACAAGAATGGAAACTCCAAGTAACTTTGGCGACATTGTAGGTCTCATTAACGTGCACCTATTCTTGATATAAGCTTCTTGAATAAAGTACTTTTTTGCTTACGTAAAAACTATAAGTAACATTCATTCGACAATGAAGACATTTTGTATACAAAAGACAGTTTTCTTCGATAGCCTTGTTGAAATTTTTGCAGTGGAAGGTTGTCCAATGGTTGTATTGATAATTGAAAAAAAAATTTTGCTCTTGGTACCTACACACGCACCTACACTTGGTACCTACACTTGGTACCTACACTTGGTACCTACACTTGGTACCTACACTTGGTACCTACACTTGGTACCTACACTTGGTACCTATCATTATACCCAAACAATAATTCAATATTTTGCAATAAAGAATTTTCCTAAAGAAGCACGTTTCTCTCTCGCCTCCTCTTCGCATCGAGGCTCACTGTGTTAGCACAGGCTAATTCATTCTAATCGGAGATAGCTCCTGATTGGCTGTCTCTGTCCGAGAGACAGTGACCTCGATGCTACGAGGAGTCTCGAAGAACTCAAATCGGAGTTCGCCGAGGCTCCTCCAATTTTTATTTCCACTTCCAATGTCTTTTTAACAATCCAATTCTTTATTGAATCAATTTATTATTCTGCCAGTTAAAACACACCAGAAAACGAGATCCTTAAATGCTAACAAATACAATACTTTAAGCTTTCAGTGACAATCTGCGATGCCTCCTATTTTGCATTTAAGTGTTACTCAATGGCAAGTTCATATCTAGATGTGCCTTTACTTTTACTTTGATAGCTAGCCTTGGGCTGCAAAACGCTTTCTTCTCATTTTTCAGAGCAAATGAAAAGCACGCGAGTCACTGATACCATGCGAACTGAAAATGAAAAACAGGCTCTCAAGGACACATTCAGATCGTCACTGCAAGATTCACAACGCCAGGCCGGGCTCACTGCCGATTTCGGAAAGGACAAATTGCGCGTTGAAACTTTGCGGCAGAAGATGGACACAGTGTTGGTATGTTTATATTTTCAAGACATTCGTGAGCTGTTGCTTGAGAGTTCAGATCTAGGGGCCACACCGCAAGAAATATGCTTACAGGATTTACTCCAAAGTATCTGGTTTATTTACTGGGGACTTTCATTCTGAGTAGTGTATAAACAGACAAATCGAGGCCCCGGTAACCCAGACCTCTGATAACTCAAATATTCGTTCATTCGAGCTAATTTAGCATTCTCTGTTAGCTTTTCCCGATATGTTCTATCCTCCGATAACTCAAACACTCGTTTACTCGAACACTTGTTTACTCGAACACTCGTTTACTCGAACACTCGTTTACTCGAACACTCGTCTACTCGAACACTCGTTTACTCGAACACTCCTTTACTCGAACACTTGTTTACTCGAACACTCGTTTACTCGAACACTTGTTTACTCGAACACTCGTTTACTCGAACACTCGTTTACACGAACACTCGTTTTCTCGAACACTCGTTTACTCGAACAATTTTCAGCATTCTTATGGCTTCTTCGGGATTCTTCGGTATATAGAGGCGGGTCAACTTAGCGAATCCTTAAGGGAAACCGATTTGCTGGATGCCATATTTGTAACTGTGTTTTCCCCCACCCTAAGTTACTATGATTCACTGTTTTTCAATTCAACTATCTTCCTAAAAATTATGACAGCTAACCTATGGCACTATGAATGGGTATGTGCTATATCCGAATCTTAGATTATATTTGGAAATAGGTAAAGGTTTAGCACCTTTTTTATGGGCTATCTTGTGTCCATTCGTTGAAGTTGCTTGAGGGGATATTGTGAGAACCTAGAGCTCTTTGACAACTCTTTGGCAATCACACATCCTGCTTCCATTTGTATATGTATTTTTTGACTGAGGTAACAAAATTCCTCATGTCAATGCTTCACTACAATTGGATAATGTTTGGCGTTGGATGATCGATCACATAGGTATCTCATTACGAATAGAAGTGGCTATTCAAGCTTATACCAAAGACTGTCATCAATTGTCATGAGCATTTTCTTGACATACTTGATATTTTCATTTTAGAACTCCAGCAGCCTGCAGTCATCAAAGATGCAATTCAATCAAGGACCCACGACAGCCGGGATGTCGGAAACAATGATGACATGGGGCTCGGATTTCTCTACCCTTTTGCCAACCTCGACACATATGACAAAGGCATGCTCAATATTTTTTTCCGTTCCTTTGCAAGAAATTCTTTCTTTGTTTAAATTATCTTTATACAGATTAGATAGCTTTCGTCTGTAAAAGCATTGGGTAAGGCAACAGAAACGAACCATCCCACGAGCTTCTTACATTCCCTATTATATTTAGTTTTGTTTGAATGTCTTTCGATATTGTTTAATTTGGCAATTACCAGTGATATATTTTTTTTTTATTCTCATAAAATTTTACAAAACAGACAACTACAAGACGATACCACAGGGAGCATGGAAATACATAGCAACCCTGTGGCCATAACATTAAACATATTTGATTCAAATTAGAGTTGCATTAAATGTTGCAAATTACATGTTACAGATTACTAATAATTAAAGACATTTACAATTTGGATGTTAAAACAAAAACAAGGACAAACTACATTGACGAAACAAAACAAGAACAATGAAAGACAAATTACATAGGAGAGAAGATTTATAAAACTACTTAATGAAACCTTTCAGAGGTCTGAATATATTTTAATGTTGCCTCAAGAATTTTTGTATTTCTAGCGTGATTTTTGTATTAGAGTGACATTTCTAGCGAACAAGGAAGGACAAGCATTTATTTGGATCAATCCTAGCACAGTTCTTTTTAGCTACTGTGGAATACATTCGAAGTTGAAGATAAAGTTCTGATGCCCCCCTATATATGTCAATTTCACGAGCTCTGCTACCTGTGCTGGTAGCAACAAAATTCAGATCATTGAATACAATCAAATTTTTCTATTAAAGGTTTCAAAAACTGCTTATTATTAATGAAAAGGAAACTACTTCTTTAAGAAGGAGAATATCGTTCGTATTATTTTCAGTTGAGGGGATTTTTGTATATTTTGAACAGTGTTTTGTGCTCTCTTTAGGAATTGTAGCTTTAAAGTTGATCAATCTATTTTACATGAAATATAATCCGTTGTAGACACAGGCTGACAGGCGTATGTCCGCATCACCCCATGCACTGCAGCATTTTGGGTCTTCCCAACGAACTCGAATGCAGAGTCAGTCAAGCGATCTCTCTGAAATGAAAGGTAGTTAAGCATATTTGCATTATCTATATTTCTTTAACGCACTTGATATTAAAGATACCAAATGGTATGCATGAATCATTCTTCGTAGGCAATCTACAGGACGGATAACAATTCTGATATTTACTAACCTTCGCTACATAGTATTTAGCTAATATTTTAAGAAGAACTTTCAGCTAGTGATAAGAAAACGGCAAACACTTCTCGATGAACATAGGCCTAAATGATCAATTTGTAAGCAGCTTTCACTATATCTCAGACTTAATCATTCGAAGAGTGCGGGTCAATTTTTCGTATGTTTAATACCTATCTTGAGATGACAAAGCATTATAAAATCCTAGAAACAAGTTTTTTGTGTTTCCCAAGCCACCCAAGACAAGCACTGTTGGATTTTTTGTAAGATAAGGTGAAGAAATAACTGAAATTTGACGGTGATAGCTAATGTGTTTACAAATATGGTTAGCAAGTCGCAAGTCAAGGAAGTAGGCCGTTTCTGTTATTTACGGAGGATTGAAAAGCATCGAGCGATATAATTTACTCCTTTTACTTAGAAACTTATAAAGAGCAGTTGCATGACGATTGCGTTAAACTTGTTACTCTGAGTTGCAACTTAAAACCGCCCTGTTTCATATCGAAGCGCACCCGGAAACCTAGAATTTTTGCGAATTTTGCAATTCAGATGAAAAACAATTAAACTTTTTTAAGAATAGCAAAGTTCATATCGTTATATGAAAGCAAGGGATACCGTCAGGTCATGTAGCATCAATCCAAGAACCGAGATACAAGGGGGAGCCTTGCCCCCTCCAAAAAGGGGGAGTAAAATACTATTAAAAAGTTATTATAAACGGCTCTTGTTGCATTCCTTTATCAGGATTGACCACCCCCCCCCCATCACTATTTGATTTTTTTATTGTGTTCAAGGAGCATACCAGTCAACACCGCCCAGTCCTTACTATGGTGGAATAGACCGTCAACATAAGGGTCTACCATTGGTAAGTCTCCAGCAATTATATCAGGAAATTTTGTCTGATTTGATCTATAGAAGTTGCTCAAAAGAAAATCGAAAAAACACCAGCTTCTATTTCTCTAATTTTATTGACTATTGCTATAGCGTTTTACTGTACATTCTTTTAAGGGTATGAAACCTTCTTTGTCTGAAGAGCTGAATTAAACATGAAACACGACTTCCTGGAAAAGCAGCAAATAGACCCTAACAGAAACTACTTCTTCTCCTATATACATATCAAGTTGTACGATAGCTTGTATTTTATCTTATATTCATCGTATGATGAAGGGATTTTGTGTATTAAATAATTTGATATGAATGTGAAAATGGAATACTTGTGAATATATTATGAATCTATCTTGCATTTTTGTTTAGTTCAGTTCTATTTGTTTCTGCAGACTATGTCCCAGTTGCAAGATTCGTCCAGGGCTGGTTTCAACTTGACCTCAAATACATTTGAAGGAAAATCAGCCTTACAGGGAAAACAGGTAACTTTTAAACTTGACATTGCATATGCTTGTAAGAATTTCGAGACATATGTAGTTTTCTTTGGCACATCAACGGAAAGTTATTGTGCCAATCCCCCTTGAGAAGGGAACAAAAAATTTAAAGTGGAGACGTATCTCCTTCTGAACCATGTTGTAGGATTCTAGCGTAGATTTTTATAATAATGCTGTCATATGTACCTTATTGCATTGTGATACGTAGGTCATCGCCATGTACGCATACACCCCAAGTCGCTCAGATGAATTGCAAATCAACCCGTCTGACGTCATCACAGTTATTTATGAGGATAATGAAAACTGGTGGTTTGGCGAACTGCCTGATGGTCGACAAGGCTACTTTCCTGCCAATTACGTCATGGTTTCTGATGGTAAAGTACTTATGTATGATTTCATATCCGTATAGAACTTCCATACTTGAGGCATCCCTGCTCCAACGTGATTTACTATCACCGTATTAACAGCACTGTCTTTTACAGGCCTCAGTCTCTCTAACTCCACATACTGTGACTGTGACTTTTGCTTCTAACAACCCCCCCCCCCCTAAACAAGCACTGAGCCATCGATAATGAATTCTTATTATCGATTATTCTGTATTTTTAGATTACAGCTATCATTCAAGCTTTACTTTTAATAATCATTATTTCAGTTTGGTAATCCGGTATTCCAATTATATGATAGCACGGGTTTTAATCACTATTGTTTTACACTTAAATCCTCCAAAATAGTTTTTAATCCAGGCAGAGGCCTGGCAAATATTCTAATCCAGTTTATTTTTCTTTCAACACATATTAATTCGATTTTTCAACGTTGTTTACCAAGATCGTCATAAATCGAGCGTAGGGGTGGACTTGCCCCATGCATAATTACCCAAAATAATCCCCTCTCCTTTGGCACAGACACTGTTGGCTCAAGAAATCAAACTTTTTGTCTGTGCCATCACAATATCACAGTTCTTCATTTTCTCAACCCATTGAAAAGAAAAGTTCTTTCCGAAACTGGACAAAAAGTTTAATACAATCTTTGCCAGTTTCTCCATTTTCAGAATGGGAAGCCACATTTTCTTAAAAAATTACTTATAACGTTTATTGTTTATCAAGTAAAAACAATATGAAAGAAAAAGCGACTCCATTGACTGTATATTATATCAAATTGATATAACTGAAGATCTTAGAACAATAAATTATTTGTTAAGCTTAGATTCAAGAGTTTCATTTTTGCTGTTCTACTTTTATTCAAATTAATTCAATAGCCTATTTTAGTTCTCACGAGTCAATGTTTGTGACGAGTCTCGTATCTTAAGTATCTCAAGTCTTCAGTCTCCTCTCAATACATGGTCCCTCTTCCCTATTTCTAATGAAATATCGCAAAACTGTATTTCAATTCCTTTAATCCTGCTCTCAAATCTTTCCGTTTAGCGAACGAGCTTCAAGAAGTATCAGGCTCACGAGATGATATTCGGAATTCCCACGTAAGATTTTAATTTTGTTTTGGCCAGAAACCCATCTTTTTAAGCTTTGTGCAAAGTTTCCAGACATCTGTTTTTTTTATTGAATTTTGTTTTGGAAGATATTTTTGCGCATTTCTTTGGCTTTTTGTTATCAAAAAACGAGTTTGAAGGCAAGTTTGACTTCTAATTTTGATTCAGATAATCTGAAGGAAGGAAAATTCTAAGGCGGTATCTGAATTTCTAAAAGGTTGCGTCATTTAAAGTTGTCATATTCAAAACAGGATTCGCTTCTCAGATATTTTTCTAGAATAATTTATTCTGAGCAAGAAAGTATTCTATCGAAAAGACTTTCAATCTGTCTTAGCTTGTTTCTGATATAATTTTGTATCTGGTTTTAAAATGATTGACAAAATTTGAACCGTAAATGTTTACAGAATAAAATAGAAATACTCAAAGGCTCTTTTCGTGTAGCTATTTTTTATATTTTAAACAACATGGCTTGGTTTCTGAAAACAACATGATATATTCATGAATTATGGATCAAATTCATGTCAATTAATTTGCTATTAATTTTAATACTAATTCATTGCTACGCAAGCTATAGACACAGGTTTTATCTTCCGGTCTATATTCTTTGTAAGCGAAGACCACTGAGCAAATTACGGATTGAAGGGGCTAAACGGTTTTCGGGGCTAGAACAAGCTGGGAATCTATAGAAGGATGATTTTTGTTTGGATCTAAATAGAAATTATTGACCGCGGATGGATGCTAAGCCTCTTTACCCCTTCTCCGCTTCCGCAAGCCCTGTTTGCTAGATTTTACATCTCCATGTGTCGTTTTAGCATCTTCAAATAAGGTATCTTACCTTGTTAGTGGCTTATGTGCGGTTAGTTTAAATACATTTTATATTGACCTTTGTTTATTTCGATTTCTTCTACCCTGGGTGCCAAAGTCTCCATTATTTAGCCTCAGAGATATAGTTAGAAAATTATCACAAAATAGTTTATTTGAACGAGGATTGCAAAAATCCTTCCACATCCACTCCTCCACATCCACTCATTCTTTGCGAACGCAGCGGTAGAAGAAATCGAACCAAGGGTACATTTTTTCTTTTTTTCTATATTTGAATGACAATTTCAATCTCACGGACCCATACAATTATAGAAATTTCAAATACCCAACTGTATGCTAGTGTTCTGTTACGACTAAGAAAGGGAGCCCAATATCCATGTAGGGCTTTGATAGGGTTAAACTACTTAGATAAGATTTCATTACATTTCGACGGGGCAGTTATACCAGCCCAGGTCCATGTTAATTTTTAGAAAACCAGAATCAATTTGTGAAAACAGCCTGTTAGTAGTAACATCATCTATTGAAAAATTTAAAAAATTTAAATTTTCTATGATCCTAGCCGAAAACTACATATATCACCTCTAACAATCCAGCAAGAAATGATGTCCTAAGATAGAGACATTTAGAGTGTCACGGGTGATGTGTTTGTTTAATTTTCTTTCTAGTCGGCCGTTGTAACAAAAGATGGTGATTTGAAGATCATTTCTGCCCCCGAAGACAGTGAAACTGAACCCAGGTCAGTGTCAAAGATTCAAATTTCTATAGACGCTTTCAATTTTTTCTTATATATAATAAAAGCGGGAAGACATTCATTTTGCAAAAGAAAATTCGAGTTGCGAAGGAGGGAGGTTGCAGCGGGTCTCCTCCGCAGCCACGCTCCCGCTTTGAAACACTGATTCTGCCTTCGCAGTACGCATACTTTTCGAATAGGTTTGAAATAAAAATAGACTTAGGGAAATTTTCGACTTATAGGACACTACATTACATTCTTCATCACAATTTTAGAAAGATTTGTGGGCTTAGTCATATTAACCGGAACATGTGGTTTGATAAAGAGGGTGTTGCTGAACTTTGGTATTCCCTGGTAAAAGGATCTTGGACGCTCTTTTTGAAAGTTTCCTGTGGAAAAATATTAACACGCTCCAGCAGAAAATATCTACATTGTACTTCACTATCCCCTTCCCATCTCCCAAAGACGATGCTGGTTGTAGAGCTAGATTTCATAATTATCCGACAAACATCAGTCGAATATTGTTGAAGCTCTTTGTTTTCCGTATAACCACGTTGGGAGACAAGACTGAATACATAAACCATCACATTGTATTATTCTACGCTTTAACTATTGAGTGAGATTAGGAGATGATAAGCAAAGACTTAACAGTTTCCAGATGGCTTTTGTCCTAGCCGGGCTTATCAAATTCGTAGAGATAAAAAGACCAACTGTCAGATAAGGCCGATGACAAAGAGAACTGATAACGTCATTTGTCAAAGGCGTGTTGCAAGGAGCGTCACATCGTAATATGTTCCAGTTATAGCCCATTAAGTATTTATTTATAAGTTCAAAAAAGAATCCTAAATTAGACAACATCATGGTGGAAACTCTTTGAACACCTTTGGTGGAAATCATATTGTTTTTCTTAAAATCCCTGTAAATTCTTTTGTTTTTGTGAAAGTCTCGTACGCTATTTGCAACAGTGAATTGCTCCTCACATTTCTAAATTGCAACTCCGAGTTTTAAGCGTAATGAGATCATAAGGCAAATGTTGTCATGGTGTTTTGAATTTGACAAGGCTTTTATTGTTTAGGAAACATGTGTAATCTTTCCTATCTTTGCTTGCCAGACAAACAACTAAGAGAAAACAGAGACGACGAAAGACCCACAGGTCTAGTGATGATATAGCCAAGTGAAGTCGAACAACAAATCCAACTGAAATTTGAAGAATCCCGCAAAGAAAGTGACTGACGTCATCTTCACCACCACAAGGATATCAAATTTATTCCACCTTGAAAGATTGTATGTAGCTGTATATGGTGTAAATAGTATAGCGAACTGAATAACAGAAAGACGCAGATAAGGTTTTAATCTATTCAATTTGTCTTGCAAAATTCGCTTTTGTCTTGCCTTTCTGCTCAGGGCTCTGCCTCCCTTTGATATAAGTTGTTTCCAGTATTTCTAGCTGGGATAAGGTAAGTTTGAATATCACCAATATCGAGATTCTGACGGACTCAATTCCACCCATAAAAAATGACCCCTCTCCCCCTCTTCACGCTTCTATTAATGTCGAGGCGATCAGAGATAGGTATTCTTGACTTTTAATTGCGTTGTTCTAAGATAATTACAAGTTTTTATTCTTTATTCGAGTCTGTTTTACAATTGTAAATAATGTTTTATTACGGCAATTAATTATATTGTTGTAATAAAGTAATTTGTTACATTGTAATAAAGTCTTTAACAAAGTATAAGTACCTCGAGGTATTTCATTCTGTGACATTTGCTGCTTTGCCCACTAGAAAGATAATTTATCTACTAGCATCTTTGGTCATTGGGCAGGAGCCTAGCCCAGTAGAAATCTTCATTGAATCACCAATTTTTCAAATAGCTAAACGCTTTATAATTTTTGAATGATGAAAAATTGCACGAAATTGTGGTAAAATGCTCTTTAATTACAGGTTTTGTCAAAACTAGTCGCTTAGGACGCCTAAAAATGCTCATTGTGGGCTTTCTAGTCAAGTGCCCTTGGATCCATAAAGTGATGTAAAATTTAATTGCAAAATAGTTTATTCTCGTGCTGGAATTTATGTGGCTTTGGTACCCAGGAAATAAAAGAGAAAAAAATGATAATTATTCAAAAAATTAGCAAGGGATTAGCGAAACGACATTTGTAAAGTGTAAAAGTTCCATGCATTCTATTTAAAAAAAAGGTTTACAGAAAGTGATAATTCAAATAAAAGGAAAAAAGATTGTTATTTATTCGAACGCTCTACCCTACCAAGTTTTGTATTGAGCCAAATCGGGGTGGTTCTCTTTCACAAGAGCCAAATCGAGGTGGTTCTCTTTCACAAGAGCCAAATCGAGGTGGTTTCATAATTATTTTTATGGAAAAATTACATGCATACATTACATTTTATGTATCAAATATTGTGATACTGTCAGCAAAGAGGAATCGTGGCTTAGATTGCTTTAAAAAACACCTTATTACAATGATTTTTTCCAAACTCCAAAAGGTAACCTTTTTCTAAGTTTTACTGTCCTAGGCATGAGGAACAAACACCCCTTTCTTGAAGGTTTTCCGGATGAAAAAAACCAAACAAAGTAATAATGCAAAAAAATTCAAAAAGCAAAAGTGAAAGCTTTTGCCTCAAACATAGAAAGCTAAATTTGATTACTGAAACTCCACACAAATGGCAAGAATTAAACTCTTTGAAATTGGCGATAGAGAGGCCGGCACGCCCAGGGTCTATGCGAGACAAGTAGTCACGTGGAACGAAGAATGTGAATCACACCCACCAGTGAACACCAACAAAGATATCAACAAGGGAAGTCAACTGCTCAGGACAGAGGGGAAGGCTGCACGAACTATTATCATGCCGAAGCCATGGAGGCTCATACAATAAAAGTTCCACCTCTGAAACCTGTCATAGAATTCCAGGTTTGTTTTCTGGTCTTCCTTTGCTTGAATTTTTGGGAAAGCTTTTCATGACGCGACGATTTCATGATTTGTTTTGGGTTTTATAATGTGGCCTAGCCCCTTTATTAGAGAGTGGCATTCAATTAGTTTTGCCTATCACAGCTTTCTCTTCTCTCTGAAGTTAGTTTTGTAATGTAACAGAATTTTGGTACAGCTGAATGTAACCGCAAATTTGTAATAAGAAATTCTACCTTTTAGGCGAATAAACAGGTCCATCTGGGTGTCAGATAAAACGCGTTTTGTCTGTTCAGCAATTTGCAGCGTTGACTCAAACTTGCATTTCCATTTCAAGGAAATGCTTCACTGAGCAACTCTGTTAGAATGATGGTGTAGGACGGGTTCTTGAATATTTGAGGTTTCACAGAACCTCAAACGCTCATATATGATTTCGTATGTGGTGTTCCAGCATTCCCGTATAAACCACTCTAGACTGGAGGGTGCGTCTCTAACTCTAGAGGTTATTTTGGTTATTGTAAATATAATCCATGAATTAAGAAAACCAAAAGCGTGAAGCATCTTCCGAAATTTCACAATATTTTTTACTTTAGTTATGGCCTAATTTTGATCGTCTCCACGTTTTAACCTCACGATCGGGGGGCGTGCGTGCATCAAAGACCAGACTGTTGTGGAACAAACAATGCAGCAGTTACTTACTTTCTAAAACTTGTAATCCCCTATTATTCTAATCCTCAAATTGAGAAAAACAAGAGGTTTGTGATTAGGACATTGTAGAAAGAGAATAGACGGGCGTATCTTTTGAAAGTATACACGAGTAACTAGCTATTATACGAATTCAGTCTTCCATCTGCAAAGAGAGGCAACATATTTCTCAATGCTTAATTTTGGCAAGTGTGCTCTCATATCCGCTGGATATTTTTGTAATAAAGTAGATTATGGATATGATTTAAGATGTCTTTCCTAAATGCTAAATTCACATGGGCGTGTTTGTGCATGCTGATAACTTTTAAGTTCCTAGACAGGGCTGGCACTCCATGATAACACCTTGATCAGGAAACCATGGTGCGAAGTTCTAGAAAACCTATATTTACTGGCATTATGTATATATATGTACAAGAGGCCTTAAGCTAGAAAATTATCAATTTGATTTCTAGTATTTCATTTGTGTTTCAATATGGCTTTTTTATAATAGCAAGCTTTCATGGTAAATTTGGCTTAAAATTATACTCAAGAAGCACATATACTTATTTGCCTTGTGAATAGATCCAAAATTTTCCCAGGAAACAACACTATGAAAAACCTGTTGTCTGATCTGCTGCTATACAGATTATCTGAATTTGAGTGATCTTATCATTCATTTGGAATCACGAAAAAGCCATCTTGACTTGAAATAAAGCTGGGGATTTTGGCATATATTGTATTGGGTTGATATATCACATTCTGCAATTGCTGGTGGCCTAATTACAGCCCTAGAATTATTTGAGGTGCCTTTACTATCCTGTAGTACATTGCCACCTGTTTGTGATGGAATTAATGAAGAAATTTGAGATGGTTAAGTGCTCTTTGCAGGTATGCATTTGCAATCCAGTAGTTGAACGCTGCTAAGTAGTCATTTCTGCAACTGAAGCAGTATTTGCTGGCATGCACCTCTTACACTGCACCAAGGACTGTGGTGTGTTTTATGGATTGAGGAGGCTAAAGCGTTTTTAAAGGGGAGGGGGGCTAAACATGCTATAGCCAATGAGCAAATTGTTTTTTGTATGGTTTAAAGTACATTTTGAGAACTTTTGGGAGCTAAGTCCCCTCAGCCCTAGGCCTCTGTGGTACCTGCAACACAAAGAATGTTACATAATTTAACATATTGATTTGTGAAAAATTATGCAGTTAAAAATATGTTTACAAAGTGTACAAACTAGTGATTATTTGCATCTAATTACATTAGTGGAAAGGGCAATTTTTGAAAGCAAAGGGGCTTTTGTTGTATGAAAACAAATAGGAGCCATCACAAAAGGCTCTCCAGAAACAATAGCAAGGGTTACTTTTTGGCACCTGCAAGGGGGCTCAGCCCTGTTTAATTGATTAATAAAAGCTTTAATAAAATTTCCTAGTTTATTTTCCCAAGTAGGAGTTTCCTTTTATACATACCTCTGCTTTGGTAAGTAATTCTACTGGATAAGGGTTGATTTAGGCAATTCTTGGAAATAACCAAGCCATTTGTGAAGTTTTTAACAGAATACACCCAATTCCTTGTAATCATAACTTGTTTGCCATGATAAAGAGTGTACAAATGCTTGAAGTCTTGGAAAACAAAACAGACACATGTCAGTGCCTTTGAATCAAAATATTAATATTTGTTGACCAGGAGATTGTGAGAAACGGGAAAAAATTGTAATTCGATAATCTTTTGACATATTTGATTTAACAGAACAAGAGTATTATTTTGCATGGCTGAGACAGTTTTCATGTCATATATCTTGAATTTGAAACGAAGAATATTTGCCACATTCCAAGTAAAACCATAAACTGTTGTTTGCAACGCCATATGCATTTTCTGTATACTAAAGCTCTCATATGTTAAGCGTGGTATGCGATTTGAATATCGAATTTGTCGAAAGGTTTCCAGGTGGGACTTTGTAGCCTGGTAACGCTAGAAATGCTTGCAATGTCTGTTGAAAATAGTCGCTCAGGCATGTTTAGTCTGTAATGAGTCACGCCGGGGATTAGCTTGAGATCGCCGTTATTTGTGTGAATATGAAATTGAAAGGGTTCCCGTTTTTGCTGTGTTAAATTTCGCATGCTGCTTAGACAATTTTCTTGTGTCTAATCTTGTTATCTGAAGGTAAAAAGGCCCTACTGACATCTTTGTGAGAAATGCTATGATAAGCATAATACCTTTCCACAGGGGCGTGTCTAGAGGGGTATCGAAGGCCGTGGCAACCCTCCCCAAATTCTTTATGTGGGTAAATTTTAATTTGGTCCAAAAAATCCCTGGTTTGACTGCGAAATCTTCTATCGGTAGGTGAAATATCCCCACATTTATGCTTTCGTAGGTAGCTTTTACTACTGACTACCTTCCACCCACTAGCCTGGAAGGTCAAGCTACGCCACTGCTTGCCTTTCCCTAAAACTCAAGAATTCTATTTCTTTAGATGATTCGACTTAACATTTCGCATTATATCAATTGATTTGGACACACGGTCTCAGCACAAGGTGTCAGAAGAAACGTTTCTAGCAAAAGCCTTTTAACCATAAGGAAGGTATGGGGGAGATGGTTGGAAACAAATACTAGTGACATCAGAAAGAAGCCAAAATTTTGTGAATGCACCACGAAGTTGCCCGAATGAAGCTGATACCTCATTATATTTTGAAACAGTTATTGAAATAATCTGTTTGACTTGAAAATCGTACATACTATTGCCGCTCTTTCGAATATATCTGCGTAAACTTGAAGTGAAAGCAGCCATGTTGATTTACGCAATATGTAATGGTGTCACTTTTAGAAACTGAAGTTTTTCATTAAAAAAGTTAAAATGGGCTCTTGTATAGAGTTTTCAAGTCTTGATAACACAAATTTGCCAGATGTTAAACCGCCGGATATTTCTTTTTTTGAGATTATACCTTCATTTCTCTGGATTGATGAAACCTTTGGCAAAAAGGATTGGAGACACCCTAGATCAGGATTGCTACAGCCCCCCTCCCTCTAAAACCACAAAGTTCTTGGAAAATTTCGGGAATTTCGCTGCTTTGTCGGGATTCGAAAAAAAATTTCAGCTCACAAGACCCCTTGTACAAAATAGAACAAATTTTAGCCCCCAAACCCCCTGATATTGATTAGAGCACCATCAACATACTTGGTACTGCTGTTGGAGGAAGGTTTATATTTAGGGGGGCCAGTTGGCTGCTAGAAGATATGCTGATATGTTTCTCCCAGTTCTTGATTGAACTAATTCGATGCTGCACTTCCTGGTAATTATCGGGTGCTCCCACCGCTACACATGCGATGGCTCTGCCCGGAAAATGAGTGAGATGTTTTGAGTTATCGTTTTCAGGCTGGCAAAGTATTTGGTCTTCATTTCGTTGTTATACCATATACATAGGGTGGATTGAAGAATAAACCTGTTTATTGATACAAATTTACAATGTTGTTTATGTTTCACTTTAGATTTGGCTTGAAAAAGCAGAAAACCAAGCTGATTCACTTCACATTAACGCCGTCGATCTTGTTGGAATCAAAGACCTACTGCGAAGACACAAGGTAATATTTTTGAAATTTTTACAAGTATTTTTGTAAGTTATAATTTATGAGTGGATTATAAACGATAATTGGGGGTTGATATAAGGTGCGAAAAAAAGTAATTTTGGGTTATTGGTGATCAAGGATTGGACCTTTAATAAGATCAAGTTTCGACTATGATGGACCTACTTTTAAAATAAATTTTGCAAGAAAAGAAAGCTCTACTGGAATCTCTCTCTTTTCTCAAAATTTAAATTTGAACCGACTGTTTGCCCCCCTTTTGAGGGGAAATAAGCTGCGGGGGCAACCTTTTATCTATAATAGGTCGGCGTATTGTTTAAAACAATGGAAATTCAATGGGGTTAGAGGGGCAATTGTCCCCACCCCTGTTAATATGTTGCCGACAACAACCAACAACTTAGGCAGTCAAATAATTTTTCGGGCCTGTTTTCGGCATACGTGGCTTGCTTTTGTTTTCTAAAGATTTCTTAGAAGATGAAAAGGTTTCTTGGAAATATTTGGATAAGATTGACAACAATGATAACTTGAAAAACTACATCTATTTGGAAAATTCCTTCAAGGCTGAATCTTAAATACAATGTTCAAGTAGCATTTTTTGTTTGAAGCGGTAATGGTTGGCAAAGTTTGCTTGCAAAACATCGAAACATTTCGTCTTTTCAAGCATACGACCGCCTCTCAGATTTCTGAATCTCGCATTTAAATGTTTCGATTAAGTCTTTATGATGCTTTTGTTTTCAACTTAAAGCTCATAAATTTGTGTACGGTTCGCGAATTTGAAAAGCGCAAACCAAATCTGCGATAGTTCGAAATTCCTCTGAGATTTTGTGGTATCATAACAACCTTGGCTTTATAAATACAAAGTGCTTTTCTCATTGATGCAATCCCCAGTAGGCTCAAATACAATGGCATTGGTTTGATACTGACCAATGTTCGTCTCTGGGGAAAATTATTGTCATGTGATTGTCTTTCCTGTTGAAATTTCTCGGCTGTTTTTATCACTGTTCATTTACGCGTTAAATCTTGATTTTAAAATGGCGGAGATGCTAGCCGGTGTGAGTTTGTAATGGGGCGTTGGGAAGTATTCCAGTAAGCTGGTAAGGGTGCAAATTTCCATATTTATTGTTGGTTTTTTTTCAGTATTTCCATACAGAAGAATCTAAATTTTGGTTTTGAATCTCTTATTTTGTATTCCTTTGCATTCCTTTCCGGAGTTTTGCTTTTGGAGTGCATTCAGAGAGGTTTTTAAAGAATCATTCGCAATACATAGTTTGGCAGTCTGAACCAAAACTCGGCTCATTTGTTAATGAAAACTTAGCCAGACTTATTCATTCCTCATTTCACCCTTTATGGACCTTGATATTTCCGTGCAACTAACACAATTTTTATCACAAAAACCTTTTTTATTCCTTCTTGTTTTATATCTAAAGTATACAGTATGTTACGAAGGTAAAAGCACCACATAAATGAAAGTAAGCCATTTTGAATTTTCAGCCAGGCGTTACAAAGCCAATCTGCAAACCGCAGAAATATGATGGCTTTGCTAGTTATCCTTGACTGATGTTTTCGTTTCTGCTCATTTGCAGGACTTGTTTTTGTTGCTGTTGTTGTTGTCGTTGCTGTTGTAGAAGTGAAAATCTCCACCCCACCTTAATTGTTTTCGCAATGATAAGAGAAGTACTGTCACTAAGTTAACCTCGTTTCAGCGACAAACAGAATCTGTAAGGAATGGTATCCGTCGTTATTATCCTGACAAATTTGCCGTTAATTTGTGTTGAGCGCCAGTTTTTGATTATTCTAGTCTCTGTTTTAGCATCCATAGAGTGAGGCAGTAGCGAAATAGAGGCTCATGGACCTAGTCTAGTCCTTTCCCTATCTGTTATGCTGCAACATCTCATTTTTGACGTGAAGTCGATTTCCGTGAGATTATGATGTGAACGTAAACTGTATCTCATTTGTCAATCAGTTCATGAGGGCTCAAAACAAAGCCAAAGATCTCACGTTTTTTAATTCGCATAGAAATATCCTGATCTGTGATTTAAACAGAATGTATCGATTGATGATTAGAAATCTTCCATTGATCTGAACTAGAAAATACTTGCTTTGGTCGTGCTATGCATATTCAAAATGAACTTGCCCCACATTAACTGGGTTCTATATACTATTCTCAGCTACCCAGTCCAGTACATGTTCATAAAGTCTTTAATAAAAAGTTCCCTTCCCTTCAACTGGTTTCATTTAACTGTTACATGCTTATATTTAGTGTCCTAGGGTAGTCATATAAAGCCATTTCCCTCTCCTCTTATATATTTTTCTGTGTTTTATTGACGTGTTTGGTAGTATGAGCCTAGTGGGAGTTTTTCGAATTTAAAAGAGTTCCAGTCCTTCAGACCAGGTTAATATCAGTGTTACAATGTCAACATAGCAGTCGCATAATACAGCTGTTTATACCATTGACATCATACGCCATGTAGATCCCGTTTATACTGTCCCATGCAACCGTGACAAAACTGTCGCCTGCTCTGCTATCGGGATCTGTTTTGACCATAGGTTTTGACCCAGCTACAAACGTGAATGATTTTCTACCGTTACGGTTCCGTTGTCGAATGGGGTTTTAAAGTCACTTTAGACTGGCTTTAAAAACAATTCTGTTTTCCTCTGTGAAGGAGAGCAGTATTCACTGGCCCAGTACGAGCTAGCATTTGCTATGTGAAGTCGTGTCTAATGACCGTCTGTCAATATTGAGCAGTAGGCCGTATTATTATTTGATCTTTTCCTTGTTTAAGAAGTTTGTCGAAGAAGTGAAAGACAAAGAGAAAGACCTTGAAAATGTTAACAAACATGGCGAAGCATTTCTCACCGAAGCAAAGGTAAACAAACAAGTTATTCTTTGTTTATTTGTTTGCTCTTTTATTTTTGTATTTATTCGCGTGGACTTCATTTCGGTGTGGACATGGTGGATTTAAGTTTTGGAAGAACTGAAATGTTTCTGTATTAGTTTGCTTGCTGAATACAAAGAAAAACAGGTACATTTATAAGAAAAATTTGATTACTAAAAGATGTCTATGTGTCTTCTTGCCGCAGCCAAATGATCGTCGTTTCCCATGATTTTACAGGTGTACATGGGAATATGTCATTTGATCTTTGAGTGTAGTTTAACATGAAGAAATGCTGAATTTGGCTTGAAACCATAACTTGGTGCTTCTGAATTCCGTTGCACTGACTGATGAGAATGAAAACAATTTTTAAAATAGTAACGAGTAAGAATTAAGAACAAGCGAAATATGCGTAGTTTTTGTTATGATTCAAGCTGTTAAGAGTGATTTTCGATTAAGAGTGAGCTGTTAGGAATTTTTTTCTATTCCTTTCCTCTTTCCAAGAATATTTTCTTTTGATTTTTTAAAACTAAACATCGTTATAGAATCACAAGATTTTAGTATGTTAAAGATTAATGAAACGACCCTTAATTGTGGCTTTAGAGAGACACCCAAAGATATACCTAGGAGATCGTCTTAATCTCCTTTTGCAGGCGTTTCGAAGAGAACTAGACAATTACTACGCAAGTGTTGCTGGGGCGCAGGTATCCAGTTTCGTATCTGCGGAGGAGACATGGATGCTAGAACAGAAGCTCCATGATATAAACTACCGATACAGAAGGCTCCTTCGCACTCTTCAGTTTAAAGGCAACCTGATACAAGAATCGTTGCAAAAACACCAAGACCATTCCGGCAGAATCGAATCTTTTCTTCCATGGCTTTCAGAAGCCGAGAGGAAAGTCGCCTATGAAGCTCAGGAAACTTCATTTTTTAGCGAGGATGAAGTTACACAGAAACTAGAACAACTCAAGGTAGTTTTTTTTGTAATTACTAACCAGAATCTTTAGATGTTTCCAGGAAGAGAATGGGACGTTTCAGAAGTCGCATAAACAAAAAGCTCCTGCTTGTGCTGTTTAAAAGCGAGACAGGCAAAGTAAAGGGCCTGCGTTCAAAACTTAATAGAAAATCCCGTGAAAACCGACGATAAAGAATTAATAGATGACGCTGCCTCTTTGACCCCTCAAACTCCCGCCCCTTGTCCCTCGATTTTCTTTATGTTTTCGGAACTGTATTGCCAATCATGAAAAGCGGACACTCGAAAGATGTTTTCTTACAAGGTACTCCGCTTCCCTAGCTCCAATTGCCTTTTGTTTGAAATCCTCAGAATTGCGCAAATAAAGCAATTATTTTTATTATTTCTAATCTTCTACAGGTGCTTTCTGATCTGATTTTCTAGCCTGCCGGTGTTTGGATCAAACCGGCAAATTGTATTGCTTATCTGTGGTTTCAGTGTCATCAAATGCTCTTTTTCCTCTACAGCACCTGTTAATGTGATGTTGATATTGCCAGAGTTCTTAATTTATTAGTTCATTTAATCGTTTCTGGATTCGTTAAGGCTATCATCTTAACAACCTACCTGTCTTCGAAGCTGTTGTCTTTTAAACCATGTTTTCAATGATTTTGACGTTCTGCAGATTGTCGATGTTCTTATTATTCGGTTTAATAGTGTAGTATCTTGGGTTTAAAACATTGTTGTTTCAGTAGACAAATGAGTTGTATATGTTAATATATTTTATAAGAAAGCTAATAAGCAATGCTAGGGTTTGCGGCAGGATTCTTAAGGATGGCGCATGAATGTCCCTAACACGAAAGTTTGACGCAGTTTTCACATACTCTCTGGAAAACAGTATATACAGCAGAGCGATTCTATAATTTTAGTATTTCTTTTAAATAAAATGTAGAAAATTTGACAAACATTTGTCTTCCCTGCTCTGTATCCTATCATTCCTCTACTCTTTTTTTCTCGTATTTTACTTCCCCCTTATTCCTTTCTTCCGAATGCCTTTTTAATTTTATCAATCTTTAATCTCTTCCTCGCAGCTCTATCGCGACAATGTCCTTTCGAAACACACGGAGCTGGTTAGAATTATCATGGCATCGGAGGTCCTAAACGGGATGAGCAAAGTCGACTCAGAAATCGCAGATTCAAGCCAATTCGTTGAACTACCAGAAGGTATGTGCAATCAAAACAACCTCATTGTTGATGCTGCCTATTTATTTTTCTTAATCTATAAAGGATTTGAGTTTCTAGAAAATCGTATTCCTATATTTGATTTCACAATCATGAGCACGTCACAAGGTCCCTCGCATTTCCACGTAAGCTAGCCATGTTTCTTTAAGAATTTTTTGAATACCATATACCTGGGAATTGTCGTTGATTACCTCAATTAAATGGGACAGTTTTCATGTTTTTTGAAGAGAATACTTTAATGTCAGTGAATTGTCAGAACAAACCCTTTTCAGCTTCATTCGGATAGGCATTTCAGATTTGAAAAACCTATATATTTGAATTTAAAAGACAATATTTAAACAATCATATAAGCCTAGTTATTTTTGAGTTCTTCGCATAGATCACTCACCCTTTGTATTCTCTAAAACCGTCCATAATTGCCGCTCCCACAGATTGTTCTTGTCACTACCAACTCTTCATTGTTTTGTTCTGCAGGTGATTGGGTACATACAACAAATACATTGATTAAACGATACTCGAATTTAACAAAAAATCTCATCACATATGAAAGTGAACTTCGCGTTGGCTTGTTGAAAGTTCAGTGTCTCGATGATGCTGTCAGTTCTGTAATGAAATGGGTGAAGAAAACCAGAAAAGAGCTGCAGGAGATATCTTCAGTGTCAACTGATGTTGTAGTGCTATACGAGCAAGTGACTAAAATGAGGGTGTGTATGAATCCATGTTACTTTGTCTACGCCCAACAGAATGGTTCAAGTCACTTATTTTTAAGGTATAAGCTTCTCTGAACCAAATTAAAGATTGTTCTGTCACTTTCCACCGCTATGTCTTGACTGCACTGTGACAGAAGTTTGCCAAGTCTCTCCCTCCCTGGATCGAAACAAATTTGTTCTCTTTTTGCTTAGGCAATGATTCATCAGAAGGAAATTTTCTGGTACTTGCCAATTAGAGGTTAACATGGAACAATCTTTTCATGGGAGCCATATGATTAACAAGAGAATATTGAATTTCAAAACTAATTTAAGCAGAGACAATATAGAGATTGCCTATTCTCTGTAGCGTCACCTTGAAGTACCCTGTATTTCAAATATATTTTACAAGATGTCTTCCCTATTCTTGATTCACGATAAGCTTTGTTAGTTTTTTCAGTATAAACATGGCCAGCATTTAGTCTTTGCATTCTATCCGTAATCTTATTGTTGTGATCTTCGAACTAAAACTGTAATGCAATTTGATTATGAATGCCATACTTTTTTAGGCCATCACTGTAGAGATTGTTGCCTGCAGAGAATACATTCAGCAACTGCACGCGAAAGTTGAGCAGGCTCCCGCGGATGAAGCGCAGACTTACTCGCACACTGTTGAAGATATCATTCTTGAGTTCGATCAGTTATTACACCACTCAGACGTGCAGATAAAGCACATGGTTGTTGTTTATGAAGAGATCGTTGTCGAGTTTGAAGAATGGGCGGAAGAAATCGTAGAGAAATTGCAAAGCAGAGATATTGTTACCATTGACCTTGAGGAGTTCCAAAAAGACTTGACGGTATGTGACAATGTAAATCATTCGTCCAGTGTTTATACAAATGTATCAGAATGCGATCTTTATTGAAAATATGTCGATAGAATGGCTTTTGATATTTCTATGAATTGCCTTGCAGGGTATTCAGAAAATATTACGTACTTTTTGTTGTATTTGTTTCTATCTAGCATCCGAAGGTAGTTTTAAGGACACTGAGAGGCTTATGCTTATCGAGTAGTGCCCTGGTCCTTCCTCTCGATGTGACCACACCTCGTGATTTCTACGCCTGGAATTACTGAGAGCTGGCGATTCTCCTCACTCTGGTTAAAAGTTTGGTCAAATGTACTCTTTTCTCACTAGGTTTGGCCATTGTTTGAATCAAGCGTTCACCTTTTTTCAAGCCATGCCCTAAACACACTTTTTTAAGATGTTTT
Organism: Rhopilema esculentum; assembly: GCF_013076305.1. The sequence continues at coordinate 8,524,139 of NW_027019597.1, forward strand.
AACTGAACACATATGATTTTCTTTTCAACTTATTATGCTTCTGAATTTCGACTTAAAAGGATTACTCTCTTAAGAAACAAGATTCTACTGGAAGTAAAGAATAAAATTGAAATTTTGATAACATTTCTTGCAGACTGTGACTGAGGAAGTTGAAACGAACAGGTCACTGTATCAGCGGATTAATCACATTGGCAGGGAACTGCTTTCTGCAAATCCAGAAAACCTGACCCAGCAGTTTCTGCCAGTTATTGAGAGAATCAACACCACGTGGCAGACGATCACGGTCGAAATACTCAGCCACACGCGTAACTTCGACGAGTTGGTCAAATGCGCAGAGAAATACAACGGTGTGAAGGAGCCTTTGGAAGCGTGGCTTGATGAGACCGAGGCCAGGATTGATAGACTCGACGAAATCGCCCTTGATGTTGATGTTGTAATGAAACAAATTGACGAACAAAAGGTTTTTGATTCTCCATTCTGTGTAGATTAATGCGTTTCTCCATTATTGTTTAGCCCTTTTCTACGACCTTAAACACTCCCTAAACTTTAACAACCACATCTATATATTTCAGACACATTAATTCATCATTTATAACTTCTATGATATATACTTATATAAAGCTCTCACTTGAAATCATTTCTTAACGCTTACTTGTTTTAGGTTTTATCAAGCGAACTTCTGAATCGCAAAGGCAGTGCTGAAATTCTTAACTCAATTTCCGAATCTGTTGTTTCGATAATTCAGGAGCCTGATGACGATACAGGTATGCGCTGTGCTGTTTTTTTGTCTTTCTAAACTCATTTGTGACGTCTAAAAAGAGTTGTTGAACGGTTTCAATGTATATTACTTAAAGATTACAACTTCATTTGGTTGCCTACTGCTTGTTTATATGGCTTTCTATTGAAGGCCAAGTTCGTTGCCCAAGGTGGTACAAGATTGCACTCTCGCCAAAAAGTTCCATGTACATTTAGTTTTCAAAGGTTTTTACTCTTGTACTTTAGCAAAGATTGGTGGCCGTGTTTGCTCTATAATGGATGTACCGACAAATTTGAACAATTTATTCACATAATGTGGCGTATATAGGAAAATTCATAGCAGGGGCGAAAAATTCAGATTTTCAGACAAAAGTCTAATAAGCAAAGTTATTTTTTCATATATGTGAACGTAGCGACATGAAAGCTGAAATGAATAATCTTCTAATATATTCAGATATTCTTATGCTATATTCAACTTCAAAATCTCTTAAAATGTATATAACATTTTTAAAAAATAGACAACGATATTTTAATTCCGTCAAGATCAGAATTTTCTGACGAAATAGCAGTTTAGCTCTACAGGGGGTTTTCCGCCCTCTTTGACCCCCCTCTATTCAAGCCGCTGTCTAGTGGGCTGTTTTATTGCAATGGTCCGCTTGCAATTAGAGTAAGAATGTCTTTTCCAGAAGTCATTCTTCCTCGTGTGGTTTGAAATTTATACAGTACATACTTCGGGCACTGTGTTAGCTTATCTGTCAAAACGACCAGGCTAATGTGCCCCCGTGTTCTTTCTAATTCTAGATACCGAAGAGGTGCTTATCATTAGAGATGAAGTGTCGAATATACAACAAAGATACGGGATATTGATATCGCGAATGGAGGAAAGAGGGAGCAAGCTCGAAACCTTGGCTACAGAGATAAAGAAATTCAATAAAAATTATGCAGAAGTCTCTGAGTGGCTGGAAAGAGCAGAAAAGTTTCAATCGGAGCAGAAAGCTGTAGAAATGGATTTACACTCGCTTGGTCTACTCATAAAGGAGCAAAAGGTTTCCTTCAGTTTTATCAAGCCGCTTTCTGTTTTGAATATTTTTAGTATTTGAACAATATTTATAATGAGCTTTTTCTAGTCTACGTTTGGTAAATACTCAAACCTCTTTAACTGTAAAGGAATTACCCGTTTTTACATATGAACACGCATATATATGTTATTTTGATTTATCATTTTCTCTGTAGCATACTTTTCAAATTTCTTCTTTTAAAATTCTGAGCAAATTTATCTATATGAAAAGCAATGATAAATAATAGCAATTTAAAGATATAAGTTATTATAATTTCAATTTGTCATTTCTTAAAGTATAGGCTTTAGTCTTAGACGATTTGTTTTTATGAGGTTTCAGAGCAATGACAAACAAGCTTTCTCTAGCAAATTGAAAAATGTTATGCTTAGTTTGCCAAATTGTTATTCATCTTTATAGTATGAAAATCTTTTCGTTATGTTTTCTCTAAGTTAATATTTCTTCATATTTCCATGCACATTTCAAGTGATTTTTCCATCATTTTCCAAAGGTTTTTCAAAGAGAGCTTACGCAAGGCATTATCGATGTCAATGGACTCATTGAACTTGGTAACGAACTCATTACTGGAAAAGAAACTGTTTTTGGTGCCTCAGACCTGAAGCTTCATTTAGAAAGCACGAAATCAAGATGGGAAAGTATTGAAAATCATTCGTTGTCAAGGCAGCAATCATTGGAAGATACACTCGAGCAGACGTTTAAGGAAGAAGTTAATAAGATAGTTGTATGGATACAACAGAGGGACAAGCAGCTGGATGATGCTGAATTTGTCATGACTGTCAAGGATGTCAATGCATATATACACGTATGTTGTTTATTTTTGTTGCATGCAGTGTTCTGTAGAGCATCATCAGGCAGATCTCAGATATTTTTCTCTTTCTCAAATATATTTTTGAGTTCTTTTATCTAGTTGTCTCTGTTTAGCTCTTTGATAGATGCACACCTATCTTTTGGATGGCTCATTGTTAAAATCTCTTTCTGATGTATAGAATTCCTATTTGAAAGGATTCAGAGTTGTGCTGTTTGATGTGCTGCATGTTTGATTGCAGTCATGAAGCTAGTAACAAAATATGTTACATTACAGAAAGCACGTTGTGTGCCCGAATGCTGCCCGAAAATCCTTAAAAACTGTGCAGTGTCCTATATGACACTGCACACTTTCCAACAGATCAAAAGCATCTTTCCATCTACTAATTCTTTGATTAATCTCCATTTATTCTTTTCCACCAGACATTTTCTGTTGAAATTGAAACCCAAGAAGAAAGATTCTTTATTGTGCACAAAACCGGATCGGAAATGCTCCAAGAGAGAGAAGACGAGGCCCAGGCTGTTGTACAGATCCTGGCTCAATTGGAAAAGAAGTGGAATTCACTTCGAATGAAACTGCAAAGTCATGGTTGGATTAATCAAAGATTGAAAATGCGATCTGCAGTTGATGTGGAAAGAGGGAATGTTGACAAGAGGGTATGCTATTTTTCAGCAGTTATAGTACAATTTAACTGCCGTTTGGAATAAGTCGTATTTGAAAGACAGGAAATTTAAAAACATGATTGATTTGTTGTGACGTCTGCTAAATGCGGGTTAAAATTTGTTTCTCTAACATGAAATAAGTGAAATACTAATATGACAAATTTTCAGGCAGATGTGAACATTTTTCATTTGATACTGCTAATAGATGCAGCAATATAGTAATTCATAGAGAGCTTGTAATCGTGACAGGATGTAATCTTGTCTTTGAATATAGAATGACAATACTCTATAGTCTTGATTTTACTCAAGTTGATGTTAATCTAGTATTTTCATTCTAGATTTGGAAAGTTTGAAAACTTCATTACACTTAAATAGCTTGATTGTTCAAGACCTTGGATTTTTAGCGTTTGTTATTGTTAGTCAGTTCTCCGTGTCTTTTATGAGGTTTGATTAAGAATATTTTGATTTCACAGAGCCTCGATGTCAGGCAAATAATTTCAAGTCCTGGTGAGCCTCTCTCTCCATCCAAGGTCGAAATCAGCGTTGAGTCTACAGATGGCCGTTTTGGTAGTCCCTCATTTACTGACGACCCACAACACAATCTATTCACATTCACTCGTTCGCATTCAGCCTCGATTCCAAGATCACCATCAGTACGTCGTAGGGGAGCCGTAGCATATCGCAGATCTCTTTCCGCTGAAAAACGAAAAACTGCTAGAACACCGGATGGACAGAGTCCAAGTCCCATTCGTAAATTTCCAGGTCGCATTGGTGAAAGTCCGGTCCCGTCTAGCAGCAGTCCGGACGTATCTTCTCCTTTGAGAAGACAGCGACCTTTGACATTGAGAATCCCAGAACGAGTCTCTGCAGAAGACTTTTCAACAAAAACAAAGCGTCTTAGGCGCACACAAAGCGAAAAGAGGGTTATAAAAAGACAGGTTGTTGACGAATTCGGGCGAAAAACAACAAGAGATATCTTAGAGCCGGTATCTCCTTCCACTCACGACTCGGGCCAAGTTATCATACACTCACCCACTCAGTTAGGAACAGTAAGCTCGGAAGAGGTTCGTCACCCTAACTGATTCTTTTCCAATCTTCAATCATGCTCTTATTGCTCTGGTTGTTATTTACCAGCTGCTATTTTACTTGCATAATATCTTGTCCTGAATGTAGCTTCTCGAATGTAGTTCTGAAGCAAAATAAAATAAAAATTGCCGTCAAAGTTAAATACGATTAAAAATTTTTCAGAGTGCCAGTTTCTGTTCAATATCATTTGCTTCATATTAAATTTTTGTAGAAAACTTTTGTAGCAAACAAACACTTTTGCAGAAAACTTTATCAGGTTAATATTCTCACCAGTAAAACTGATTTTATTATCATGATATCATTGCATAAAGATGTTCACTGGATGAATTTGACGGTGTTTGTGAAAGCACGGAATCATATATTCAGTTCCTGGTTTACTTCCAGGAGGATTCATTGGCCAAGATTATTCAAGCTAAAATTCACTCACGCAATAATTCACTTTGAGTATTTTTCATGATAAAAGGTATATTGAAGAAAGAAATAGCGATTTTTATGTTCTTGAATAATAGCTTAAAAAGGTAAATCATCACGAAGAAAGATTTTTGAACGTTTAAACATTACATTTTTCGTGGTTAAACAGACAGTTAACATTTTCGTTGGCACGGTACTTTTTAGTTGTCAAACGTTTGTATATCTTACAATAAATGGTTGATATGTTTTATTTCTTGATTTAGGTGATCTGCAATGATCAAGGCAAAGTTATTCGACGTATAATTGAGAGGGTAACTGAAGTGACAAGAAGAACAAGGATTATTAGGAGAATCGTTATCGACGAATTCGGAAACGAAAGGGTTACAGAAGAAGAAGTGCCGATTGATGAGATAGAGAACCCATTGGAAGAGGATGATGATGATCAGATGCTTGTTGTTGGGGCTGCCGACGAGAGCACAGATTCGCCAAAAGTACCCTTGCTGACAACGGTGCATAGGCCAGTAAGATCTGCCCACTTTGAGTATAAACTTGATGAAGCAGAAGTAAAAGAAGAGCAAAAACAAGCAGAAGTACCGGCGCTAAAGCCTGAGCCAGTCGTTGAAGTGGAAGAGCAACCCGAGATGGAATTTGTACCCATTGTGCGCTCTAAAGTACTTTCAAAACGAACAGCTATCCGCCATGAGGGAGATCCAGGCACAAAAAGACAGGTAACACTTCAGCACTGTTCTAGCAATCTACATCGTTATTTTAATCATCTGATCATATCATGATCAGTTCACAGTCATTATCATTCAAACTGCAAATCTTTCAAGATTTATTTCACTTTATTTTAGGTCATTCGACGAAAGGAGCTGAGCAGCCAAATAATGCTTGAGACAGAGAGCAATGTTCTAACTGAGGCTGAGAAGAAAGAGCCATTGCTGACAACGGTGCATAGGCCAGTAAGATCTGCCCACTTTGAGTATAAACTTGATGAAGCAGAAGTAAAAGAAGAGCAAAAGCAAGCAGAAGTACCTGCGCCAAAGCCTGAGCCAGTCGTTGAAGTGGAAGAGCAACCCGAGATGGAATTTGTACCCATTGTGCGCTCTAAAGTACTTTCAAAACGAACAGCTATCCGCCATGAGGGAGATCCAGGCACAAAAAGACAGGTAATGCTTCAGCACTGTTCTAGCAATCTACATCGTTATTTTAATCATCTGATCATATCATGATCAGTTCACAGTCATTATCATTCAAACTGCAAATCTTTCAAGATTTATTTCACTTTATTTTAGGTCATTCGACGAAAGGAGCTGAGCAGCCAAATAATGCTTGAGACAGAGAGCAATGTTCTATCTGAGGCTGAGAAGAAAGAGCCGTTGCTCCGTGAAACACTTCTGATGCAAGAAGAAACCATTCCTACTCCAGAGGTTACAGTTGAAACAGAGAATGAACCAGATCATTTCTATGCCGCACTTGAACAGGCAGAAGCCACTGAGAAGATTATCACTTCAAGGCAAGTTGTAAGAACACAGTTTGGGAAAGTGCATGAGAAAACAGTGAATTACGAGGAACCATCTTTAAAAGATTCAGTCAAAGTTGAAGAAGAAGTTTTTGTTGAGCCGTCTGAGGAAATGGTTGTTGAAGTGGAACCGCAAGGAATGATGGAAGTCGATTTTATACCAAGAAAACGGGAGAAGATTCCAGTCAAACGCACTGCAATGCGGCATAGTGATGAAGCTGCATCACAGCGAAAGGTTATAAGAATCCGTGAAACAGAGACTGAGGAGCTGCCTGTAACCGAGGTTTCCACTACTGAAGAGTTGATTGTAGCACCTGTAGTTGTTGCTGATGTCGAGTCTCTCCCGCAAGTGGATTTTGATGCTTTGATTGACGCCAAACAAGATGACAGGAGAAAGGAAGGAAATATTGCGAGAACAGTGCATCGGCTGGAAGAGATTCCTGTGACAAAAAGACAGGTTGTAAGGTCGTCAGTTAGAGAGACCTACACCACAACAGCACGTGTTGATAATTCAGAAGGGAATGAAAGCACTGCAATGGACACCGTGCCTGGAATGACTCAGCAGACCCCAGAAGCTATAGAGGTTGGTTCAAAGGTAGATGTAAACATTTCTCAACCTGTGATTAAGAAAGAGGAAGCCACACGCACAGCAGTTCGTATGGGTGAAGACTTTGTTACCAAGAGACAGGTTTTCAGGTCTTATGAGACTGAGACTCACAAAATTATGGAGTTTGACAGGCCTAAGTCAGAGGACAAGAATCGTGAAGAAGTGCAAGAAGAAGCACTAACAGAGCCTGTTGCATCCGTGGATGTTGAGGTACAGCCGGAGCTTTATTTTGAAGGTGAAACCATACTTGATATTAAGGAGCATGGGTTGACAAGGACAGTTGTGAGGCATGGCGAAGATGAGGTCAGTAGACGACAAGTGTTACGCAGCCATGTTACTGAAACACATGCGATTCGTGTTGGATATGAAGATTATAGTGAAGATACTGTAGAAGAAGTCATTGCTGAGCCGGAAGAAGCTGTTGTTGATCATGCAGAGGTTCTCATTAATGGGCTGGAAAATGAAATGGAAGATCAGGACTTGTATGACCCTGAATTGATTGTGGAAAAAGAGAGCATGACTGGGAAATTCGACTTCTTACGGACAGCGCTAAGGCAAGAAGAGTTTGAAGTAACAAGAAGACAGGTATACAGAAGCACTGTGAAGGAGGTGGTCGATCTTGATGAGGAAAAACGACTGAATTTGATAAATGATGAGGTTTCTAAAGCCACAGAAAAAGAAGACTCTGGCCAAGGTACGTTGTCGTCTGTGCTCTTAAACTTTTGTGTGGCCATGCCACAAATTGAGGACACACATTTAAACGCTCAGTTTTTTAATGCGAACTTTGAGTATTATTGCATTCGGCACTTGATGTTTTGTTTATATATATATATATCTAAACTTAAATTGAATATAAATTACAAAACCCTTGTCTTATTGTCTACACTGGGCAGATATTAATAATACTACTGCAGTTCACTGCATCAGGAAAGTTATATTAAATTTTGTTAAGTGATTGCAATACACTTCATGTAACAGCTGCAGATAAATAAAAAGTGGCATTTCTGCAGCTTTTTTGTTGGGAAAGACTGATTATGTTTAGTGACATAAATTCGTTGGTTAATCTTTTTATCTATTGTATTGGCTCTTCATTTTGCTATTGGTTCTCATTATAAAAGCCAACTATTTCTAACAATCTTATCAGTTTGAGAAGAAAAAATTATATGAAAGTTTGGCTCACTCTTATTTCTTAAATAATTTATGTCTTCAAATGCCAGATTGGCCGTAAGTAGACTTATGAAGCCAATTTTGTTCGGAAATTCCACTGTTTTTAAAATCGAAAATTATAACCATGTTAATTCCCTTGCTTCATTGCTTTCAAATGTTTGCATCTTGTTCATTGAAAGCTGACTTTATCAAGAAAATGATCCATTATACAGTTTTTGATAACAGCTATTTTAATTTTTTGTTAAAAGTATGTTTTTATTTGAAAACTGAAATATGAAAACGATTTAAGCCTATATTTTCTAAGCAAAACATGTTTTGAAAATATTTTTCTTAACTTTTCATGATCCTAATTACGATTTTTTGATAGGTACATCAAGTGTTTCTAGTGCTTCGCTTGAGGAAGATGTTCAAGTGGCACAGGTTCTTGAAGTTGAAACCGAACCACAGTTCTTAGTGGATGAAGTAAGGGAATACACTGTAGAAGAAGATTTTATAAGCAAGGAAATAGCAGAGGAGCCTGTGGAGCAGTTTGAAGAAAAAATCTCACGCAGAGTTTATCGTGAAAAGATTGAGCCGAGCAGTATCTTTTTGACTGCTACCAAGCCAGCAGAGTTGATGGTCCCTAAAGATAGGCCAGTCCCTGAAGCTATCAAGCCTGTTATTTTGCAAGAGCCTGCCCCTACATGTTTAAGTGAAGTTTTCGTGCACCTTACACCATATCGATTGCTCATGTATCTTGACAATGAAAACACATCAATAACTGAAATCACTAGAAGAGTTCATCTTCTCAGAGCGAGGAGTTCTATCGTATCAAAGTCAAAGTTCGTAAACTCCCAAACCAGGCAGGTTTTGCCTCCAAAAACCGTAAAGAAGTTTATTTCAGTCCGATTTTTCACTGTCTCTGCCTGTCCACACGAAAACGCAGACCATAAAGAGATTGAAAATGTTAAAGCATCAAATAGTGTAATCCTTTTGAAGAAACGAACCAGTTACTCCTCAACATCTATCCTTCTCAAGTTCAACATAGAAAGCCACATTTCAAAGCATGGTATGTTCTACAAGGATCAAGATTTTGACGAAAATGGAAACCTGCATGTTGTTATATTCCAACAAAGCATTTTCTCAGCTTATAGGTACAAAATTAACATCTCAACAAGGAAGTGGAATAATAACCAACAGTTTATTACAAGTGAAACAAAGGCAAAAGTTGTTACAAAGAGGAGTGTTTATCGCAGCAAAGAGTCGAAGGAAATAGAGCCAGAGAGAAAGGAGGTGATCAAGGAGCCAGAAGCTGTTTTGGTTGGGGAAAGCTATCCAGCTCAACCTGTCACTTTACAAGAGCCAGGGACAATGGCTGCAAGAGAAGAAACTGAGCTTACTACTTCTCGTCAAGTATACAGAATACGAGAGCCTGAAGATTCAAGGGCTGTTGAAGAAATTGTTGAAGAACCAGGAACTGATGTGTTCTTCGAGGAGGCTTTCCTTGAAGAGCCTGATTTCTTCAAGGGGCCAGAGCCAGTACCTCAAAGAAAGCCTGAAGTGGATGTCGAAGAAGCAGTGATCAGCGAGCCAGAGGTGTATGTCCCTGAAGAGTCAATGCCAGAAGACATTCCAGAAATGGAAGAGGAGACAGTTGGAGTAGAGCGTAGAGTTGTGAGACAGGCAGTGATTGAAAGGACATCAAGGAAGGTATACAGATCTGTGCAAGTTGCTGTGGACGTGCAACCAGAAATAGAGCCCGAAAAAGAGGAGTTGGTGGAGGATGTGATCGAGGAGCCAGCAACTGATGTGGTGTTTGAAGAAAGCTACCCAGTTGAACCTGGTATGTTTGAAGAACCAGAGCCAGAGACAGTGCCTGAAAGAGAAGAAAATGAGGTGGTTACACGTCGTCAAGTGTACAGAGTAAGGGAGCCAGAGAAGGAAGCAGTTGTAGAAGAGATTTTTGCAGAACCAGCAACTAATGTGGTCTTCGAAGAGACTTCCCCCGAAGAACCTGATTTCTTCAGGGAGCCAGAGCCAGTGCCTGAAAGTGAGGATGAGGAAGAAGAAAAAGAGGAGGTGCAAATTCGCCGACAGGTTTACAGGATGAAAGAGGCTAAAATACCAGAAGACGAGAAGGAAGACGAGACAACTGCCAAGCTGTCAGTGCGCCGAACTGTGACATTCAAAAAGAGGATTGTAAAGAAGATAATTTACTTGGCGGATGGAAGCCCATCAGAAGTTGAAGTGGAAGAGCCGGTTGAGCCATTGGATGTTGAAGAGCCAGATGAAGTGGTAGTTGCTGCTGAGCCAGTAAAGAGCATAAGTGAGCGCACAGTTGTGAGAAAGGAGAAGGAGACAGTAACAAGAAGAACGGTTTACAGAAGGCTTACAGAAGAAGAGAGGCAGGACAAGGAGGTTGAAGAACATGAACCAGAGGCACTGGTACCACCAAAAATGGTAGAACGCTTGTTTGTGCGTCGTATACTTAGAAAGCAAGATGGAACAGAGACGTTGCTTGACAAATCTGAGAGTGTGGTACCGGTTGAGAGTGTAGCTCCTGTTACCGAAGAGGTAGAAGAGCTAAAGAAAGAGGACAAAGAAACTGCAGAGGGCTTCGTTGTAAGGAAAGTGATAAGAAGGCCCTTGTTTTTAACAAGCAAGAGGACTGTTGTCAGAAAGGTAGAAATCACTGATGATGGAGAAGAACGCGAAGTTGCAGCTGATGTTGTGGAAGATGTAGCGCCAGTAGCGAGCTCTGAACCAATGGTGACTCACAGAACTGTGCGAAGAGTAGTGAGCAGCAAAGCAGATGATATTGATTCAAGGATACCACTGGAGATTGTGAGAACAGACAGGCCAGAAGCAGAAGTGAGTGAGGAGGAGATGGCAGGTGAAGTAAGGCGTACAGTGAGAAGAAGGTCAATAACCAGCACCCAAAGAAGAGTTGTTCGCCGAATTGTTGAAAGCTCTGATGGTAAGGAGGAGACAGTTGAAGACGAAGTTATGCTACCCGTCGAAGCTATTGGTTACAGAGTGGTTAGACGAAGAATTGTTCGAGCAGACAAGACTGAGGAAGTCGTGACACGTGCAGATTATGTGTTGCCAGACACAGAGGAGGCTGTAGAAAGCGTTGAGCAGTTGAAGGATGAAGAATTTGGCGTGGAAAGAAAAGTGATTCGCAGGCCAGTACCAGTTGTGACAGTGAGAAAGGTTTACAGGACAATAATACTGACTGAAGCAGGAGACGAATTGGACAGAGACGAAAAGATAGAAGAGCAAGATGTTCCTGCGATGCCATTGCATACAAGTGAATTACTAGACGAGGAGAAGCCTATAGAAGAACTGAGGACTGTGAAAAGAATTGAGCCAGACATCGTAACACGCAGACAAGTGATCAGACGTGTCACATCAAAGAAGGAAGTTGAACCAGTTGTAACAGAAGAAGTTGAGCCTGAACCAGAGATCCCAGAGCCTGAGCTCGAAGTTGAAGTGGAGGCATTGCCTAAGCCTGAACAAGAGGAAATAGAAGAAGATTTTAGGCTGAGAAGGGTTGTTAGAAGGCCAGTGCACATGACAAGTCGTAGAACAGTGATTCGAAAATTCGAAGCAGCAACTGATGAGCATGATGTTGAGGAAGAAGAGGAGGATGGCTTAGAAGCTGTTTACCCGAAAAGGGTTGTTGTGAGGAGAACTGTTTTGCAGCCTGAAGTGGATGTCGAAGAAGCAGTGATCAGCGAGCCAGAGGTGTATGTCCCTGAAGAGTCAATGCCAGAAGACATTCCAGAAATGGAAGAGGAGACAGTTGGAGTAGAGCGTAGAGTTGTGAGACAGGCAGTGATTGAAAGGACATCAAGGAAGGTATACAGATCTGTGCAAGTTGCTGTGGACGTGCAACCAGAAATAGAGCCCCAAAAAGAGGAGTTGGTGGAGGATGTGATCGAGGAGCCAGCAACTGATGTGGTGTTTGAAGAAAGCTACCCAGTTGAACCTGGTATGTTTGAAGAACCAGAGCCAGAGACAGTGCCTGAAAGAGAAGAAAATGAGGTGGTTACACGTCGTCAAGTGTACAGAGTAAGGGAGCCAGAGAAGGAAGCAGTTGTAGAAGAGATTTTTGCAGAACCACCAACTAATGTGGTCTTCGAAGAGACTTCCCCCGAAGAACCTGATTTCTTCAGGGAGCCAGAGCCAGTGCCTGAAAGTGAGGATGAGGAAGAAGAAAAAGAGGAGGTGCAAATTCGCCGACAGGTTTACAGGATGAAAGAGGCTAAAATACCAGAAGACGAGAAGGAAGACGAGACAACTGCCAAGCTGTCAGTGCGCCGAACTGTGACATTCAAAAAGAGGATTGTAAAGAAGATAATTTACTTGGCGGATGGAAGCCCATCAGAAGTTGAAGTGGAAGAGCCGGTTGAGCCATTGGATGTTGAAGAGCCAGATGAAGTGGTAGTTGCTGCTGAGCCAGTAAAGAGCATAAGTGAGCGCACAGTTGTGAGGAAGGAGAAGGAGACAGTAACAAGAAGAACGGTTTACAGAAGGCTTACAGAAGAAGAGAGGCAGGACAAGGAGGTTGAAGAACATGAACCAGAGGCACTGGTACCACCAAAAATGGTAGAACGCTTGTTTGTGCGTCGTATACTTAGAAAGCAAGATGGAACAGAGACGTTGCTTGACAAATCTGAGAGTGTGGTACCGGTTGAGAGTGTAGCTCCTGTTACCGAAGAGGTAGAAGAGCTAAAGGAAGAGGACAAAGAAACTGCAGAGGGCTTCGTTGTAAGGAAAGTGATAAGAAGGCCCTTGTTTTTAACAAGCAAGAGGACTGTTGTCAGAAAGGTAGAAATCACTGATGATGGAGAAGAACGCGAAGTTGCAGCTGATGTTGTGGAAGATGTAGCGCCAGTAGCGAGCTCTGAACCAATGGTGACTCACAGAACTGTGCGAAGAGTAGTGAGCAGCAAAGCAGATGATATTGATTCAAGGATACCACTGGAGATTGTGAGAACAGACAGGCCAGAAGCAGAAGTGAGTGACGAGGAGATGGCAGGTGAAGTAAGGCGTACAGTGAGAAGAAGGTCAATAACCAGCACCCAAAGAAGAGTTGTTCGCCGAATTGTTGAAAGCTCTGATGGTAAGGAGGAGACAGTTGAAGACGAAGTTATGCTACCCGTCGAAGCTATTGGTTACAGAGTGGTTAGACGAAGAATTGTTCGAGCAGACAAGACTGCGGAAGTCGTGGCACGTGCAGATTATGTGTTGCCAGACACAGAGGAGGCTGTAGAAAGCGTTGAGCAGTTGAAGGATGAAGAATTTGGCGTGGAAAGAAAAGTGATTCGCAGGCCAGTACCAGTTGTGACAGTGAGAAAGGTTTACAGGACAATAATACTGACTGAAGCAGGAGACGAATTGGACAGAGACGAAAAGATAGAAGAGCAAGATGTTCCTGCGATGCCATTGCATACAAGTGAATTACTAGACGGAGAGAAGCCTATAGAAGAACTGAGGACTGTGAAAAGAATTGAGCCAGACATCGTAACACGCAGACAAGTGATCAGACGTGTCACATCAAAGAAGGAAGTTGAACCAGTTGTAACAGAAGAAGTTGAGCCTGAACCAGAGATCCCAGAGCCTGAGCTCGAAGTTGAAGTGGAGGCATTGCCTGAGCCTGAACAAGAGGAAATAGAAGAAGATTTTAGGCTGAGAAGGGTTGTTAGAAGGCCAGTGCACATGACAAGTCGTAGAACAGTGATTCGAAAATTCGAAGCAGCAACTGATGAGCATGATGTTGAGGAAGAAGAGGAGGATGGCTTAGAAGCTGTTTACCCGAAAAGAGTTGTTGTGAGGAGAACTGTTTTGCAGCCTGAAGTGGATGTCGAAGAAGCAGTGATCAGCGAGCCAGAGGTGTATGTCCCTGAAGAGTCAATGCCAGAAGACATTCCAGAAATGGAAGAGGAGACAGTTGGAGTAGAGCGTAGAGTTGTGAGACAGGCAGTGATTGAAAGGACATCAAGGAAGGTATACAGATCTGTGCAAGTTGCTGTGGACGTGCAACCAGAAATAGAGCCCGAAAAAGAGGAGTTGGTGGAGGATGTGATCGAGGAACCACCAACTGATGTGGTGTTTGAAGAAAGCTACCCAGTTGAACCTGGTATGTTTGAAGAACCAGAGCCAGAGACAGTGCCTGAAAGAGAAGAAAATGAGGTGGTTACACGTCGTCAAGTGTACAGAGTAAGGGAGCCAGAGAAGGAAGCAGTTGTAGAAGAGATTTTTGCAGAACCAGCAACTAATGTGGTCTTCGAAGAGACTTCCCCCGAAGAACCTGATTTCTTCAGGGAGCCAGAGCCAGTGCCTGAAAGTGAGGATGAGGAAGAAGAAAAAGAGGAGGTGCAAATTCGCCGACAGGTTTACAGGATGGCATTTGATGATTCACCAGGTGTTAGGGCAGTTCAGTCCCTTACTGTGGTTCGTCCTTGTACTGATTCTGAATATAGTGTAAGTTCAGATTTGTCGGATGATCGCGAAGTTACTACCCGAACTGTATTGCGTGAAGTTGTTCGACCAGAAAAAGGGTCGGTCAATGTTGATGGTAAGGTTATTGACAAAACTGTTACTCTTATAAGACCGTCCCAATCTCCTGTCGAATCAGATAGTGACGAAGACGAGAAATCTACTAAGAGGCGCATTTATCGCACTGCTGTGCCAGTCAAACTTGCTGAGTTACCCGTTTCAGAGGTTGTTGTTGAGCCAGTTGCCACAGTAGATACTGAGGCCTCTTCAGTTATACCCGGTTTGTTTGTGGAAGAAGAGCCTGTCTGTTCTGATGTTCTTCGTGAGGTCCGTAGAAAGTCTGTGCCTGAATTAACCCGTCGTTCTGTAATTCGTAACATCGAAAAGGAAGAAGAGCCGGAGTCAACAGTAGCTGTTAATGACTACACTGACATATCGTCAGAGGACGTAAAAATCGCTGAAAAAAGACTAGAAAAGATCGCCAAAAGGATGATGAAGACTTTTGTTTATCGTAAAGTATTTGTTACTTACAAGACTGTAATGGTTAGAAAGCTTGTTGATGAGTATGGGGAAATTGTTGAAAGTTTTGATGAAGGGAAGGATGATCTTGAGAAAGATGGCTTCAAAAGATTTGATGACGATGATGGTGCAAGCCCGAGCCCAAGTATGTGTTTTAAATCTAGTTTTGCTACTTAATTTCAGTCAAGTTTAGGTTTTGCTTTTAATATTTGCTTGAATATTTCAAACTACACTTTATTTCAGAACTCTTTATTTCAGTATTTGACGTGGACTTTCAACATTGTCTAATTTTCATATCTTGGATGATAAACGTTTACTATTAAGAATGAAAGTCACTTTCTCTTTATAATATATTTTCTTGTAATTTGACTTATTGTCCAATTTTTATGAATTTAAGCTGGGGTTTGTGTGTACAAATTTAAGTCAGATTCCGTTTGACCTTTTTTTGCTTTGACTTCGTAGTTTATCAATGAGTTGCTTCAATGACTTTAAAAAATTTTACTTTGAAGCTACTCAAGATTATTTTATCTGATTGTGGAATTTTTTTGCTTATTTAAGGTATCTCAAGGTTACATACTACTCAACATCACACATTTAAATCTTCGGACACAAGTGCTGGAGGCGCTTCTTTGGGACAGGAAAAGAAGACTTTTTCGAGCATTGGAACACAGTGTGATTTTGACAGCCCTCATGTTGGTCATAAGGAAGCTTCCATAGGCACGTTTGAGGACGATATTTCATTGCAATTCAGCTTGAGCGAACCAGTAGTGATTCACAAGGGCGAAGCCTCGCCAAATGTTAAGTCCGACCTGCAGCCTGCCATGAAAATTGTCATGGAACAACCCGAAGGAAAAGAAGCTCGACGATTGCCGGTAATTGAAGGCTTGGAGAGCGCACCAAAAGTTCCTAAGGACAACCGAACTTGGCTGATAGAAATGAAAACTGCCGACGAAATAAATGTAGAAGATGAAAATGAAAAGACAAAGGACATTGATAAGACAATGCATGGTCCGTCGGTTGTGACTGCTGTTGGGGATGTTGCTGTTGATGAGCCCATCGCCCAAGTCAGCGTTATTGAAACCGTCGAATGCCTGCCAGGTGAGCAACAAGATGAAATCGGTGAAATAAAACCAGAGAAAGTTGATGTTAAAGAGCTTCCCGCATCAAGACCAAGCAGAAGGAGTAAAGCAAAACTCGTGAAGCAGAAGACATTCCCTCTGTCTGTATCAGAGCTTCAGGTATGTGAAAGATCAGATTTACCTGGTAATGACAAGGAAACGCGCGTGAAGCTGTCGTCTGTGACGTCAAAGAAGCGGCGTGTGTCGTACGATGAGAAGCGTAATATTTCATTGGAAAGGTTGAGATCATCAATTACGGACGTAGAATTGACACTGGGGAGAAGAAAGTCGAAAGTGAGGGAGATGCTGCTTGCTCGTTACGATATCAATTACGATGCTTATCTTATCTGGATCATGTTTTCGGAAGGAGAGCTCAACAATGTGAGATGTGTCTCAGCAACCTACTCAATTCTCATGGAGCAGAAAGCTTATATTGAGGTATGTCAATAATCACGTTTCCAGGAAATTCATTTCAAGTGTTTCTTGGAAGTTCTGTTAACCCGTTTCTTTGTAGTTTGTAGAAAGTGATGATCTTTCTTCCAAACACAATTAACTTTTCTTGAATTATTTATTGTCCAAAGAAGTCTTAAAGTGTTGCTATGTCATTATGTAGTTCGTGACATTGGTCTAGCTATTCTCGTAATTTGGCATTGTGAACCAAAGTGGAATGGAATAAAGTTTACGTGTAAAAATGTCAGTCTTCCCACGGCAACCAAAGGAGGGGGACTCTTTAATAATGAACAATGTTGTTTGATGTGACTTGAATGCTCTTGCCTGATAAAACTTACGCCTTGCCTATTTTAAGGGAATGATCGAAGATATCGAAGAGAAGAAATGGACAGCGGATGTAATACAGCATCTCCTCACCGAGGTAGATGACATGCAAGCTACAGAAGCGGAAAAGAGGTTATTTGTATCAGAAATTACAAGGCTGGGAACTCAGTTTCAGCGAATTGAGAAGACATCAAAGGAATGTTTGAGTTTCATTGAAGAGATTGAGCCGATCGCAAAGGAATTGAATGACAGTGTTATGCCAGTTGCAAATGTTAATAGGAAGATCCACGATTTGTTAGTCGAAAAGCCAGTTATGGATGTCGATATCACAGTTCTTGAAGATGAGCTTAAAAAAATAGAGGCAAGTTGCATGAATTGAATGTGGAAAATATTGTATTTTCATGTTGCATTCTTGTTTCATTTCTGTTGCATTCATGTTGCAATTAAGTTGCATGTTAATTTCTTATCATCTTTAATTGTTCCATTTAACTGATGATTGAAAGATCTCTTACATTTAGAATTTTGAACATACTGGAGTGGTCCTGTATGAATAGATAAGGCAGACGGGTCTTTGATTATGACAGCTAGGCTTCACTATGCCTTGCATTATGGCACAAATCGGAATACCAGACCTTTGACTTTTAAAAGAACCTGTGTTTTTTACTAATTTTCAATTTTGTAGTTTTTTCTTTGACAAAGTTATAGGAACCGTAAAACCTATATTTCTGGCAGAAATCTTAAAGAGTTTTAAGTGTTACCGTTGTACCATTTTCAGGACTTGGAGAAAATCCTGTCTTCAGCTGCTGTCAGCACAAGAGACACAAAGGCTGCTGTTCAAAAGCTCTCTTTCTACCGTGATGATGTGCTTGATAAGAAGCAGGCAATCGTCCATGCCAATATGGTTGTCACAACTTTTGAAGAGCGTGAAAGATCTCTTATTGCTTATCACAGAACTGTCAAAAAACAATACGAGCGAGCTTACCAGTTATATGAAGATATTGCCAAGTTTGAGGATTGGTACCCTAAGATTGAAAGGCAACTAGAAAGTGATTTTGCACCGAGTCGAGATGCTGAAAGTTTGAAGAGCACGTTGCAAGGGTTCGAGGTACGCATTTCTGTGCTATGAATAGTGCATTAAAAGCCTTTCCGTAATTCTGGACTCAGTAGCTGTGACTAGCTCACCAACACAAGCTGGGAAAAGTTATTGTCAATTCTAGCAATTTCTTGCAGTTTTGGTATTGAAAACACTGAAGCGTTTGGATAATCTTTGGAGAAGTATCATTTCAAATGTCGTTTCTGTTGCGGAAAACTAAATACTGAAAATTATCAGCTTTTGTTCTTTGATAACAAAAATTTTCACAGTTATGTGTCAAATTGCATGGCTAACCTCCTGATCTGCGTCAGAACAAAATCATTTTTATAGCAATTAATTGAATATATCTTTGCAACATTCCGTTTTCTAGCTTCTTGAGAAAGAAGTCGATGAACAAAGAATTCTTGTGTTGTCAATCGAAGAAAATGGGCGATGGCTGTGTCAGAATTTATCAACAGTTGATGCAAGGTAAAGCAAGCCATTCTTTTCTCTTACCTTTTCTTTAATTCGGTACACATTTTCGGTATACACATTTTTATGATGACCCATGGCGTCATGGGTAATTAGTTTGAAAATAATTTTTTCCCAAGAGTTATAAATTGTCTACTTTAAGGAGAAGGCACTTTAGTATTCCTTTTCATCTAAGAAAATAATTTATATTTTTTATCCGCTTAGTCTTCTTTCTTATTAATTCATTTTCCAACCTTGTCCCAGCAAGAGCGATTCCATAGTTAAAATATTTAGTCTATAGAATGCAGTTTCAATAAACTTTGATTCTCCGCAAATTTGAGTTTGGTATACCTTAACTATATCTCGATTTTAGTGGGCGGCGCCATTCTACAACAAATTTGATAATGGACAAACTAACACTGACAACATCACTTATGGAGACTTTTACGAAGGAAATCCGACAAAGGAAAGGCCGAGTTATTGTCCTGCTTTCAGAACACCAAGATTTTGCCACTTCACTTAGTATGTTTGAAATATGGCTGAAGAAGGCGGAAAAAACGCAGAGTGCTCAAAAGCCAGTCTCACCGGTTTTAGAAGAAATCAACGCGCAGATGCTGAAAAGCGAGGTAAAATAGAAAGCTTTGATTTGTCTGAGGTTCTGTAATGTCAAGACCATCTAAATCCCTTTTGTCTTTTATTTGTTTCTTTATTTATTACTACTTAGCCTCTTATAGAAAGACTGTGCTTACCAACAGTTCCCTGGTCTTTCCTCTTTGAGTGACCACACCTCACGATTTCACACCTGGAATATCAAAGAGCTAGTGACTCACCTCACACTAAATGAAAGTTTGATCATGCAAGAGGCACGGAAAACTTATCGTTGTATTATTTTTCCGCGACCATAACTGCTGTGTCGTCCTCGCACCCAATGTTTATTTCCTATTATCTAGAACTTATGATCTAGAACTTGCATGATCACTTCTAAAACTTAAATCACTGCTATTAGCTGCTTACTAAGTTGTTGATTGTTCAATCTGGTTTATTTTTGAATCAATTTTTGTGACATGAAATATTTTTTTTTTTAATTCGACCATCCAGTATTGTTGTTTTAGACCATTTTGCCAGTTACTAACTCTTAGTTACTGAACCAATAGACACTGTTAGATCCTTCACATTAGGCTGTAACTCGAGGAGTGTATTTCGAGAAATGCGTTGTTCTGCTTGTCTATAGTCTCCTAAAAGTTCTACTTTCCCTTTACTTTAGCAATTGTACGAAGATGTTTTACAGCACGAGCCAGTTTATGCAACTATCGTGGAAAGTAGCTCTGAATATTTGGAGGAAGTCAGATCACAAAAGGAACGAGAAAGCTTTTCAATGCGAATAGGGATTGTTAATGAACGATGGGAGAAAGTATCGAGTCTTGCGAAGCAGCGTCGAGATAGCTTGAGTAATGTTCAGCGAATTGTTTTCCATCTTAATGAGAATTTGCAGTGTGTTAATGAGGTTATAAAAACTGGTGAAAAGATGGACAATCCATCATTCGTCGTTGGTTTCGATGTGGAAAAAGGCAGATCGGAGCTTAAGCAAATAAGGGTAAGTTTTGTCATAAAGAACACGCCCTTTCACACTTATTGTAGTGCAGGAAAGTAATTGTGACATGCTAGAAATTGTTTTTTATCGCTCTAAACATACGACTCCTATTTTGTCATTCAAGTCAGGAATGATGGTCTATTGTTGTTGTTAAGAGGCATATGACATCGATAGGTAAAACAAAAGAAGTGCTCATTGCTCGTCCATTATATTTTATAGGCAACTCTGGACGTTTTCGATCGAAATGAAGTCTGCCTTGTTATTTTGGATGAAGCCGTGAAGGACATGGAAAAATACATTGGCAAGAAAACAGTTGTCTCTGTTGTAAAGAAGGTCAAGACGAGCAGAGAGCGATTCCAAAGTTTGAGAGAAAATCTCAAAATCTTAGAGGTTTCTGTGAGTAGAGATTTGAGTGAGGCCGAGAAATTTGAACAGCTTACGAGAACATACGAAGAACGGATAAAGAAGTTGGAAGAAACTGTGACTATTGTGAAGGAATCAACAGTGAAAGATGTGACAGTGGCAAGAAGGAATCTAGATCTTATTCAAGTATGATTTTGCATTGCAATTGATATCTGCTAAGTTGATAGATCGACCTTATTAATATGTGGGTGACTCAAGGCTTTTCAATTCAATTCAGTTCAATTCAGTTCAATTTTATTCGCATACTAGAGAAGAAGAATGCTACATTCTTACTGTGATATACAAGACCTAAGAAAAAGTGTTTACTTATCTAGCTTAGGCCGTTACCAAAGGGTATAATTAAAAAATAAATTGGTTATATGGATTGGTTAAAAACTTAAACTAGAACAAGATAATATAGCACAGACATAGGCTAGGTATTCTTCTTTAAATTGTTACAATTTTTAGAGAAAGTAACCACTATGAAATTTCACGTTCTAATGCATTCAGCGCAAAAACAAAATAGAGACCTTTTTTTGTTGCTTTTTCTACTATGTTATGTTAAATTTGTGATTGATTAGTTATTACGTCAATAAGTTAAGAGTCTTAAATGTAATGATTCATAGACTAACATAGATATATTCAATTCTGGTACCGTGACCATGCAGATACCTTTATAATTTAGTTTTCTGAGTTAATCTACTTTAAATCTCTCAGGAATGTTCAATTGTGCTAGTTGAAGTCTATGAAACCATTGAAATCATCCAAACAGTTGTCATAAGAATACGGTGTAATGCTGGTAAAGTACCTAAGGTGCTGAAACAATGTCTGAAGCAAGAAAAGCAAATAAAGTCGTACAGAACCACTATTGGAAAGATAGAAAAGGATTTTAAATTGGCACAAGATAACTGCCAAAAGTTTATTCTTAAGAGAAAGAATCTTGACGATAGTCAGAGAGAAATTGAAAGGAGGCTCCCTGAAATTGAGGCTGCTGTTGTACGACAAACTCTTGTATCTGCGAACTATCTGATTCTCAAACAACAGCATACCAATCACCAGGTGAAGTATTGTTTTGGATTTCGATTTAGTTTGCTGTTTCCAAAGCATATTTGCCAATATCTCAGATTAATAAGATGGAGCGTTGTTTTAAAATTCTCCTGAAAGTATGTTATGACGATTCATTTTCATGAAAACATGGTGATTTGCGTTGTTGATTTCACAAAACAAAGCAATTATCAATGCGATATCGAAACAAACGATTTTAAATATGGTAGCCCCAAGACAGAATGATGCTTTTCAAGAGGCCTTGAACTTGAAAGTAACGTTATGCTGCAAATCAAATATTAAAAAACACCTTCAATGTAAATTATGCATGGTAATAAACGGAAGTAAGGCACTTTGTATACCTCTCTATGAATTGCATTGTTGCAATTTATCCTATGCTTACAATTTTGTTGAAAAACACCAACAAATGAAAGTACTGTTGCAGAGAAGGTAGAAAAAATGCAGATGTTTTTGGATGACTCTTTGTCTAAATAATCCTTTTGTAGTTTTTTACATGAACTTTGGTCTTTTTAGACTGTTTATGAGGAAATGAAGAGCTGCGAAGTTCTTATCGACCACTTCCTAACTACGGGTGATGCGCAGCTGCAAGAGCTACCTCAAAGTCCAGCAAGAGACATTTTGGCTAGTTCTCTGGCAGATATCGAAAGAAGATGGAGATCTGTGAGTAGCAAAGTGAGGACGAGGCAAGCATGCATCGAGAAGTTGTTACCTTTTTCGAGGGAATACAGCGAATGTGTAGAGTTAGTTTTACCGTGGATGACAAGAGCAAACAGCGAAATTAAAGTTGTTTCACCCATAGCGTCAGATCAAGAGAATCTCACCCAACAGAAGCGTGTTATCGAGGTAAGACTCTTTAATTCACAACTTGAATAGCATTGCTTACAAATGTGCGACTTGATGTATACAGTTTGTTATAGCTCACTGAAATTAGTATACTTTGCAAAAACGTCATAGCTCTGAAAAGAATCTAAAAAAGCTCGTGACGTATGACTCCAAGATGACAGTCAACCGTCGAACTACACTAAGTCCAAAAATGACAGGCAGCCTAAATTTTACCCTAAAAGTATAGGCCATGATTGACTTTACTGATGTAGGATTGATCGATTAAGAATTTTTTTCGATGGTTTTAGTGTCTTGATTTTGCTGCAATGCTCCCAAAATACCTGTTACACCGAGCAATTTGTGTTTTTTATATCTTTACACCAAGCAGTCTTTTATATCTTTCATTTCTTTTTCCAAAAAATCACTTCTTCTAAACTATTTCCCCAAAAACAATGTTGATAGTGTAAACAAATAACGCAAAAGCAGAAACTTCCAAGTTCTCTTCACTGTTTTATAATAAACCAGCATTGTTCCTTAGGGGAGAGAGGAATGGCTGAATTTGACCTTAAAAACTGACGTCAGTGATCCAAAACGTTGGGCAGACAATTGCCATTTACATCTATCGTATTCTTTATCGGCTTATTTGCTATTTGAAAGGTAGCACTTGAAAAGGGATGTACTCCTCCCACCCCAACCCTTATTTTCTCGTTTTTTGCTACTATTTCTCTGTTTATTGTCCAGGATCTTTGGAAAGAATTAGAAGAAGCCACAAACACGTACAACAGACTGGCGGATAACTATGATAAACTTATTGAAGTCTGCCTTGAGGAAGATAAAGTCATCATATCGGATGTTCAGTCGATCAAAAGTGAAATGGAATTTATAAATAGTTCGTGGGAGAAACTTACAGAGAGGCTCTCAGAGCTAAGACAGCTGATGGGACAAATCCAGTCTCAGTTGGTTGCTTTTGAAGATTCAGAGAGCTGTTTGATAGATTTGTTTGAGATGATTGAAACCAGGTTATCACAGATGCAGTTTGTTAGTACTTCGCCACAGAAATGCAAAGAGATTGAAAATACTGTAAAGGTAAGAGCATTATTGCTGTTCATTTCTTGTAGTGCATAAGACTGCCTACAGACTCTAAATTAAATCATAGCTATAATACTTTGTTCCTTATATAAAAATTGATTGAAAAAAGCTTGATAAAGAAATGGAGCAGTTACGTTTGAGTCGTATATAAATTCGTCGATTAATACTCCCTTCTGATGTTAAGTTTCAATTCTTTGAAACAGAAGCATATCTTTGTTTACGGTGTGGAAAATTTAAGGTACCAGAATATCTAATTATATTGAGTCGTCCGGCAATAGACTCAAAAGCCTTGAAATGTACCCAATATTATCCTGCATATGGTATTAGAGGATCTGCAGATGATTGGTTTGAATCTTAAGAGAGAAAACAGTGTTATATTGGTGGTGAACACTGTTCAAACATCATAACGTCACTCGTGGTATACCCCAAGGCTCGTGTACTGGTCCCCTTCTTTTTATATCATATACCTCAACGAAAGTGTCTCGAATTTCGCAAACAAGTCTCCATTCTGATGGCACAGAAATCCAAAAGGATAGTGTTGTTTGCAAGCTAAGTTTCAAAATTGTTTCAACTCTTTTTAGTTTTATTCAGAGACAACCGTGGCTTATACATATATTTTTTTCGCTATATACTTCATTTGGTAAACTTTTGAGCTATTTTTCAGGAACTTATTTCGAAAGCCAATAGCTATGAAGTTGAACTAGAGAAATACAACACGACTGGACGCTTGTTGGAATCATTGTTGTCAGAATGCCATAGCAACAGTAAGGGAATCATGCGAAGGGTTTTCCAGATCACGGGAGAATATCGCAAAGTTTGTTCCAGATTGTCTGATCACTTAGCACTTGCTATAAACGTACACGATCAAGCCTTGGAGTTCGTTGAAATTGTTGACCATTTCAATACATGGGTTGATGCAACGAAGAAAGGTCTCAGTGGCAAGCAGCCATCGACTTTAAGCAGGGATATAGCAAATCTAAAAGCCATTATCGAACAATATGAGGTGAGGAACGAATAAAAACACATCTTTCCTTCTCTGCCCATAGTTAGATGAAAAAGCCCTACCTAAGCTTTTTCAGTTGTTATGCTTTACCTAACTTATAGATATGTAATGGGGTGACATTCGTCCTTTCTGTCCTCTTCGCTTACCATTTTGTAGAAAGGCAATAAATTGATTCTTGTTTCGTGCTTTTCACATTTATTCTTTTTCTTTGCTTCTACTTCTCGGTTTTCCTCTAAATGTGCCATGATGGCATCCTGAGTGGTATTCAGTGCGAAATTGGAAGAAAGTAAAAAATGAATTTATATACCGTCATTTCTGTATGCTATGGTTACTTTATTCTTTCGTAGCTATATTTAATGGAAGTTGTAACCAGAAAAGCCCGGCTGGAGAATGCTGTTGTCATTGGTGATTGGCTCGTAGAGAAAAGTCGTGAAGACCCTGTTGTTATTTTCGAAGTGAAGACGAAAATCTTCCAAGCTGTGATGTCAGTTGAAGAGCTTTCGATGACATTGAGCTCGTTCAAAAGCAAGGCACAAGGTTGGTTGTTGAATGAACAAGAGTTTACCGAAATGGCGCGTGACCTCGAGGCCAAATTCGACCGTATCGAAGCGCAGCTTGGTCTACTGGACCCAGTTTCTGCGCGCTATACTGTCGCCAGGCAACAGCAAGATCACTTTAGGCCTCTTTTTATTGAAGTGCAGCAACTGCGTGACTTCCAGGATGCTATCTCAACTTCCCCTGGTTTTGAAAAGGAGGCAGTTGAAGAAAGCCCTGCCAATGCTAAGATAGTGGCTCTGACTGAAAGATGGAAAACGGCTTGGCATGTAGTGGCAAATTACCATTTACAGATAACCAGCGTCCTTCCATTTGAAGAGAGGCATCATTACGCAATGCGGAAGTTAATGCCTGTAATTGACGAATGTGAGAAAAAGCTTGAGAATTTGCAAGGAGAAGTTAGGCCCACTTTCAAGCAAAATATGCACAGTGACATAAAGGTACTTGTCAATATCAGCAATAAGAATTAAATTTTGTACTCTTGATTTAGACGTTATTTCGATATGTATTCATATGTTTTTTCGTTGTTTAATATTTTTCTTATTACGTCTCGATGCAGTTATGTCAGCAAAAGTTTTCTAATTTCTTCGGTTCGATCAAACACTGCATCTTGGATTGCTTATGTTTTTTTTGACATTGCTTGAATTGTGGTACAGAATTTGAACAATACCGTTCCTTTTCTTTTCTTATAGAAAATTCTAGAAGAGTTGTCTGATAAAGAGCATTTGCTAGCAGCAGTCGAAACAAGCTGCAGTGATCTGGTAAAAGTTTGCCAAACGCATGGCATCACTGTTGATGTATTGTATATTGAAGACGAATATCAAGATGCGGACAGAAGATGGCATGCAATCTCCATGGAAACACAAGAGCTTCTTAAAGATGCAAGACGAGCTGAACGGCAGCAACGTGAAGAAGAAATCTCACCTGTTGAAGAAGCTGTGACCGAGGCACAAATGGTTGAAACTGAGGCTGAGCCAGTGAACTGGGAGATGCTTTTAACTGACCCTACATATGCAGAGAAGGTGGAGGTGAGAACTGAAAAGCTTACCGAGTGGATCTTAATGTGAGGAACACTGAATGAGGAACACCATGTGGATGAGATTTGTGACTTAACGTCGTTTGAAGACCCAAAATAACTCTTTCCACAGTTGCTAACTTTCCTTTCTACCGTCTTTGTTCCGTCGCGTTAGCTATTCTCTCTTTGAAACAAGAACAGTTCCCTCTACTTCAACCTAACTTGCAGCTTGTCAATTATAGGGACCTTTTGCCCCCCCTCCCCTCTGTGAAAGCCTACTTGAATAGTCTGCCTCGATTCATTTTTTCCTAATATAATTTACTTTCAATTACAGAGAGGCCAGGAAGACGCTGACGTAAAGAAAAGGGCTGCTTCGATCAGATGGAAGTCTGTTAAAGAAAAGTTGGTGAAAAGGAAGGTGAACATGCAAGTT
Organism: Rhopilema esculentum; assembly: GCF_013076305.1. The sequence continues at coordinate 8,550,643 of NW_027019597.1, forward strand.
AAGTTGAGGAAAACGGTTGAATTTGTTGCTTCAGTAAACGAAATTGAGGGTTTTGTGGCAATATTCGCTGGACATGTGACTAGCTTGCCTTCGCCTGGTACGACAGCCGATGAGATACAGATGCAAATGGAAGAAGCAGAGGTGGCGAATTTAATCATTTTATTAGAAAATTTTACTGCAAACTGTGTAGTTGTATTCTATGAAAATCTTGCTGGCCTTGTTGCATCATTTGACTTAGTCGTTTAGTTTAGATTTAAAAAAAGGAATTATTGAGCCATAAAATCTTCTTCAATGATCATAAAGTCACCAAAATGACAATAAATCCTTCAAAGTTTCTATAAACTGTGTTATTTAAGTTTTTCTCTGCCTATTGAATGTATTCTATGATGTTTTTTGTTAGGCCCTTGAGAACAGCATCAACAAGCAAATTGCAAAGCTCGATTCAACTGAGGAATCAGCTGATTGGCTAACCAAGAACAATGAAGATCAACCAAAGTTCATAGCGACGGTCCATGCAAAGCTATCCAGTGTGCGCAATCCGCTTGAAAGCCTTGCTCTAATGTTGAAAGAGAGAAAGTCTCGTTTGCAAGAGGCACTCCTCGGTGTGCAAGAGTTTGATGTTATGGCAGAAAACTTGAGCCATAAAATTGACCTACACTTGGAGAAGATGGACACTTTTGAGGAACTGAGTGTTGATTGGACTGAACTGAAGAAGCAGTTAGCAGAACTAAAGGTAAGCTAAAATTAGGCCGTGATTTTTGAGAGCAGCTTTCGAAATGAATCCTTTCAAAAATACTTCAGACCAAAACGAACCAAGATCCCATCTTGCACCTGTGAGGTTGTACTATCTCGCCACAAACCACATAAAAATCCAGGCTCCTGCAGTTTAATTAATAACTGTTTTCTTCTCTCTTTGGCAGAACTTTGAAACAAGCCTAGCCAGCGTGCAGCAAATGTATGAAAGTTTTAAGATCACTAGTGAAAGGATGCTGAAAGAGGCGGAAACAGACCTGGATGCTGTTCCATTGAATAGGCAGACTTGTGCAGTGGAAAATTCATGGAAGGTACTCAACAATAAATGGAACGAAAGGAAACAACAAGCAGCAGTGGTTAAAGAGCCATCTCACGATTTCTACAATATGGAACGGAATTTCTCTGATTGGCTCGATGAAGCGGAGTCACGCTTGCAGAGTTTTGAGAAAATTCCTTCGAATTTGCAGGAAGCAGATGAAAGCGCAAAACTTGTGGAGGTGTGGAACTGCAAAAATTTATTATTAAAAACAAATAAAATTTCCGTCTTTGGCCTTGTTTGCACCTGAGAAACCGCTTATTTTTTCAAAATTTAAAAGAAAATTTAGTATTTGAAGGAAAAAAAGGCGATATCAATTGCTTAAGTTTTTTCAAAAAAACTCTTTTCGTTAGACTGTAAAATTTCATTGACATTCTTATCTAATTAGAACATCTTTGTAGAATTAGAATCTTCATTTTTAAAAGTAGTCACAGATCAAGAGACTTTCTAAAGTAATATTGAAATTTCGAGAGCACTGGCTCGCCAGACATTTCAAACTTTTCCATTGACAGCTTTTCGGTGATCATTTAAAGGCTTGAAAACAAAAGGAAATTTAGTCTACACACAAAAACACCTAGTATTACCAAGTATTTAACCAAGGATATTTTTATATACCATCTAAATATGATTATTCATGATGCTTATTTGATAATAAATGACACGATCTCAATGCTACCGTGTTATAGTTTACTTTTAAATGCCATTTATTGGCCTTACTAATACCCATTTATTTGAAATTTCTCGCAGGATTTTACGAACCTTATCGCAACAAAGGAAAAGGACTACGATTCTCTAAACTTAGTTTTCTCCAGTGTAAAAGAGGCTTCTTCTTCGCAAAATGTAATTGCTGGTTATGACCATGTTGAAAGCCGGTTCCAAGATGCTTGTCGCAGATGGGAAAAATTGAAGATCATGTGTCGTGAGAGAAAGGATTTAATAAAGGGATTACACGATGGATTTTTTTCTTATGAGAAGAAGCATGAGCAAATTTATGTATCTCTGAAACAGTTCGAAGATGCTCTCGGAAGCAAAGTGACCATTGGAACAGATGTAAGCAAAATGGTACAGGAGCAAGACCGTATTAAGGTATGCTCGTTATTTTTGTAATGTTAAAAAAGGTTCCTGGGAGAATGTGCAAGATTGAATGGTGGAATGGTGGATCAAATGCCAGTGGCTTTGTTATTCAGTCACCAAGCAAAACTTTTCTGACTTTTTTACGTTCATTTTGATTTTTTCTTGTAATCCTGCTTCGAAGTTTGGATAAAGAAGTAAGGCATAAAGCAGTCGTGGCCATAATTAGTGTCTAATGAATAAGTAGAAGTCAACAGTATAGATATTTTGGAGACTAGTAAGAGCATGCCTTAAGTAAAGTCAGATTGCTCCGGACCTCCGGACCGGGTAACAGTAGCTCAGGACCGGGTATCCAAGATAACACGGACTTTCACAAAGTTCGACTAATTTTCTGCTCCAATAGAGTTCCAAAAGTGTGACGTCACGATTTTTACAATTAAGAGGTATTTCATGGTGCGTTTTCGGGTAATGGGATCAAAATTAGATTTTGATGACGTCATCACTTGACAACTCTATTGGATTTTCTTACCTTTTTGAAGTCAAAGTCGTATCCCGAATAAGTTGGTCATTCGCTAAGTCATATTTTGCAGGGGCTTATCACGAGGCTGGATAGTTTAGACAAGGATATGAAAAATTTAGATAGCAAAGGGTCAAAGCTGGCACAAGAGATAAAAGACATGGATGGTGACGATACTCCATTGAAACGAAGCCTCGATGATGTTAGCAGACGATACAGTACTTTGAAAGATTTGCTAGCGAAAAATGCAGCAGATCTTCAACAACGAAAAGATGTTCTTGTAAATATCGTTGGAGTTGTAAACAACGCTAATAAATGGGTGTTCAGTGCAAGTGAAAGTCTCGGTGAAATGGTTGTCAGTAAGCCAGATTTAGCAGAATCGAAGAAGCAGATTGTTGTGCTAGAGGTAAGAGTCGATTCGTTTGGAGCAAAACAAGCATGGTCATAACTTTAGAAGTAAACATCTTAACAGTTGCTAGGCCACATATGTTTAGTCGATCATTTAACAACCTCCCCCCCCCCCACACAGCTAACACCCTCCTCCCACCACTCTTTGGAAGTCGGAACCTATGCTTCAGCACCAGAAACGCCAGAGTCGTGAAAATTGGTGTAGGGGGATGACAAATCTCAAACGCTGTTCGTCCAAGGTTGTAGGTTGTTTTTCTGGCGAGCTTACTTCCCTCCAGTGTTAGAGTTAAAATCTTGACGTTGCGAGGGCAGCGTGACTTCGCGCTCTCTAAGGGCGATGAAGCAGTCCTTGTCATGGCAATTACATTTTGGGGTACTAAGGATGCGTCCGTTGATTTTTCGTAAATCATAAAGTGTCCATATTACGTTTCCTCGTAATTTTCTTTACTCTGTTTCATTCAGTAATGATGTAAATAGGAAGGCATCGTACCTTGATCAAATGCATTATGTGTTCTTTCAGTGTTTGATATGTTCGATAGTATACGCTTTTTTCCTATAAAAGTTGTTGAAAGGATGTTATTTACTTGAATGTCCTCAGAACTGCCCTATTTGACCTATTTCGTGTTTCTGCGTAGCAAATCCTTGAAGATCTTCAAACACAGCAATCCGAGATGTCCAAAGCTTCACAAGATGGCAAATGGCTCGTCGAAAATTCCCATGATGACAGAACTATGAGTTCAAGTGTGCGAAATTTGTTGTCTTCAGGATCCACACCACTCGATTCACTAGAGAAGAAACTTGGAAGCAGAAAAAACAGACTTCAAGCCGCCATTATCTTCAGACTAGAATCTGAATCTGCCATCCAACTAATTAACGAGAGGCTATTGAACCTTGAGGAGAAGGCTGCTAATATCAAAGTATCTGCAATCTTTGCTACCGTAACGCAACAAGGTGCCAAAAACGAGGCTCTAATCTCTCAGGCTGGTGAGTTACATTCCTGTTTACGTGACGTCATGGCATCGTTAATAGCAGCTGAGATTTCGGACGAAGACTCCTCTGTAAAATCCACTGTAAGGGAGCAGGCGGATAGGCTGTTAACTCGTCTTCAGGACATCGAGAGTATGCTTTGGAAAAAACGAGATCTGGTGCATAAGGTTAGGCCACTTGCGGAGCAGTTCAAGAGTGGATGTTCACACTTTGATCAGTGGTTCCAGAATATCAGTGGGAAGGTTGCAGAACTAGAGAAGGATATCGTGCTTGAACCAGCTCTTGTTGGAGAGCGACAGAAGCAGTTGGAGGTAAGCATTTTTCACATTAAATAAAAATGCAAATTGGTACAGATACGGATTCAGTGTTGGTATTCAGTGCTCTGGGTTTATGTTTTTTGATTAAGAATATTCTTAATTGTCTGTTGCTGGTATGCATTTCATATGACTTTCATATAAAAACAGTAGTTTTAGATTTTCAGAATCATTTTCTAGAAGTATATAAGCCCAGGAGAAGGTTAACGGTAAGCCATAGATAAATTTCCAACTATATATTAGAGAAATAACATTTTGATCCCGTTTTTTGTATTCTTGGCTATCTGCAAATGACGCCATTGATTTTGTTTTGTTCCAGGCTTGCGCTGAGGAAATAATCGGATACAAGGAACGTATTGACGATCAAGGAGCGTGCACTGAAAAATTGATATCAGCTGCGGAAACTGACCAAGGTCCTGTAGAAAAGGAAATGTCTGCGATGCAAGCTAAATACGACGAGCTGCAAGCCCGTAGCAATGAATTTCTGCGGAAGATCACCATTCTGAAAAGGGAAGTGGATGAATTCATTTTTGATATGAAGTCAGTGCAGGATGTAGTAGACGAAACTGGAGAGTCGCTTGCAGTGTTTCCAAAACCAGGACATGACCTAGAGGCAATGGAGAAGGATTTGGAAACCCTAAAGGTAATATTTGAACGATTGGTTATGATTTTACGGCAGTCTGTTCACATAGTGATTGGCTGACATTAATATATAACGTTTTTAAAAATTTTCAGTGTCTTCTATTATTGCTTGTTATTCATCAAGCGTGTCAATCAAGCACGAATTTTCTGCATTAAAATTGAGCACATTGGAGGTAAATTGCCATTAAACAACAGTTTTTTTATAATAAATGCCAAAAATTGGAAACAGAGACACTAGAAGATCCTGCAAGCTATGAGTAGGCTCACACCAGCTCAATATTTGTAACTAAAGTCTCTGAATCATGCTTGCTACTTTTAAATTTCAAATGCCAAATATCATTTTGATAACGCATTCTGTCCTCTTACAGAACTGTGAAGATAGGCTTGACAAATGCCAAGCAACTTTGACCAATGCTGAAGAAATCATGATAGATCTTGCCAAAGAGCCATGCTACCAAACTGAACCACTCGAAAACGATCTATCCCGTCTGAAGCCTATTGTAGAAGACATGCAAGATAATTTGCAGTCAAAGTTGAAGGTTATAAGAAGCAATATTGAGGCGCTTGGTGACTTTTACGTCACAATTGAGAGGATCCAGGGCTGGCTAGGTTCCGTGAGAGAAGAGGCCTACAAACCAGTGTGTTCAAGCAAAAAGACATTGAGGGTGCAGCTTACTAGAACCGAGGTGAGATCTTCTGTTTTTGTTTGTCTCCCGTCAAAGGAATAGCAGCTGCATCACAGAAGTATATCCTGTTAGAGAATTCCTATATTTGTAATATGATGTTTAAGGATCACTAAATTACAAAACAGATTCTTGATTAAATCAGATAATTGATTAGAGCAGCTCTTTTAAAACAGCCTGATTTAGTCTGTGGGTATCTACAACTTGTCTTTCCGCAATCCTACCAAAATCATCAAATTTTCTTTTCATTCAGTTATCCTTCATTGGGTTTTATTGTCTTGCTAGAGTTTCCTTTTTCTAGATATTAGTGAATTAGAACACTCTATATGATGTACGTAGTGAGGGAAATTTTTCTCTTTCGGCAACATAATGAAGAGGTAGAATGGAAAGTTCTATACTGCATTCCTAATCTTCTCACACGGAATATCTATTTTGAAGTAGGTAAAAAGAAGTAAACAATCAAAGTTATGGAGCGAAAGCCTTAAAGGCTCTTGGGCAACCGGCATGCTTTTAAAAGTTGCTTTTTGAAAACTTCATACAGTACGATATTAGGCCTGTTTTGAAAATATAGTCGCAATGCATGCTGCTTGTGCGAAAGCCTTTAAGGCGCGACCCAGGAGTTTTATTCATTGAATCAGATTTCTTGATACTATCATATCAGAATATGATCTAAAAGCTGTTTCTTCTTCAGACTATCAAAAACAAACTGCTGAAGAACATCTCGGAAGTTGGGCGTGCCGAAGAACTGTCTAAAGATATCATAGCAAATCTTGACTCAGACATCGCTGCGAATGAGATAAAATCGCGTCTTTCTTTAGTTCTGCAAAGTGTTAGCCAACTTGATCAGTGTATTGAGGAAAAGACTAAAAAACTCAAACGTATTCTAGAAATGATTGATAACTTTTCCGAGCTGCGAGATTCTCTCAATGAAGCGTTAACAGAATTAGGCTCAAGGTTTTCAATGATTGCCCCAATGCCATCTGTTGGTGACAATTTGAAGGAGCAGCAACAACAACTTGAGGTACGGTTTTTTCTGAAAGAATATATGTTATTATATTGAATTAAAATTTCATTAAAGGGGTATTGAGTTTTAGTGCGTGAATTTTCATTTTCATATCCAAACCACCTGTATCAACTGTGTTTGTTTTTCTTTAACATTAAAAACAAATGCAAGAACTCAAATTAATTATTGTTGAGGAGGAGGCTAAAGGCATATCGAGCTGCCTCCACACTCAACATTACAAATATTCCCATACTTTGCAAAATACACAATAAAGCACAATACAGCACAATGTTAGCTGTGTTAGTCCAAAGTTTTCTTACCGATTGCCCTAGGAGTGGTTTCTAGGCTATATTTAATATGACTTGCATTTTTCTTCTGTGAACGGTACTTGAGATCATTTTCTGGCATTTTCAGGAACTCTTTTTCGATGTCTGTGAGCAAGGGACTGTTTTAGCATCCATGAGGGACACCGTCAGTAAGATTGAAGAAGAGGCAAATCGTTGCGAGGAGACCGTGGAAGTGCGTGGAAAATTAGATGCTGAGAATCAAATGTACGAGGATCTCAAATCTCGTGTGGAGGCCCAAAGAAATTTGGTTGGAACAGTTCTTGCAGACACCGATAAGTACAATGCAGATAAGGGCAAATTTCAGAACTGGTTGGCTTCGAAACGTCTTGAAGTAGTTGAGTTCAAGCCAATAATATTAGAGAAGAGTTGGCTGGCTGAACAGTTAGAACAAGTGAAGGTATGTTGTGTTTTGATGCTTGGAAACGGATAGCGAACGTTGTGCTGTGATAGTAGAAATGCTGCTTGTATTTCACTTGACTTTCAGCATACTAGAAATACTAATTTGGAAGAGGGGGTTTCCCAAGCACAAGCAGCTATGTCAACATTTTAGTGACATCGGCCCCCGTTTTTTTGTGTCCAATACAACACGGAATTATGATTGAAGTCGAAGCACATGCTCTTTAAAGTCAAGACGGAGATGTCACACTCATAAGAAGGTTCCGTTTTCGTCACCCAACAACTGCTTCTCAGGAGCATAGATAAAGAAGATGCAATATTGTCACTTCCTCTTCCGCGTGTCAGTGCCTTCTTCTCTTCTGCCCCTCTTCTCTTTGGCCCCTCTTCTCTCTGAACACTTTGCAGTCGAATCTTCGCCTTTAATCTCAGAATATTAAGTCTGAAAATTAAGTTACATAGAAACTGGTAGGGGAAAATATTGACAAAAGAAACAAATGCGATAACATTTTACATATGATGATGACCAAATTTGCAGGATTTGCAGGCGACAATAAGACATTTTCAAATCAGTCAATTGTTTTTAGCTATAATAGAACACGATTTAAGTATAAGTCAAAAGAGTAAGATTTTGATAGGCCACACAAGATTTTGGGTGGCGCTTAGTTGCACAATGTCCCTCTTTTGTAGTTACAAGTCTATTTTTGTTGGGGTTTTAAAAAATGTAACCTTTTTTGTCTTTCATAAGTATCTATCTCTGTTTTTATCTTTTTACTTCAGTAGACTTTTTGTCTCTTCGTTTTATCTCTTTCCCATGTTCATTCGAATTTGCGGTTAGATATAATCGCTCCCCGTTGGACAGCCAATTCTTCTCCCGTGAGAACCACCTTCATCGTATTGCCCGCAATGCATCATCAAGATCAGGATTAATTTGTTATTTCTGAGCTCTTGTTATTTTGCAGTCTTCATCTATGTGGAGAAAGCTAATCAGTTTATGGTCCATATTATTGGAAACAGTTTTTTTGTTATAAAAGTGTTATTTACCTGACCATACAGAAAGTCAAGCAATAAGCATTTGATGTCTGATTTCTTTTATTTCACCTAGTCTGTTCAATTTCTGGTTTTATTATCTTCAAACATTGTCTATATTATGCATAATCAGGACAAGGATGTTCTTTCTGGGTGTGTTTCTTGGAACTGTCTGGGTGTAATGAATCACTGTAATAAAACATCTGAGTGTAATAATTAATTTCTGTGAAGAACCTTTGAGTACCTTCTCTGTTCATTCGCACGTACGCTTTTTAAGAGTAGAAATATTCGAGTTGCCCTAAAATGACGGGATTTATTGTATGGAAACACCAAAAAATATACAGGTAAATGAAATTCATATATAGTAAAAAACAGGCCTTGCCGACTCTAAATTTTTATCCATAGCCACGACGTCAGCAATATCTTAGCCCTGCCTACCGAATCTGAGACAGAATCCACCTACCTTTTGCTCAATACAATGTAACTTTCGCTAAACCAGACTTAAAGCTTTAGATTATGCATTAGCGGCCTTGTCGCTTTTATGTGAGCTGCTTGGCTTTTTTAATTCTGTCTCATCACAACACGCAGGCTATTGCAGTCGACCTTGATGGGCATCGAGACGCCCTTGAGAACTTGAAGCGACAAGAATCTCAGCTGATGGCCGAGTCGCCATCTGGCCACCAATTTGTTGTGAAGAAGGTGCATGAGGAATGCGAGGAAAGCTACCATGTCTTGCAACAAAGCGTACAAGAGCGTTTTGAGACTTTGCAGGGAGTAAGTCAAAGCTTGCAGGATTATGGAGCAGAGGAAGATGTTATCGTTAATGTTTTTGAGGAGACCAAAGGAGTCATCAGTGAAAACAATTCATATGGTGTCGATATCGAAAAAGTAAAAGCAGATTTTGGTAGAATCAATGTAAGCAAAGACAAATTTGATTTACATTTGAGTTAACCATACATCAATGTAGCCTCTCAATTTATTGCGATTTCACACAGTAATAATTCATTTATGTGTTTTTAATCATCCCGCTAAATCCATCTATATCCATCTGTAAATTGTGTTACAATGTCTTCGTTTATCTTTTTAAGAAAGATCTAAACTAGTATGTATTAGGCATTATTTTCAATTAATCGAACGTCCCATGTCTTCTTGCTAGCCAGGCCTTTTTCTTGGTTCTTGTGGGACAAAAGCTACTTTGAGGGGTTTCAGTCGCTTTGGCTTTTTAAGCATTTACAAAGTATCTTTCGCGACAGACGATTTTATTATCAAAGAAACCAATGAGTGGGACCATAATTTACAGATCTTCTACAATTTGCTATTTATTAAAACATTGAAAGCAGAACGTTCGTTTTCTTGTAAAGCCTTTTCCTATCCAGAGGCGTAGTGTTAGGGTACTAACCGGGGGCCGAGCCCACCTTGCTAATGGCAATTTTTTACGTGAAAGCCCCCTTCCCCCTATTTATTTCATAGCAGTACACCCCTGTACCTACCCGAGTGATTATGTCATCTGATAGTTGAAGGAAATACCGCCGCTGCAAGACGATACCTCCAATACCTTGTTTCCCAAGCTAAATACAGTTGATATCCCCGTAGGTTGTCGTCAAGCATCAAGAAGATCTTCAGGAAAATGTCCAAAGAGCTGATGATATCTCTCGCAAGTTGACCATGACTGTAAACGTCGAGGAGCCGGTGAACCGCACCTTTATCAAGAAGCATGCCACAATGATCAAACTCAGTGCTAAACTTGCTGAAGATGCGAAAAGGGTGCAAAAAGAAAGGAAAAGCACCATGGAACAGATGGCAGTGTACCATGATCGTACTGAAAGCTACCAAACCTGGTATGAAACATCGTCAAAGACGCCCGGCTTGACTGAGCCAGTTGGCAGTGAAACAAGCATCATTAAGAGGCAGCTTCACGAGGTCGAGGTAAGCTATAGTGTCATTGATTGTAATAGTAGAGCCATTGCTGTTTTGGGTTGAGAAAGTTAGAAATCAATACATTGAGATCATGCAAGCGAACTTTGGGAATCGAAGCTTTATCCGCTGGGTCGAAGAGTTACCAGTTCAGGAAGAATTTCTTTGTTTTTCAATTGTGAGGTGAATGAGACCATAATTTGTATCCTGTATTGAAATGTTTGTTTTTTGCAAAGTGGCGCAAATCAACAATGTAAACGTGTTTCATGAAAACAGGAATTTCATAAAACAAGTTTTCAGATCTGAAAACCTGAAATAATATTCGTAAAATTTATTCTTTAAAGAAGTGGCTGATAATTCCTTTACCCACGATTGGCCCTACTACTGGTACTTCTAAGGTCATCTTGAAAAATTATGTAAGTTGAAAAGGGAGTCAGTGAAACCATTTTGTCTTTTAGGCCCTGCAAGATGACATCATTAAGCGAAGACAAGAGGTTGATAATATCACCGATGTCTGCGTTTCATTGAAAGAACAGCGGCCTAAAGATCAACAGCTTGTCTCAATTGTTACAGAGAAGATGAAATTTGCGGAAACATCATACGCCAGTCTAAGTCTCACAGCGGAGCAAAAATACAAGATTCTTCAGAGAGCCCTTTTGACAGGCCAAGAGTTTGAAGTGACGTTCAGAGACTTTGTTTTATGTCTGGACGATCTTGAGAAGCGAATCAAAGAACAGCAATCTCTTGATGCTAGGTTCGATGTGCTGACTGCAATTATGGTCACCTATCAGGTAAGCATTTTTCTTAGTTGCGTGAGTCAACTCTCTGTCCTCTTAGTTGAGTCAACAATGTTGAACTGGATGATAGTACGATGCAGTTCTAAATTATTAAGTCGTGAATAGTTGCTGGACACTAGTGGAAGTTCGGCATTTGGCAACACCAATGTGTTTTTCGAGTTTTTCGTTACAGCGGCTTTTTCCCGTCTATTGCTGATACAAACATCCTTTTTTGGAGGTAGATTTTCCAAGCAGTGTAACGGCAACACCGAAAGTCTTCAATAGCTTCTTTCTTTGCTGTAAGGTAAACAAACAGACATTTTAAAGAACTATGCCTAGATACCTTATCAGCTGCCGGAATAATTTTCGTCGAATCTTAAAAAGATTAGTTTCAAGCTTTTTCTGAAGGTAAAGAGTGACTAGTACTACGTCTTATAAGACATGGAGGCTGTTAAAAGAGGGCCTTTACAAATACATTCATTCGTATTGTCACGCAGCCCTGTGAAGAGTTTTAATCGCTATCTCCTTTGTTTGTGTTATAATTCACCTTTATGATATACAGCCCTGTTGCATCTGAAGTATTATTAAGTATCACTTGAAGTTATGACGTCAGATCGGTCAGATATCCTTTAATTGGATCCAAAAATGACTCTCTGCATTTACGTTGGTGGACGCATTTCCACACGGAAAGAAGCGTATACTGACTTATCCAGCCAAAAGCAAGATTATCTTTAATATATATATAACCGAGGAAATCACCTTTAGATCGTCATCAAACAATTTAAATGCATCTTTATTCAATCTGATTGTTTTGCTGTGGTATCCGTTTCAAATCAGGTTTGGCAAATTCTGATGCGTCTTCTCGACTCTAGCGCCCGTGCCAGCCAAGATCTTGTTTATCGTTTCAGTCTGCCAATCGTGTTGTTGTTGTAAAAATGGTTAACTCTTTCAATAAGCTGGTCAATATGCTTTCAAGTTTTTAGAAGCTATTGTCAGTAGAGATGCACAAACAAATAACAGAGAGTCAAATATAATTTTTTACTTTACTCAGTTCAGAATATTCTGCAAATTCTGCTTGTAAAGGCCAGTGCAATTTTCGAAAAGAATTTATGACGATAGCCCGCGTGTCAGAATTTATGACGATAGCCCGATCCATCGTTGAATTTATGAAGAATTTACACCTCATTTATGGTGACTGCCCCTTAGACCGAACATACTTTTTCCCAAAGCTATCTAACTCAGAAAGTCTCATCCTAACCAACTACAGCAATGCTCCAAACTTTGCCATGGTCGCTCTAATGTTTATTATTACCATCCTTATACCTGCAAATACCTCATAAGGCGACAGATCATACCTCTACTCGCGAGTTGTTTGTTTTCATGTATTGATATTACCATAAGATTAACATGAGACCACGAAAGAATAACATCCGTCTTTGAGTTTCAATGGGATTGCAATGAAATCCATACTTAATTACATGACAAAAGAACATGAAATCGGTATGCTACTGTCACTTTTAATCTCAGATAGCCCCTAGTGCACCACGCCTTATCCGGCATTCTCATATGACGTCATACTTGAAATGAAAAATCTTACAGCGAAATCATCAATGGATTTTAGCGGATTTCATTTTTCGCTGCCTCGATTGAAATGCATCTTACATACCTTCTTCCACGTCTATTTTTCACTTTTCTTGAATACTTATTTCTGGTAGTCTGAATCCAGTAAAAACAAACCAGATTCTCAGTATTTCATTGTAGCTAATGTGAAGAAGTGAATGGCTAAGGAATTTTTGAAGCTAGAGGTATGGAACGAGCGACAGAATAGACTATGGGTGTAATTAGGAGTGAAAAGGAAGAATGAATACCGAAGTCATAATATTTTGTGAAAAGATTTTGACTTTAGGTTACAAGTTGATCCATCGTTGTCGATTGGATACGTAACAATAGGTCTATTGTATAGTCCAACCAATAGGAATTTAAATGGCCATCCAAATGGGAATTTAAATGGCCATCCAACTGGGAATTGTCCATACTGCTCGACCTGATAGTCATAAATAAGCATGATTAATAGTCATAAATTAGTATGATTAATTATTTCAAGTAAAGGGGTTAGGGTTAGGGTTAGGGTTAGGGTTAGGGTTAGGGTTAGGGTTAGGGTTAGGTTTAGGGTAAACTAATTACGTCATCAGGACGAGCAGAATGGAAACTAGACAGCTCCATCGAAATGCCCCGAGACATAGTACCTTCGAGTATATCTTGAACATTCCTCAACTCAAGGGATAATTGAAGTGTCTTAAGACGATCTTTATCGCCTTACTTTTGCTATAGACTAAGATGAACAGAACTCTAGATAAAAGTTTCTAAAAAGAAAACAGCAATAAAGCAGGAAAATGAGGCAATGAAAATTTTGTATGAAATCGCAACTCTTTTAGTCTTCAACTTTCTATAGTTGCTTAACACATAACCTCCTAAATTATTTATTTGCCAGTCTGTTATGGCGATGTTCTTCGAAATTGTTTTGAATCAGAAAAACGCTTGATATGCATCAAGATGAAATTATCCAATCACATTTGGTGAAAAAATTCCATCAATTGAAAGTTTCAACACCGCAATCATGAATAATTAAACTTTAATGTTACCTAACGATTTCAGTTACCGTGGAATTTTCATTCGATTGGATTTTGGTACCATGCGTAACCCATTATTCATAATATTGATATTTTCCATGTTGATCGTTACCTTTCAGACATTTTTAATACTGGGTTTCTTTACATTCTGAATTTGTTGACTCACAAATGTACTACTAAATAAATACGCTGCTCTTGTTTTTCAATTATCGTATAATCGTTTGCTTGTTTGTATGAAGGCGATTGCGAACGCCACCAGCGAGGGAGTGTCTTTGTTTAATTTTGCTTGGAACAGTTCTGCAGGTGTGTTTGGGCAGTGCCCTGTACTTAAAATCATCTGTCTGCTCAGGACGTTTTACATGGGACCATTTGCATCAGTTGGTTCCCCATCGATTTCTTGGGATTTGTTGCTGTCCTTCTTTTCCTTCTCCATTTAAGAATGAGTCCTAGCTGTGTTGCCATTTGCCATACTCCTGCGATGATGAGTATTTAGTGTATTGCTATTGAAAAATTGCAGAATATTCCGAATTTTTGCTGCCAAAAGTCTGACATTTTCCCTGAGGTTTGCATCTGTAGGGCAAATCAATCTATGGAAACCTCGTACACCCCTGGCGGAAATCCTATTGTTTTAACGCAAAATCCCTAGAAATCATTCTGTTTGCGTTAGAGTCCCGTATTCTATTTGCAAGCAAGAGTAAATTACCTTGCTTGGTTGCATTCTTGCTATCTTCCAGATAAAATACTCTCTTTTCAAAGATATTTTGTTTTGGATGAATAATTGGTTTGTTTTGGGTGCGGCTTTTTCCCCTACTTCACTTCTAAAGAATTCTTTCCGGTGTTTGACCTTCTAACCGTAGTGTTTTCATGCTCATCCGCTAATCCACATACATTCCGTTAGCAGAGAAAAGCAAGAGGCAGTAATACCGAATATATATCTTTTTATTGTTAAATTCTCTGTTACATAAAATTGCCCATACCTTCTACGTGAAATAAATATTGGAGACAATAAATGGTCCTTCGCGGTAGATTATTTCCGGGCCAAAAAGTATTTTCCATGGAGAAGAATGTGCTCGTGTATTGTTTTGATTGTCAAATTAATATGAAAACTTTAATAAGAAAAATCTAAAAATTTGATTCTGAAGTGTATACTTGATTCACTCAGCCATCTGATTCACTGTACATTATGGAAGGCAGGGTCTTTTTCGATATGTTTTACAATACAATAATTATTATCAGCATACCTAATCCTATTAGGAAGATGAACATACTTTTATTTGCAACGTTTCCCACCTCAAACACAATTAAATACGTTTTGTAAAGCCGGATTACGCAGTTGGGCCACCTGTTTTGAATTTGTTGTCTTTGAGAGGCAACTGATTGTGAGCGATTTCAGGGTGTAGTGTAACAGGGTCTCGAGAACTGAATGCTTGAAAGAAAAAGCATACCGCAATAAAGAGTGCGATTTTAAAAATTTTTACACGAAATAAAATTTTTTACACGACAAAGTTCCTTGCATAAATGCATCGATGCAGCTCATGGTTTGAAGGAAGCATTGAAACTTTTATAAATTGTGTAACCAAGTTAAGGGTACAAAAGGCAGCTATTTTACACTTCGCTCGTCTGAAGGAAAGTGCACATCTGTGCAAACTTCATGTACTAAAACAAAGTTTATTTGGTAACTGGACGTTAAGTTGGTTTTTAATGATGTTCAGTTATTTTTAATTGGGTGATGTCAGTTCGGTTTCGCGTTTAAGATATTTGGAGATGATAGCTTTCTTATTGCAAGCATGCAAGTAAGTCTCGGTTAGGTCACCTTTGTCACAGAATGTGCCTTTGTCCTTATTCCTGCCCTTTACTTGTCTTCCGCAGATAAAATGTTCCCAAATTTAATTCAGTGCCTCGCGTTCTTATTTTAGCTCACTATCTGCGGTTTGTAATAAGCCTAATGCTCAGTAAAAGACAACGCTTGACCTAGCAAATGTTTCTCCGTGTCACTCTCTTGGAATTGCCTGACTTTGCAAACCCATCCTTGTAGTCCGGTCAATTGGTAGTAGATAATTGGGCGTTCATTTCAACTTTTGTTTGCTTCAAAGTGAACTACTTTTACTTCAAAGTCAGACTGGGCCTCAATTCTAAATAGCCTAATTCTTGTAGTTCATTCTGGTGAATTGTCCAGAATTTACATCGCAGTTAATGCGTCGCTTGCCACATCATTCTGTCTAGATTTTGTTAAAGTTTTTATTTCATAGTTATAAGTAACACTGACAGGAAAGAAATCTGTTCCCCTTTATTTTCAGCTTCTCAAGTGTGTTGAGCCTTTTTGTGAAACAACAGCAAACTTCGCCAATATTTTTAAATGATCTCGGTTTTAAAAACTTTGGGTGATTGACCACTCTTGCATCTTTTCTCAAAATTATTATGGTGCTTGAATAGGCCTAACTCCGATAAGGCGTCCTTTGTCAGTTGCTCCGCCATCAACATATAGAGTCAATTACCTCGGGCTCCTGTTTTGTCTCTTTATTTATAGAAAAGAATTTTTGAATATGACGAATGATTGTTACTACAGTGATGGATGGGTCTTGAAATTATTTGTATGGAAAACATCCATAGCTGCTAAGTGCTATGCGAGACATGATCTTATCTTCATGGCTGTGTGCGTCAAGACTTGGGTGAATCCATTTCTATGGTTGGGTCGCACCACTGCTTGGCAACTTGAATATCTCTATGCTATGGAATTTTTCCTAATCCTTCCCAAGAAGTATTATTTGTTATCGTGTCTGTTTTCAAAAAAGTAAGTAGGAAGACCTGCAATCTGCAAATGTTCTGTGTCTCCTAGTTAAGCGACCGTCGCAAATTTGGTTTTTTGTACTAGGGCTTTGGCACTGGACGGACAGTCACCGATTTTTGTAGCGTCCATCTTCTTTTACACGGTGAAACTTTTAAATTTTATATCATTCACAGCGCTTTGAAAAAGGTCAAATTGTACCGTTTAATAGCTTTCTGTGAATCTGACAATACCGTTTTTAACTGTGAATTTGTTTCTACCTTTCCAAACAAAAGAATTGAAAGACCGAGTTTTCGCCACACCCGATTGCAAGGAACCCGGTCGCTTTAGAGCAGAGGTTAATCACCCGGTCCCTTTGAATAGGAGTCCTCTGATAATCAATTTTTATGTTCTGCATGAATTTATTTATCCGGGGATTTGTTTTATAAGAATAACAAAAACCAACCGAAATTGTTTGATAAACAACCCGTCAGTCCTCGACCAGCTCTTGTTGAAAGTAACATATGAAATGATTTCATTTTTTGAATTTTTTGTTGTTATTTAATCCAAATAGCGTCGTATTTTTATAAGTAAGGTACCTGTTATCTTTTCAAAATGTGAATAAATGAAACCTTAAATCGAAACATGTACTTTAAACTCTTCTGAATTGGCTTCTAGAAAGCCGAAAAATATAGAAAACACGAAACAATAACAATGCAACGACATGTGTAGAAGATTTTGAGTCATCTTGTTTTTCAGACTAAACACCTACAGCTTTCTTTTTATGGACTCGGTTTTGTTTCTATGTTATCTTTTAAAGTCTGGGACGAACTTTCTGTGGATATGGAAAGAGAAGCACGAACAAAGGAATTTCATTTTGTGAAAGGTGTAATCTTTTTCCAAATGTGTCCAGTTTTCAATAAAGAAAAGTATGTATTTGGGTTAGTTTTCATTTAGTTATATGACACTAATTCGTATGACTCGCCAGTCTTAGAAAATGTGAGCCAGCTATTTCTAAAAGTCTGTTCTTGGGACTCTTTTTCCCAGCCCTATATTTAATAGTTACAGAATTGCCCCCCGTCCGTTGCAAATGGTCCATCACATGCTCAGAGATCATCCGCCAGATCGCATTGTCATGTTCCTCAGTCGACGGAAAGCAAGAAGGGGTGTGCACACCGCATCCGAAACAGTTATACTTAAAATTACAGTTTAATATCGAAATAACCACATTTTTGACGCCTCTGATGTAAAGACACGGAATATTTTACGAAAAGATATGGCCGAAGGGGAAGGTTCAGCGGCTAGACAGTTTACAAATGGTGATGGTTTTACTGAAACGAAGGCTTCAAATTATATTTATTTCGTCAGGCCGAGAAAAAACAACATTCGCGTAAGAATTTTTATTTGTTTATTTTAAGCATTTCTGACAGTATCAGTGTTTTTACATATGAGATTTGGCTTTTTAAAGTTTTTAAAGAACCTTGGGCTTGAGGTTTTTCTAGTTCCGTCTCGCGTGTCCATTATCACCTATTGTTATTGCTGCCTGGAGCCGATCTCGTAAGACAGGTTACAGCAGTTAATTTTCATCACCTCTCTTCAATTTGCGGAAGTTTAATAACTGTAATTTTGAAACAGTAATCACTATTTGATGGTTTTTTATGATTTACGTCAGACATTTCACCATCCAATAAATTGTGCAAGATTCAAGAAATGCTTTCTAGCAAAGCAGGTCTTTTTTCAATCACCCGGACTTCCCGTTTTCCGGACTTGGAAATATGCAAGCAGCTGATCGATTCAATCGTTGTCCTTGTCTGTTTTTGAACAATAATTTTCCATATACTTGGCAACAGTGATTTGAACTCCTCTAAAACAACGCTTTTCCTCGCGGACAGTAGATAATTAAATATGAACTTCTCGCACTGTTCGATTTGATACGACAGTTGTTAAATTTCAAAACCTCAACAATTATTAAACTAGAAAGCCTTAATTCCCGTGGAAAAAAGAACAGGTGTGATTGTGGGTTCTAAATATCACGTTTTAAGAAACTCAACAGGTCAATTTATTAATGTATTCATTATAACAAGCCTATCATAACGGTAAGATAATTTTTAGGATTTTGAAAATTTAAAGTAATGGTAATATATGGTTTAATGAAAAGTAAATGAATAATGTTTGAAAAATAAACTATAAGAAATATAATAGGGATCAAACATGTTTTAAGTTTAGTACTTCGATTTTATTTTCATTTTTTTGCCTTGTATTTCTAATTATGACTTCTTGACTACACCACTCGACAGCCCAATTAAAACCATTATTATTTGTCTAGTTGTTTGGATCTATTGAATAAACAACAAAGATTTTAAAAATCATTTCCAGCAACCAACTTAGCCTTGCAATAATCTTGGGACTCAATTTTGTTTATCCTATTTATATAAGGTCATTTTGATGTAGTTTAAAAATTAATCTCCCTGTCACGTCACAACTTGCCCCTAACATGCCTCGTTGATATGTTCGTCTAGGCGCCCCTACCCCTTTTTAGATTCTTGTTTTTATTTTATTTGTTTAATCCCGTGTAATGTCACCAACATCGTCACCAACCCTATTCAATTAACTGCAATTAAATCTAATTCAATTCGTTAAAAGGCGTCTTAATACAAGATTTCAGCAAAAATTTGTTATTCATAAGACCCTATTACAAATATTGTGCCCAATTTGGCAAGCGTGATGTTGTTTCCAGGCTGGAGGGCCATGCGGTTTACAGTGTTTTCATTATGACAATGAAAGGGAAGTTATTTCCAAATATGAATTCGTTTTCATTAACCACAACGAAGTCGTCTGCCTAAAGAAATTTGAATCAATTAGAGATTTTAGGATGTAAAACGGGCCATAAATTACTGGTTAATATCTTGCGAGGGTGGTAAATTGATTATATGCGCAATTAACGGTGACATGTGGCTGGGCTTGTGCTAATAAAGGGAAGACACACTTTCGATATTAAATTTAGTATTTTTCATTTGTACTAAGATTTTTGTACCTTATGTAGAATAAACTCGTAATTGAATACAGGGGTTCTTTAACTTATAGCGATGTTTTCGTCTCACCCCAGAAACTCCTTTGTTTTGTTAGGACAAGAGGAAGTTACCAGAGATTGCTGGAATTTTTTAGAGACTTCGATGTATTCTTAATTGTACCTGGAATTTCGGTATCTAGGGATTCTTTTTACTGGTGAAAGAATTACAATTAAATGCCATGGGGAACTGGAATAGTACCCTGGGTAACAGAGCCTTCAAAAACCGGGGCTAAAATATTGTAGACCGGCCCTCGCTCTAAATATATATCTGTGACTATATCATGGAGATACTGGCACCCAAGCTTCTAAGAAAGTAGACTTTAGAAATCACTTCAAAATAGTTCGCCTGTGTGAAATTCCACAAATCAAGACATTCCACATCCACCAATCTTTACCAAGCCTATGACCGAATTGGCAGGGATTAATAAAAGTCAAGCCAATTTTGTGGCGAAATTGAAATTTCTGGCACGAGATTTACTTGATATTCATAGACACAGCGACCATTTCTGGATATTTGTGGTGAATTTGATGGTTTTTTGTCGCATTTGGTTTTGGTCGCAAGGCGATTTTTCAGAATGATTTAGCACTTAAGTAGGAGGAAAAGATTGGCAATTATCCATGACATTAGCTCATTTGAAAGGCATTTAGGATTTTTATGAGTTATAAAGTTATCGAAACACTTTTACCTTAGTACGGGGGTAGTGGAATCGATTTGCATTCACGTGAGCTGGCCTAGTTTGAGAAATATCTTTCTCCTATCCACAAACCGTTCATAACTTGAATATTCGATCGTTCGAGCAAATATTTATTTTTCGTGAGTGGTATTTGACTTTAACTATCTTTATAAACAGACGTCAAAGATGTATTGCTCATCCTGAGGGGCCTAGGTCCGTTGTGGCGTCTTCCACTAGTCTGTGGAGGAAGGGGGTTGAATAGAGCAAAATTTTAGGCGACACCCTTTTTGCTGTAAGAACATGCTCCTGTACCAACAAGGAACGCCATTTGTACCAATAGGGAACGCCCATTACTAACATTTGGTTTCCTAAAGGCAGTTTAAAAATCAAAGAAACACGTCACAAAAAATGCTTTGCCAAATATTATGCCTTCCCAAATTAATTTCTCATTAAACTTGAATAAAATGGAAATTAGATCCTGCCGAGAGAAAGCTATTGACTCTGACGGCCCCGACAGGCGTTTGTAAAAACTGTTCAAGCGCTTCACTTTGTATTTGTGAAATGAAAAGACACATTTTCTGTATATATTGGATACCTGTAACTCTGTATAGGAACATGCACGTCTTGTGAGAAGGTTCCTTTGGCTGCCCCCTGTGTTGATGCACATTTTTCTACCCAATGGAACTGTTGCTCAATCGCATTTATTTGGCCCAAACATGTCCAAAGCCTGTGTACACAGTTCATCACCATGTCTGTACTGCTTTCTCCCGTCCTTTGTCTCACCTTACTGCTTGGATTAGGTCAGCGAGGACTTTTCTCCGCGTTTGCTTCATTTATTAGCAATCTGCAAACACACGAGGTTGTCTTGTGGCTATCTTTTTCATTGCTACGTTAGCCGATTGTATGCGCAAATAATGGTTTTTCCATCTGTGATTAAATTTTAACCCAAATTCACTACCATGTGCCAAAGAACAAGATATTGAAACGAAGATTCGATTCAGATTTTGACCTCACGTTCAATGATAATGGCGTCATCACCGAAGTCCCTCTCAACCATCCCTAATTCTATTTCATGTTTTATCTTCCCTTTATAAAGTGAGAACCTGTCTATGGTTTTTCTATCACAAAGGTAGAAAAAACCAGCTAAGCCTTATGCCAGTGATAAAGAACTACCAATTCGCGTTATTGGTTCCTTTATGTTTTTCACAGACATTTTACCGGGTTTTATTGTTTCCTGGCAGCTAAGGATTAGAATTAAAAATAAGAATATCGACGTAAAAGGCCCAATAATCTTTGAAGTGAGTGTTTTGAGACCCCTTGTATCATTCCCAGCCTCCTCGGGCTGATAGCCAGGGACTCCGTGTAATTTCATTAGATTATACTTTTCCATCAATTAGCTCCCTTGAATACCCTTATATTGCATGCTAAGACAGCCCCCCCCCTCTTGAAGCGGTTAACTAACCATCCCCAGTATCGTCGTAAATCCAAGTCAAAAATACTTAATCTGCAAATATTCGCAAAAGCATTTTCTTGAATATAATTTCTCGGTAAAAAAAATTAACAGATTTTCTTCTTGAGGTCATTAGCCCTCACATTGGATTAGTTTAATCCTGTTGACATTTGACGATTTTGGAAGATTTTTTATTAAAGGACATTGGCAATCTCGATTCTGACATGCTTCTGTTTTGGTTCATTTGTGGCGTTCTTGTTTTGCCAATTCCTATGCCATGCAGTCCCTGGTGTCTGTGTCACAAGCTCGACACGTCACAGTAACGTTGTTATTTCGGCACTAATGGTAGCGTCTTAAATTTGTTTTATACGAAGTGGGTGTATTTGATGGCCTTTGTAATAAGTTAGTCTATTCGAAAAGCGTTTAAGAAGTTAATCCTTTTGTTGATCTCAAACTCTATTTACAACCCACGGTTTTTCTCTTTGGCAGCTTATACAACAAGATGTGGTGCAGCAACAACCTTTGTACGACAAGGTCATTCGCGAAGGTGAGAAGATATTGAATGGAACCAGTCATGGACCAGAAAGAGATGCACTGCAATCGAGGCTGGATAATTCCAAGAAACGATGGGAGGAAGTAAAAGACGTTACTGAGGAACGCTGCAAAGATATTGATGAACTGTATCCAAAGAGTAAGTCATTCGATGAGTCGTCTGTTACCTTCAGTTGCTGGCTCATGAAAGCTGAGACACATCGGTACGATCTCATGAATTCGCCACTTACCGCCGACAAAGATTTTATTCACCAAAGGCAGAGCCAAATTGACGTGAGTAAATCTTTTTTTTTTGATTAAATGTCGTTTATTCGAGCTTAAGCATAGAACTGTTTTGTGTATTGCGAACTCAATGAATCACGAGTCCAGAAATCATGAATCCACAAGTCAAAAAGCACAACTCCAAGAATCGAAATTAAGAAATCAAGAATCAAAATTCAGGAATAAAGAATCAATATTCAGGAATCAAGAACCAAAAATCAGGAATCAAGAATCACAATTCAGGAACCAAGAATCGAAATTCAGAAATCAATAATCAAAATTGCTTCATAGTCAATTATTTTTTTCTTAAACTTTCAAAACCATTTTTTAAGACACCTTGTCTCGATGTTGTCTATTTCCATCTTTTTTTCTTATTATCCTTCATTCCTATTTTACCTCCGTCATGAAATGGTATTAATTACTTCATTCCAATTATAATTCCTATGGACCGCTTCTATTCCTTTCTTTCTGCTCACCCACACTACGCAACACCTGCTTGTTTCTATTAAACCTGCTTTCGTATATATTAACATTCACAATAACTCATTGTCATCACTTCATCATAATCACACGCCTAAAAATTCGTTTTTAAGGTATGCAAGGAGCGTTTTCTTGAACGTCTCGCTGCGAATATTAACCGTAAACACTGGTAGTGATTAAATATTGAACAATCCAACTTTTAACTGAAAGCCTTTGTTTATCAACAATAACCTTTGTAGTGTTTCATATCACAGCAATCGCACTTTTAATGTATTTAATGATTCTTACAATTTTTGTTTGTTCAAACCCTGCTAGTAATCTTAAGTTGAAAACTTTTTCGGCGTCCATTAAAACTCCATTAAGGTATTCCGTGCCACCGTGAATTGGAAACTGGTGTCTTCAATCAGATTATAATCCGAATCATCTATCGGGGCCTTAATAAGTACAAGATACACGTACAGAATTTAGTTTGTTCGCAGTACAATCCAGGTCGGTCTGCGTCTTGTCAATAAGAATTCTTCCCTGTGTTTTGTTAAATAATGTTTGGAAATCAGAGTGTGGAAAATCAAGGCATGTTTAAAAGTGGAGAAAGAACAGAGGATGGGTATTTGCAACAGAGGGATAGGGATTTGGTAAGAAAGATAGCCTTGAAATAGGTTGTTTCAGATTTGTTTTGAGTTTCCACGCAATGCATGCAGATATTTTTGGTTTTCAGTTTTGAGTAAAAAACATTTATCAATCAGCATTTTCGATCTTCACCTGCAGTTTAGCAGATGCTTGATTAGTGATTTGGAAATGAAGTAGATATAATCATATTGATAAAGCAAAACTTCCCTGTATGGCAAAAAATACTTGTTGGTGCATGTTAGACGGACCATAGATCAGATTGCAGAAAAAAAACCATATGAAAATTATAAACTGTAAACTTCAATGCAAAACCATCAGACACGATGTTGAGGTTGTGGAGAAGTGCACTTCTCTGTTGCATTGATGCCTAGCTACGCATTAAGAACATTGGTTTTTATATAATTTTTGCCTGTTTTCATTCAATGATGAAGTTGATCTTTTCAAGAATTTGAAACAACATTGTTATCTTTTTTCGTCTTATGTTAAAAACCTCTCGTAAACACCTCATTCCCTCCTGCAGTATAAGTATCCTTGCTCCTTCCTTTTGCCAACAGGTTTGCAGATTTCTGTATTTTCTTTGGTTTTTTGGTTTTTATTACTTCCATTTTTCATTTGTTCTCAGCATTTCAAAGAAGATCTTAACCAGAATTATCAACTTTACGAAGACATGTCTGCTAATGGCAAGTCACTTGTGAACGAATGCGATTCCCGAAACGTGACGAATGGAGTTGGTCATGTCAACGGGCACATGAAGGATCTAAACGGACGATATGAAGACTTGAACAGTTTTGCAGACAATGAAAAACAGAGGATTCTAGAAGTGGGTAAGAGACTCGACGCCTGCCAGATACAACTAACTCCGATTGAGGACCTGATAAGAACTGCCAAACGCACAATGGAAGAACAGACTTTGTTTCAGGATGACGAGGCTAAAGGAAAACAGCTGGTTGATAGAATAGAGGTAAGTAATCAAGGAGACAAATCTGCTTGTTTAGGCTAGTGATCCAAAATTTTTGCTCTCCAAAAGGCATATTGTATTTTATATTCACTATATCTAAATGCGTTAGAATATAAGTAAGACATAACTAGTTCTAAACATTTGTCGAGAAACAACTTTGGCCAACAACAACCCACCTCCCCCCCCCCTCTCCTTCCGCCTACTCCTCTTGAGTTTCTAAGTATTTTCCATTTAGCACCCTTCGTAACATATCTATTTGGTAGATTGGCTGTGTCCTTTCAGCGTTCCTAATTTAGTTCTGTAAGTTTCATTTTGAACATTATCAGGAAGGTTATGCAGATTGTGAACGTATCTTATCATCCACTGTCATTGTAAGTGTCGCTTCATTTCCAAATTTCCAATTCACTTTGAAGGAATTAAAAAAAGAATTTGAGAAAGAAGAACCACATCTTGAACAGATTTGCGATGAATTCCCAAAGCTACTCAAAGATCTCGGAATCCAAGTCGAACCCGTGGAACAACGATTCAGGACAGTTAAATCAGATTTTTACAAAACCAGATCCGATCTATACGCGTTTTATAACATAGCTGTGGAAGAGGTGTCCGAAGCTGATAATTTTAGGAAAATTGTTATTGAACTGTTGCTATGGATTCCAGTTATTAAGGAGAAGGCTCAAGTTGTGAAACCGCTTGACGGAAGTTGGGAAACACTGAACGAAAACATGAGTGACTTGGAAGTATGTTTAAGACTGTTTTGTTTATAAATGCTTTATTCTATGTCATTTTGTCTGCATGGATTTTAATAACTAGATTTGTTATAACTTGATAAATTTATACAATTTTGTCCAGGAAAGTTGCAATTCTGAATTTCGAGTTTATTTAGAAGCAATCATTTAGTATGTATATATTGATTGGATTTTTCTTTTTGGATAATTCAGTTTAGTTAAGATTCTCAAAGCAAAGAGACCAATAGAGAAAAGTATTTCGCGTCATATATGGCCTAAGTTGCGCCTTCTAGTAATAGAGCCAGGAGCTCTATAGTGAATCCTTACGTCACTAGCAAACCCTACTTTGTCTTACCAGGCCTTTTTTAAAGTTATGAAGCTGTTTCATTGCTTTCATTTGTCTTACAAAAGCTTCATTTGCTATGCCCTTCACGACTCCATGAAATCTGATCACCCATCTTCAAACAAAGTAAAGCTAAATGTTCTTGAACCCTTCAAGAAACACAGCCTCTACCCTATAAGCATAGTGTGCCCTCAATCGTATGTAGTCTTGTATGGTGTAAATGATACTCGAGTCCTTTGAAAGTTCGCTAATTGACGCAATATGTCTGCTATAGGCCATGTTTTCAAAATGACCAGAATAGTAGTTATAAAATCTGTCCAGAATGTTAGTTATAACATAGTGTAAACGTCTCATTGTAACATCTGTCCGGTTCAAACAGTATCCGGTTCAAACAGTATCTGGTTCAAACAGTATCCGGTTCAAAAAGTATCCGGTTTTATATGTCTTTTCTGGCACTTTTCCAGGCATTGCATCAAGAAATTGTTGAGCACCGACCATCACTAGAGAACGCTCGTCAGTCTGCCAATACGCTGATCAGTCTAAACCGGGACAACCCTCGCGCATGCTCAGCAATAAACGAACGCCTCAACAGTATAAGCGTTCCGCTTGCTGACGTAATGACCCTTATTGAGCAGCGACAGAAGAAGATGGAGAAAGCAAAAGAGGCTCTTCATGGCTACGAAGCAGAGAAAAAACCGTTGGAAGAATTTATCACCGCTGCCAGTGTGAGCCTAGAAGAAATGGAGCCATTTGGCCTTGATGAGGTGGAAGGCAAAAAACAAGTGGAGAAACTTAATGTGAGTTACTAGTTGAATTTTTATTAAGAAAATCTGATTCCGCCATTAATGCCGAACTGTTTATACATGCTATTTTTATGAGTGTAAGCGATCTGTATAGTAAGATATTACGCAATGTGATTTTATTGACTTGCTGTCGTTGTCTGCTCTTAAGTGTTATTTATCTATTCATTCGTTAAGAAATCAAAGTTAATGGTGTCTTTCATTAACAGTTATTTTCTTTAATAACAATCACATGTGAATATAAAATTTCTTAGTTTAGTTAGCAGTTTTTTTTCATACATATGCATACATTGTTTTTGCAAAGCTTTAATGTGTGTTGTTTCAAAACCATTATAGTTCGTTGTATGCAGCTCAATAAAGACAACCTCCCTATAGCTATTTAAATGCATCTTTCTCTTCAGGATCTGGTAGATCAGCTTGATAAGAAGAAACAGGATTTGAGAGCAACGAACAAAGCTGGTCAGATTCTAATCCGACATCTCGACATCCAAGAGAGCATAGAATTGGAGCTGGATAAACTCAGCGATTCTTGTTATGTTGTGTTCGACAAAGCGAAAGATAAACGCGACGAAACTAAGGGAAATCTCGTGAAAGTTACACAAATCCTTGAAATCATAATCGAGATTGAAGTTTGGATTGAAAAAAATTGCAGGAAGTTGGAAATCTTGAGTTATCCGACAACTGATCCTACAACCATGAAATCACAGCTTGAAGAAATCCAGGTAATCTTTTTTTAGATTGAAAAATCTGTTTTTTAGAGTTCCCAGCTCCCTTCATGGTTTGCTTGAATTTGTTGAAGCGCATGTTACTAGAATTTGTTAGATGATCAGGTTTTTATTGTTTTTTATATCATTGTTACAGGATTGTGAGTATTTCTTCGCAGCTATCTGTCTTTTGCTTGCTTACATTTTCTAAACATACGGCCTCTCAAAAGCATCATACGAATATAGAGAACTTAATTTTTGCTATGGAAGGATTGTCAATCCACCAAACCTTTGACCTTGTTAATGAGCTTGTTATGTCCTCTTTCGTAGGTCATCCGATACGAGCTGGCGAGGTTTGCTCCCAAACTTACTCTTCTGTATGACATAACCGAGCAACTTGTGAAGATAAACGCAACCCATCAGAATGTTGTCGACTCTATCAACCTTCGCGTCAATGGCATTAAGTCACCACTTGACGAGAGGATTCCAAAAACGCTTGATGAAAAAGAGGCTATTCTACAGGCCGCGCTTTCATCATCACTGAAATTTCAAGACGAGGTCGGGGATCTTCTTCGATGGGTGAAGAAGATGGACGTCGCTGTGAAGAGTCAGAGTCCGTTATCTGCTGAAGAGGGAACATCGAAGAGACAGGCAAATGAACAGGCTTATATCATGGAGGAAATTGCCAGGTAAACTAGGTTATATTTTATTATATAAAGAATGCCATGAAAAAAACCTCGGCACTAGATCTGTTATGGCTGCAAATTGAAGAATGTACGAAGATTAGAATTGTCATTTATTGCCTAGAAGATCATCGTGAAAGGCTCTTCCTATCATCTCTTTGTGTTCCTGTGTTCTACCATGAACTCTTAACTTAAGCTTACAGAGATACAGAGTGACATATTGTACTACAAGGGTGTTTTTGAATGGTTCCTCCAGTTATAATGTCGTGTACATAACTTTGCAATGTACCAACTTGTGTTTAGTTTGTTAGTTATTGGATGGGATAAGTCTGTTGAGTTTTGTTAAAATTCTTATCGACGTCCTGACCTACCTTAATTGTTATTATCCACCTTCAAATGTGTTGACGTGAAACATGATAGTGCCGATTCATGCAGATAAATCATTTCGTTACGTAACAAATGATTTCGATTTGCAGAAATAAACCAAAGATGGACATGCTAATAGCATCTGGCGCTGGTGACGTAACAGACGGAGCTTCTTCTGAAGCTTTGAAGGAGATCTCAGACTTGCAAGAGCAGTGGAATAAGCTCAGCGAGGTGTCTACACAGCGATCTGATGCTTTGGATAAAGTTGTTCTGGTCACAAAGGAGCACGAAGAAAAGAAGGCAGCTTTTGGTCAATGGGTTAACACAACAAAACCAAAAGTTGATGATCTTGATGTGATGTCAGTTGAAGAAGAAAAATTGCAGGAACAGGAGAAAGCTATCGAGGTTTCATTTTTATGGCATATTATTTCCATCGACAAACTAAATTCATTGGCAAATTCCATATATGTTATTTTAGTTGGTTATATTCACGAGAAGTACTACGAAGTTTTCTTCAAACGCATCTTAAATATTTAATCGTGTTTGGATCTATCTTTCTACGATATTTCAAGGCTTAAAAATCTCTCCATCGGGAAACTATCTCCATCTTTCCGTCTGGTTTACTTCTAGGAACTTGTTGCTGATGTACAGTGTCACCAACCAGATTACGAAAGATTATTGGAGACCGGAAATTTCCTTGTCGAGAATTGTGCTTCGGATACAGAGCCTGTAGTGGAGGCTCAAGCTGACGCAAAACGAGACTGGGATGACATAGATGGAAAACTGAAGACTGCCTCGAACAAACTGGTGGACATGAAGCAGGCGTTGCAGCAGCTGAATGTTGAACTCAAGCCTGTGGAGGAGACTTGCAACAAAGTTGAGGAAGGGCTGCAGAATTCTGCAAAGTTCGGAGTAGATGTTGAAGCTGGAAGGAAGGAAACACAGAGGCTGCAGGTAATGTTATGTATAATCTTGGGGTGAGTTATTTGCAGACAGGAGTAATGGAAGTTGTGGATTTGCTAGTGAGATCCTTAGTCGGAGTTAATCGATACTCACAATAATTGAACAGAGTGATTATCAAATTTGAATCCGAATTATTTTGTTATCTTGTTTAGTGCAGACGTCCTTAAAACATCAAATCAGCCCATTATTTATTGGAAAATGTTTATCGCATTTGGAAGTGATATTGATGCTCAAAGAAGCTAATTAAACACAGGAAATAGCGAACATTTTTTGTTTAAAAACCCAACTTTGTTCTAGTGCTGTAAGACACTAAGAACCTTGTGTTTAAGTTGTTTAAAAATTAATATGTTTGTATTTTCATCTTTTTTAAAGTAGTGTCTGTTTTTTGATAGGATCTCTTGAAAGAACTGAAAGATCGAAAGCCAAGCCTGGACAATTCGCACAAACTTGCTGTTGCAGCTGTGGCTGTCAGCAAGGAGCCTGAAAACATCGCCGCTATGAAAAGAAGAACTGATGCGGTCGACCAACGGTATGATGATTTAGTCGAGGTGCTTGAGAAGGAGGCTGAAAAAACCGAGGCTGCTACTAACGCTGCCAACCAGTACAATGAACAGATCAGCGATATTGGAAAACGAATGGAAAATTTGAAGACAAAGATGGATCGGCCATTTGATCTTGCCGCTGATGCTGAGAAGGTGAAGCTGGGGTTGGTTGAAGTAGAGGTATGTCCTACATTGTTTTAGAAACTGTCCCCAATAGCAAATTATGGTAGCGACTTCGTCTTGCAATGTTGTATTCAGCTACAGTCCACATGCTTAAGTTTTTTTAGCTATTGAGTCTAATGTTCAGAAGCTCATAATGATAGTCCATGGCTCGAAATGTTCATTTTTAATGAGATTGATTGAAGATAAATCTGTCTCTATTCTTCAGAGAAATTTGCTGCTGCTTGTCACTGCATATTGCCGAACAAAGATTGCATTGATTAACCAAGTGCTATATGTCGCGCAAAACTTCAGTGATTACTTGTTGTTTTACCTATGTGCACGACATGTGATAAATTTGAATAAGATGACTTTTAGGCCTGTAGTCTATCGGTACTTTTAATAGGTTAAGGTAGGTTTGTTATTAAAAATTGTATTTTATGCTGTGTTATTAAATGATAGCAAAGTCTATTTATTTATATGAACTAATTGAAAATTATCTGTCGGTTTCAGGAACTTCAGGCTGAGGCTAGCAACATCGAAGGGCTTTGCAATGAGGCCAGTACCCTTGGTGACGAAATCATTCAATTCAACGACCTACCGGCGGTTGAAGAAGCCATCCATAAACAGGTTGATGAGGCGAGGAAGCCACTCAGCGATATGATGGAGAAGCTCAACGATCGGGAATCAATGCTGAAGGAACAGCTCCAACGAACGGGAGCTTTCAAAGATCAGTTGGAAGATTTCTCAAGAAGGCTGTCAAATTTTTATACAAAGATCAAAGAGCTGCAGAAGGAGCCCATTTCCGCTAAGTCCGCAAAAGCTGCTGATTCGATAAAGGAGCTTGAGGTATGTAAGGTCTATCTTCTTTCTGTCTAAAAAGCAAAACGATACCTTGCAAGATATATGTAGAAAAGTTTCCTTGTTTGCTGTTGTAAATTTTGTTGCATCTTCTTCTTCTAAGTGATGGCTACTGCTTGCAAATTGTAATTTTTTTTTGATGCACCAAAGCTTCCCATTCTGCACATGTTTGCTGTCCATTTCTTCGTTTCCTGTTTCCCTGCTCGAAATTTACCCTTTCCTTCCTTTATGCCTTGCCCTCTTTTATTTGAAGCTTCATCTTTTTTCCTTTTCGTTCCTTGCTATTCCTTCCTCCCGTCCTTTGGTCATCAAAAATAGCTGATGCCTGTCTGATTTTATTTTATATTACCATTTAAGTATTGTATATAATTCTTTCTCGTAGGCTTTTGCTAAAGATTTGGAGCAAGAGAACCCCCTGTATGACAACGTACTCAGTTCTGGTAATAGCATGCTTGAGAAAATTGAATCTCCTGAAGAGAAAGCTAAGCTCGAAGATGATATGAAAGCACTTGCAAGCAACTGGCAAAGGGTTCATGAAGATTTAGAAGAAAGAAAGAAGGTACTGGAAGAAGTACATGACAAGGCAAAGAAAATGGAAGATGCTAAAGATTCTCTTGATAATTGGCTATGCGAAACGGAGAAAAAGCTACGCGATTTGAAGCCTGTTTCTTGTATTCCAAGTGAAATAGAATCACAAAAAGGAGAGTTGAATGTGAGTATATCTTGTCAGGTTTCGTAACCCATCAGGGTATGCCTTTAAACTCTTCTCTAATTTTTTTCTATTATTTCCTCTTTTTCTATTATGATCGCAATAAACTTGGATATTTCAAACTAGTTGTCAGTCACTGAAATTATTCGAAGTAGGAATGCTATGTAATTTCTGTAACTATTTACAAAAGCTATGTACTTTTACTTGTATTATTTTCATCATATTAATCCTTCCCAAAATATTTGCTGATTTGAAATAGCTCGTGTATAGCCTAGCGGTGTTATTTGGTTGACTGACCCGCAGAATGTTCGCAGAATGTTCGCAGAATGTTCGCAGAATGTTCGCAGACTACCCGCAGGGTGACTCTTTTTATTTATCTCTTATCTCAGGTAATGCGATCAGACTTTGGTACCAAACAGCCTGTCTATGAAGAAGTTTCTAATACTGTTGGCGAATTGAAAGATTTGTCCCAGGGAGATGTAGATGCAGTAATGTCTGGATTTGAAGATACGAACAAAAACTGGAATGACGTCAGCGAGTTGTTGAAAGACCGCCAAAATGCAGTTGACCACATGGATAAAAAGCTGCTCGATCTTGACAGCAAAACCAAGTACATTGGAGATGTAACTAGCAAAGTGAAAAAGGCACTGGAATCAATTACGGTAGCTGACATAAACAGCGATGGGCTGGAGAAGGTCAAAGATGAGATGTCCAAGTTGAAGAAAAAGCTGGACGATTTGGAACCAAATGTGGCATCAGTAGAGGCAATTGCAGATGAGCTGCAGACGTACCATGTCAATTCTGACGTAACGCCAGTTTCCAAACGTTTGGAGGGCATCAGGGATGAATATGAGAAGCTGAGGAAGAGTGTTAGTGATAAATTTGGAAATGTAGATGATACGGTAGCTGATTTGAAGGATGCTGAGGCAAAGGCCGGCGCAGTTGCGCAGCAATTGAAGGATGCTGTCAAAAAGATGGATGAGAATAGACCCAAGGAACTGATTGTTGAGGATCTGATTCTTCAGGCTGAGGAATTAAGGGTATGTAATTAAAGGTTTACCCTTCTAGGTAGATTTAAAAATAGGAAAGACTCTGGTTTCCTTTGGTATTCTTCTATAAGATGGATGAAAGTAAGAGCTTTAGAGACAAGAGATCTATGGATTTGTTGTCTAGGAAATGGAAGATTGCAACTAAGTAAAATGTTAGATATCACTGCAATAAGGTTCTCATAGACAATATTTGTGTAAATCAATGTTTGATGAATAACTAACTATTTGATAAAGTATACTTGTTCTCACATTTAAACAATTTTATTATGGAAATCCTAATATACTCAATGTAGTTATGGTAGAATTTTTTTTATGTTTGTGCTACAATCAATGTTTTTTATTGAATTAGGATGTCCAGTCTGGACTGGAGGAAGCGAGCCCGCAGATAAACGAAGTTCTTCGCAATGGAAATCAGTTACTCAAAAATGGGTTTGGCGATGAGAAGCTCAGCAATAACCTTGTTTCTATCACTGAAAACAGAAGAAAATGCAATGAAGAACTCCCAGCGTTGATTGAAGAATCTCAGAGACTTGGTGAAGAAGTGAATCAGCTTAACAATGGATTGAAAGGGTTAGGCCGTAATCTGGAAGGAGTGGAGAAGAAGATTGATGCTCTGCCAGTCATTGGAAGTGATGGGGAAGCAATTAAGCAACAAATGGAGGACGTTAAGGTATGCAAATAACAAGAAAAACTGTAGAAAAATATTTGCACTAAATCATTGTTTTACAATAAGTCGATGAGCCCGTTTTTTGATTTCAAAAACAGCGAGATAGTATTTTGGCCCTTTATATGTTGTCCTTAACCTCTAATTTTCTATAAATGAAAAATTCTGTGTTAGATATAATTCTTTGTAAAATTTATCCCTTCATATCGATCTGTAGGAGCTACGGTCGAATGTCGCACAAATCCAGTCCTCTGCATCTAAAATCAACTCATCACGAGATGAAATCGTCAGCAAGCATCCGGACTGCGATTCATCTAATCTTGACCAATCTGTAAACGATCTGAACAATCGACTGTTAGATGCAACTCAAAAGCTTTCTGACCACCAAGGGAAACTGGAAGAGGCACTGGTTCAAAGCGGCCAGTTTGGAGAAGCGGTAGATTCGTTGTTCAAATGGCTAGAAGAAACTCAGGATATTGTAGACGGACAAGGGCCTATTTCAGCAGCCGATCCAAATGTTCTTAAGGCCCAAATAATGGAACAGAAGGTATCAATTTGAATTACGAACTCAAGCGACCTGAATCTATGTGATAATGGAAACGGGATATTTTTAATATTCTGAAAGTGTCCCATATCGGAATTTCGCCATTTTCCAGATGTCGTCTCTCTTACAGAGTAAAGTTTGACAAAATTCAGTTTGTAACTATTGTCTGCAATTTTTCACTCAACCTACTAACTTTGCTTTTTTTTGAAATTCGAAGTTCATTTCAGCATGGTGATTCTGCGAGAAACAACATGTTTTTGACGTTTTTGATAGATAATTTCTATTTGAGGTCTTTAAGTGTTCATGTCATGAATTTCATAAGAAGTTACAAAAAATTATTTCTTTACGCAGTTCGCTGAGTTAGAACTTCTCTTTGTTGTCTTGTAGCTTCTTAGCAAGATGTTTGATGATCGTGCTCCTAGTTTCAACTCGATGCTTAAAATGGGCAAGGAGATTATTGAGTCACAACCTGACGAAGAAGGAGCGTCAAAGACCAAAGAAGATTTGGATAAAGTAACAGAACTCTGGAACCTGCTAAATAGCGATGTTCAGGATCGAAAAAGTAAATTAGATGGATTGCTGCCCGTTTCGCAGGAATTTCTTGCAAAACTTGATTCAGCTTCAAAAAGTATTGGCAATGTGAATGGCAACCTTGATGACAAGAAATGGCAGCCACGTGCCACTGAAGATGACATTGCAAAGCAGATTCAGGAACTTATGGTAAGATCTATACCTTGTTAGATATATGAAGATAATTCCAGCTTATTCGTGTGTATCACAAGAGTATAAAGTCTCTTTGTGACATGTTGTGACATATTCATATGAATTAGTTGTCATTGTTTGGTTAGCAATTTTATTTTAGAGAACCTAATACTTTTGCCATTAGTCGCCCTGGTGATTCAATATGTCATGACACCAGACCCTTACACTTTTAGTTGTATTTTGCAACGCTGAAGGCTCTTCATAAAGAGATAAATTTTGTCATTATTGCAACAGTCTATCTAACTGACTCTAATGTATAAATCATAACCAGTCTTTGCTACATGATGACTGTTGCCTGCTTTAAGGCGTGTACAGCTCTGCCTATAAGACATTGAACACTTTGATAGACCAGCCCAATCATCACTAGATAAAGATCGTATTTCTACAAAATTACGCCCGTGAAAAAAGTAAAATTTTGTTTTCCCCAACACCACTGAAATAATCCTGGTTTTTTTACCCCTGATACTACAATAAATTAATAAAGTAAAAGTTTTTACATTTATGTACTTCCTCTTTTCAATCTGATTTTCTAAAACGTCCTTAAACTTAATTCTGTGCAACATAGTGAATCCTTCGATCCAGCATTTAATTTTCAGGAACAGAAAATCACGCTTCGCAGACTAGGCTTGTCCGTGTAACATTTTCTATAAAAACAAGCTTGTCTTTCGTAGCCCTTCGTAAATCGAAAATGGCTGCCTTAGATGAATGTTTGATAATTTCTTCTTCGCAGGATCTTGACAAGGACATCGGCCATACAGATAACCTAGTTGAAGAAGCCGTAGTATCTTCAGAAGCATTGCTGGCCCAGTGTACTCCAGATGACGAAGAGATCATCACAAACAAATTGGATAAACTGAAAAAAGACAATGGAAATTTGAAAGAAAAGAAGGAGAATATGCTAACTCTTTTGAATGATACGCTTGACCTTAGCAAAATGTTCTTTGGACTTGACAAGGAAGCCAATTCGGTGTTTGTGGACGTGAACGAAAAGCTTTCGGAGAATGAAGTCGGCGAGGCTGAGAAAATCATGGTCAGTTTAAATGAAAACGATTTATCTCAGTAACAAGCAAATACATAATTAAAAGAATAAAAAAGTTACATTTAAGTATAACTGAAGTCAGCTATGAAATAATATTAAAGATATCATATTCCTCAATCTTATAACCGACGAAAGCATGCAAGATAAAATTACTTTTTTTCGCGAGGGGTATATTTACACCTTTTTGCAACACTTTACTTTAACTCAATCAATACATACCCTATTATTTTTCAATCGAGTTCTATTATCTACGTCAAAGGAATTATATTGTAACTAAGAATACAGAGTTCTAGAAACCCTAACTGCTGGCATTGCAATTTTGTTTTGTACTTTTAGCCATAAAGAAGGATTACAAGTGTTTATTTTGAATGTGTTCGAATCAACTTTATTGTATTTTAGGCCCTTCAGAAGCAGGTTGCTGGGCTTCAGCCAGTAATTTCAAAATTGAAAGAAATCGACCAGAAATTAGAGAAAGTTTTATCTCCCTCCGAGTATGAGAAAATCAAAGAAACGACATCCAAAGATCTGGAGGAGTACGCAAGGCTGAAGCAGTTGACGGATGAAAAGGCCAGAAGTGTTTTAATGGGAAAAGAAAAAGTTGATGATTTCAATAACGAACATGATACACTCTCTGCTTGGCTAAATGACGTAATAGACAGACACCGAAGTCTGGAGCCCGTAGCAGTAGATGCGGATGTTGTGAAGGAGCAAATCAAAACTCACCAGGTATAATCTTGCACTAGAATTTGTCTGTCGAGGTATTCAGACTGTGAATTTGTCTATACATTGTGGGATTGTAGGCTTGCGAAAGAAGCACGGTTTGGTTCCATATCTGGTATTCCACTCATACTGTAGCAAAACAGTGGGTCAAACTAGCTGGGTTGGTTATATCGGTTAAGACCGATGAGATTCCGATTCCGGTCTTATTATATCTGCAACGATGGCCTATTAGTTCATGCATGTACTTGTTAACAGTGCCCTCACTGTTTTGCTTATATAGCAATGTAATTATGCCTTTTTCTAATTCAGTGATTCTCTTTTTAGGAATTTCTAACTGAAATAGCTGCACGTGATGCTCAATTCAAAAGCCTATATGCAGCATCTAAGAAGTTAATCGCAGCGTCGAACGAAGACGAGGAAGCTGCCATGAATGAGAAAATCGAAAGCCTCAAGCATCGTCAGACATTTTTAGATAATGCAACCTCGCAGAGGCAGACAAACTTAATCGAAGCCCTTGTAATGGCGCAGCAATTCTCTGATATTTTAAAAGAAGTAGAAAACAGGCTTAAAGGTTTGCTATGTAATGTTATCATTATATCGGTTCATTTGTTGCGCAATTTTAATGAGATTACCTTTCTTCGCACATTGACTTCCGCATCTTGTTTCCTATCATAATAGCTTGCTCGTTGAAGGCTTCCTCTTTGCAGGAGTGCTTGTCAGTTTTATCTAAGTATTTTTATATAACATCATTGACTTGGTTTTCATATCATTGTAAAGAGTGAAGGAGAATTTAATGCTCTTTGACTGCTTTGCATTTGAAACCCTAGGCAGGCATCTGACTGTAATTCTATAAGATGGCTACGCATTGCGATGAACAGCGTACATCCCTTTTCAAAAGTTATATGTTTCTTACGTTTTATTTACAGTCACAGAAGGCATTTTGCAAAAAATTGACGACGAGAAGTCCAAAGGAATTGCCATTCAAAAGGAGAAAATGAATGATCTACAGGACGGGATTGACCAACTGGCCCCGCTTATTGACACGCTAAGGAAGACTGGTGATGATTTGATCCGGCTCAGTGGACCAGGTGCGGCATCAAATCAAGTGAAGAAACAAGTGGAAGATTTAGAAGATCGTTGGGACAAGCTCAGCAAAAGAGTGCAGGAAAAAGGTAGTTGATACATGCTGCACGCTTATATTCGTTTATATTAGATTAGCGGTTACGTTTTATTCGTTCACATTATGCTTATATTGGTATATTGGACTGTGGAGCTCAAGCTTTCTTGAAGAGAGTAGTATTTAATGAAGTTGAAGTAAACATTTGAAGTTTTGAAGCTTGTCTAGTACCCACTTCTGTTGCTCAACTTGAGGGCTGAAACAGCGGGTTGAAGCTATAACGTTATCTTTTTTCATCGCATCCTATTCCTTAGAGATAACTTTGTGACATAGAACATAGAACGTAGCTTATGATATTGATTTTGTTTTAACAGGTATCAGCATTCATAAGGCAGCCGATCGCGTTGAAGAGGTTCATGCGGAATCCGATGAAATCATGGCTCAACTACAGGGTCTGAAATCCTATTACAAGTCGTTAGAACCAATTGCAGTCTATGAGGAACCCATCATGAAACAAATCGAGGATCATAAGGTTTGTAGGACTCTGTAAGCTTTGTAGTTACGGGTTTTTTGGTTGGTTAAAATAAAACCCATATGACGGAGCATGGTAATACATTCATTCGCACCCGTGCTGGGCTGTCATAAGTAGAGTAGGGAAGCCCATGTGATCTAAAACATTCTTCCATGTATATGTCAAATTTTCTATTGCCGATGTGTTTTTCTATTGCTTAAGTTCAATATGTTATCTTTCAACTGCCCTACCTCTACCGAACTAGCTTTTTGTGTTCTTTGTTTGACCTCATTATCATCTTACAGACCACGGAGGCAGAAATAGCCAAAATTGAAACACCAGTGGAACAAATCCTTGCTTCAATTGAGCATGTTGTCAAGGAGGATTCAACTTCCCCAGTATCCGTAAACCTCAAAGAAAAGCAGCGAAAGATAAACAGTCTTCTTGGATATCTGAAAGGAGCTGCAGATAATCGTAGAAACTCGTTGGATGAGTCCCTTGATGCTTGTAAGAAATTCTGGCCGGGTATCGAGAAACTGCAGAAGATTTTGGAAGATGTAACTGCATGTCTCGATTCGGAGGAAGAGCCTCGAGCTGATCCTAAAGATATTGAAGACCTGCAGCGTGAACACGAGGTACTGTTTCAACATATCAGTAGCTTCAAAATTTCATCGACGTTATAAAAATCTAACGTAACGCTTCGTTTCATTGTTCTTCTTCTGACTTCGTGGGTAATGGCCTTTTATAGTCATTCTTATAGTTAGTGAAATTTTGAACCATTTTGAGATATTACAGCCTTACCTAAGGTTCTTTTAATGGTATGGAATTCCGATCAAAAGTAAGAATGTGGAAACAGACCCCGTTGGTCGTTGCACTTGTGTTCCAACGTGCTACCCACAGCCAACATTATCAATGGGTTTATCTATCCTTTTAACCCTCTAGCCTCAAAAACCTTTTTCAACAATAGAGAAGCCTGCGAAGACAAAATCGTTTAATGCTGGAGCAACGGAAATTCGTTGCAACTAAAGCTTTCAGTATTTCTTGTCAAAATGTAGCAATCTGATTTCTTTTTCAGTCATTGCGAAAGGACCTGGACAGCAACGAAGAGAACATAAACATGCTGTGTCAGGCCAGCCCAGTGTTGGTTAGCAACGCAAGTCAAGATGACAAGGTTGACGTCCATAAGCAATTGACAGAAATCACAGAGCAGTGGGACACTTTAGAAAGCAATTGGAGCAAGCGTAAAACCGAGCTGGAACAGATCTACGAGATTGCCGTGCAGTTCAAGACTGAAGTCGAAATAATCATTGAGTGGCTAGTTGTTGAGGAGGATAAATTTAAAAGCATACCTTCTGTTGGAGCCAAAGTTGAAGTTGTCAAGGAGCAGCTAGCGGAAATGAGGGTAAGTTCGTCATTTTTGATCATTGAAACGTTTTGTTTGTTGGTTTTGCGTTTCAGTTGATCATTAGAACGTTTTGTTTGTTGGTTTTGCGTTTCAGTTGATCAATAGAACGTTTTGTTTGTTGGTTTTTGCTTTCATTTGGTCATAAAATGTTTTGTTTTTTTTGGTTTTTAAGATAAGATATAATATAAAGAGATTAATCATAACATAAATTGATAAGTTGTTATCTTAACAGTTGAAGAGTGGTATCAACTTCTTCTCTTTCTAGGAGACATATAGAAATTTGACCCTGAAACAAATGGAGATAACAGCCATGAGTCAAAAAGGCCAGACTCTTTCTGAGCGAGTGGACGCCGAAGAAGCGGACAAAGTTATGCTAAAAATTGATGACGTCAAAGAGAGATGGGATAAATTATGTAATTTATGCAATGAGAGGCAACAGAAATTGGAAGAGGCTTTGCTTGATTTAGGCCAGTTCTCGATGGCAATTGAAGAGCTATTGACGTGGATTCAGCAGACAAAAACTGTTCTGCAGGAGAAAGACGCGCCACCGAAGGACAAGAAGGCAATCGAAATTGAAATGGCGAAGCTAAAAGTTATTCGCAGCGATGTAATGGCGCATGAGCCAAGCATAATGACATGCAGGAAAGCAGTTCAAGGCTTGATCGATTCAACGGCTAACCAGGAAGAGAAGGGAAATCTTGAGGGCAGACTTGGCGAGCTGAACAGTGGATGGGAGGAGATAGAGTTGTTGCTGGCTGAGAGGTTGAAGGTACTCGATGAAGCTCTAGAAAAATCCAAGCATTTCCAAAGTCAAGTCCGCGAAATGATTGGTTGGTTGAGTGAGGC
Source organism: Rhopilema esculentum (assembly GCF_013076305.1). Next base: position 8,590,774 of record NW_027019597.1, read on the forward strand.
TAAGGCGTTTTTGAAGGGAAAGAAGCCAACAGGAGGAAAGCCCGAAACAGCCATGAATCAAGTAGAGAAACACAAGGTAATTTGCTTGGGAGAGCTTTCTAATAATGGCATATCTAAGGCTGGATTTGTCTTTATCTTTTATTCTGATAACAATATCACCCTTTCGTTCGAAATGTATTTGCTAAGTTGTATTTCAAAGTGCAATTATTTTATGTGATAAAGCATGATGGATTCTAGAGCAAATTCAGAATTTTGTTCCACGCGAAGCAACGTTCCTTATCTTGCCATTCATCTTCATTTACACTCAACGATAATTTGTGGGCCCTTCCCTCCTTTTCTTCCTCCTGAATTAACTCTTCACGCTACATCTTCTTTATATCGTTACGATGCTTTGCCTCTCGAGCAAATATGCATTTTTAACACGAATACTGATATCTCCAATTCTCTTTACCAGGAATTCACGAAGGTTGTTGAAGAACGCCAAGTCTCCTACACATACATCATCGAGACACTGGAAATTCTAATCCAACAAACAAGCTCAATTTCGAATGCACGTATCCTTGAGAAGACATTAAACGACGTCAAAGCATCATGGGAAGCTGTCGTGTCATTGTCAGAGAACCAAACAGTGAAGTTACAATCATGTCTTGAAATGACTATCGCCTTTTCAGATAACTCCAAGCAGCTTGAATCATGGTTGATCACAATTGAGGAGAGATGCACCGAATTTGACACCCCTGCAATATTGTTAGAGCCGTTAGCGAACCAATTTTCATCCCTCAAGGTTTGTCTTTTCTTAACAGTTACTTGTCTTCTTCTTCTTACTATCAGAGTTTTTTCTCGTCATCATACAATGTCTTCCAAAAATAGTTTTTCGTTATCTTTTTTATTTCTTTTCCCAAATATCAATAGTTCCGTCTCCTTCGCCAGATATCTTTGACCGTTAGGCAAATATTATACACGTCTTGGTGGCACATAAAAACGCATCTGCCAATCTCTTACATCCTTTTATAGTAAACGAACATTGTTCCCAGACGGAGATAGTTGGCCAACTTTGCTCTGAAAAACTGGCGTTCATGCTCGATGGATTGTCTGCAGGGATTGCTGATTAACATATTTCAGATCACTTTTTGCAGAGATGGTTGCTTGTCCCTCTATTTTTGCTGATCGCAAATTTACATATTTTCTAACTTGTGCCTGATGATTACCTAGTTAAGAAAGGTCCTTGAATTAGAAAACCAAGTTAAGTTATTTATTTGTGTTACAGTATACCCATGTTGTATCATGTCAAATTATTTTTCCTTATATTGAAGGAGAATAAATAAAATTAAGCATTATAAATTTTTGAAGACATATAATGAAATAAAATCCAGGAACAAACACATGAAACACTTCTGGATTTTAATCGTATGCTTCAAATAAAATTGTTTTTAATACATTTCCTTTCTTATATTTTAAAATGATATTTTGTAGGAACTCACAGATGAAATCGATGGCCATCGCTCTGACATCACAAATATAAAGGAGCTGGTAGTGAAAATAACGGACACTTGCAGTTCAGATGAGGCCTATATGTTGAACAGTGATGTGAGGAAAATCGATGAGCGATTCAAAATGATCTGTATTGATGTAAAGCATAGGAAAAAATCGTTAGAGGAAAACAGGACGCTTGCGAAGCAGTTCTTTGAAGGTGCGGATAAAATCATGAAGAAACTGAGAGAGCTTGAGAAAAATGTCAAAGCTGATTCGACTGTGGGCAAAGACAAGAGTACTGTGAAGGCCCAGATGAAACAACATAAGGAGTTACAATTAAGCCTCAATGCACTGCAACAACCATTGAATGCAGTGATAAAAAGCGGAAACATGCTTCAGAACAAAGGCAGCCAGGAAGAGGCTGTCGTTGTAGAAGAGAAGGAAAACGAGGTCAATGAACTATGGGACGAGTTGAGCAGAATGCTGGTAGCCAGACAGAGGCAATTAGAAGAAGCATTGCTCTTCCATGGGATGTTCCAAGATGCTGTGCTGGCTTTGGAAGAATGGCTAAGTACTGTAGAACCAATCCTGTCTACGGGCACTGCGGTTATGGGAGATGTTGATACGGTGAAATTGCTTATTGATCAACATAAGGTATGTTGTGCTAGTTGAATGAAGATCTCAAATATAGTATTGAGCCTTTTTTGTATCACCGTAACTCTAGTGAGTATGTGCCTGTTTGTATCACTTAATTGTTTTAACAGTTTCTTTAGAGTGCAACGATGTACTCCAAAGATTGCCTGATCTGCCATTCATCCCTTTCTAATGTTCTGTCATCAACTCTTTGTTACGTAAATATATGTATTTTATATTTCAATGTTCTGTTATAATTTTCATTGCTTTTTTTACAGCGTTTTGTCAATGACCTAAACAGTAGAAAATTGAACTTTGACAAAATCATGTCGATTGGTGAACAAACAGTGAAAGAACAGCTTGTTCAAGATCCTTCATCATTGCAAAAGAAATTGGATGAGTTGAAACTAAGATGGGAAGCGGTCTCCTCGATGTCGTCAACCAAACAGGTAAAAACCGAGCTTGATTTTCCTGGCCTTGTTGTTAATTTGAAATAAACATAATTGAAGAGCATAAACCTTTGCTTTTTGTTTTGCAATTAAAAAGTACCTCTAGTGAATCAATTAAGGGTGTAAGTCAAATCTGCGGTTTTTTTATGAAAGTCAGTTGATTCGGCGTATTTGAAAGAGCCTGTCTGATATTTTCGATTTTATGTAGGGTCGACTCGAAAACGCCTTAGAGCTGGCCAAAGAATTCCAGAAAGGAACAAAAGACACGTTGAAGCGAATTGCTGAATTTTTGGACGTACTGAAAGCACAAGGACCGATCGTGGACGACCTTGAAGGAATCAAGAAGCAATTGGAGGATTTTGAGGTAAATTTCTGTGAATTCTATTTAGTTGTCTTAGTTGTATTTTCAACTGTTTTGCTGTTGGTTTTTAATGATTGACTGTAACTTGAGTATGTCCTTTAAAGTGTGTAAAATGCTTCCGTAGGTTCTCCAGAAGGAAATCGTTATTGAAGAGAGCAATGTAACCAAAGTTTTACGAAAAGGAGAAGTGATTCTACGATTTTGCCATCCAAATGCCTTGCAAGTCGTTCGGCATCAAATTGCGCTTTTGAAGCGAAGGTGGAATGACGTAACAGCGTGGGCGAAACAGCGCGAAACTAGATTACGAGAAGGCGAAGAAATTCTTGTTACCGAACAAACATTGATTGACGAGCTTATGGCGTGGATTGTTACGGAAGAAGCTGCTTTAGCGGAGGTAGAGACATTGCCTTTGCCTGATGATTATGATGCCTTGTTTGCATTGCTAGAAGAGCATAAGGTGCGGCAAGGAAAGGCCACTTCAAAGCAGCCGGATTATGACAAGGTAGTGAAGAACGCAAAGAAAGTTTCACCTGATAAGAGAAGGTCAGTGAGGACCCCTGGGAAGGCGCATGATGCGTGCACCGGAAAGGAATTCCTCAATCCACGAATTTCACAGTTGTCGAAAAGATGGCAACAGCTTTGGTTGAATCTGATGGAGAGGATGAAGAAGCTGCAAAAGAGGCTCGATGATATACGAATTGTAAGTGAAGTTGTTGTCACCCTGTGATCAAGGAAATATTGCTATCATTGCACCAATGTTTTGTTGTTGCACCATCCAAAATACATTGAGTTATGATTAGACATTTCTGTTTTAATTTTTCGCTTTTGGAGACATCAGCCATATGTCTTACGTCATAATTTCATGGCACCATTGCTTTAAAGAAAGGGTATTTTTCTTTTTGTTTGTTGTATTATTTCTGCAACGGATTTTACAATCGATTTGATTACCCTTGCCTAGAAATTAACTCTATTCGATTTTCCATCTCTAGAAAAAAGCATCTGCTGACTTTGACTGGGCATCTTGGAAAGCTAGGGTGAGTTTTTGAAATACGATACAGTTCTGTCCTCCTTGCTTGCTTTTATTGCAATCAATGGTGGACACCAAGGGGCGAAGGAGTGGGCCCTCAACCCCTATATTCTTGAAGACAAGGGTCTTTCCTTCTAATATAATGGACAAATGAAATTTCATCTTATCAAAACAATAGCAAACACGCCCCCTCCCCATAATATTTGCCCAAATATCTCCCACTGATTGCAATGTGTTGAAATGTGTTAAAAAATTCTTCTTGAAATTCCGTTTTAGCAATTTTCATTGTTGTGCAATATTACAGTTATGATTCTTGTAGGAAGCTTTTGAGTAACCGGCTTACTTCACCTTTTGTGTCTGTTTGTCGTATGAATTACACGAGATTAGCTCTGCTTACTATTTTTACGTCTGGTATTGCAACTCACCCTTTTGAGTTTTCTTTCAGTATCGACAATGGCTACAGGAGACAAAATCAAGGGTCTCAGATTTATGGAGAAGGAAAGACAGAAACAAGGATAACAAACTCAGCAGAGAAGAATTTGTTGATGGCATTCTTGAGACAAGTAATTGATATGTTTATTATTGTTTTACATGCTGGACTTTGTTCTTTAAAAACTAATGTTCTTTAAAACTAAGAACTATCTGGTAGATCAAGTAAAGAAAATCTTTCATACTGGAAAGGTTTTTCAAGATTTCGAAAATCTAGAAATTTCTTTCATACAAAAACCTCATTTGGAATAATTTTATTGCAAACAGTGTGATAAAAGTGCAATAATTTTCAGTTGTATTACAAAGGCTTTCTGCTTTATTTTCTGCTCTATTAAAGAATTTTATTTTTATTTTATGTTGACGTTTCTATTACAAAATTGTTCTTTATAATGGACTGGATTGGTGTATTTTTTGTCCAATTCCTGTACCTCTGACTAATCTGATTAGCACCATCACTAAGCCTGTTTCAATAAATATCTTATTTCTTTCCAGATTTAATTACTGAACGTTGGGAAAATGAACTGGTTTTCAGCATGTTTGAGAAGAATGGCCAGCTTGATTACGAAGATTTTTTCAATGCCTTGAAAGAAAAGAAAGCTGCAAGAACAAGAAAAATTACAACTGCGAAGGAACAAATTCAGCACCAGGTAAAACATCAGTGCTAAACGAATTTGTATTGTTATAATTGTAGTGAATTCATTTTGATAAAAATCGAATTTTCTGCAGCTCTAAGATTTTATATCCTATTGAATCGCATTTGCTATTAAATGTAAGGAATTTAACCAAAATTCATTTCCCATCTTTTTGTTTTCCTGCCTCTCTTCTCTCATCTCCTTCTACTTTCTCTTCTTCTTTTCTTTCTCCTTCTCCCGCCCCTTTTCTTCCTTTTCCCTTCTTCATTCTCTTTATTTTCTTCTTTTTCTTCTTCTTTTCCTTCTTCTTTTTCGTTTTACTCCATCTTCCTCTCCTTTCTTATCCTTCTGGTTCTTCTCCTCTCAGTTCGTCCTCCTTTTGCTCTAATTCTTCCTTCGTCATATGCTCTTTGTTCTTCTTCTTTTCTTCCGTTTTTTATTCTTCCTCTCCCTGTTTCTCTACCACCTTTTCCTACTTCTTCTTCGTCCCCTTCTTCTTTGTCTTCACTTTTAGTACAATAATGACTAGAGGCATTTGCCTTCTATAAAACTTTCTCGCTTTTGCATTATTGTCACTAATTTCACCTGTTGGTTGAATTCAGAAATTCTCTTGACATCGAGCCGCATAAGCTCTCAAAGAAGCATAAGTTCCAGCAGTCTTTTTCTCGTGTTCGCAATCAAAAGCTGTGTGAAAAAATTATATTAAATGCTGCATGTCACGAATGTATGAGTGACCTGTCTATTGACATTGCAGATTGAGACAGAGAGTGACAAGTGCTGCTGCCAGAAGAAGTTCCAAGCGGATCGTGTTGGAGTGGGGAAGGGCGATGATCTTTACTACGTCTTTGGAGAGACTCAGAAGAAATACTTGGTTCGCATATTAAGGAGTAATGTGATGGTGCGAGTTGGTGGGGGATGGTTGAGTTTATTCGAATTTCTCAACAAGCATGACCCTTGCAGAGGTATGTGTTTTCCCTTTTCTTGGCCTCTTACCATAGTAATTGTATAACTGGGAATTTGAAATATTGTAGTTCAATTTCGTTTAAAGTTTAAAGAGTCAATGTTTGATTTGCTGGAAAAATTTCGAATTCTTACCTTCCCATATTGTCAGATTGTTAAGGTGCTGCTTCTTGCAACAGAAATTGTGTAGCCAAATTATTTATTTAATCAAATATTTAAATGCATGTTTCTCTATTACATAATTGCTTTATACCAAAGTGCTATCTTTTTTTTACAAGCATATTCATAAACCTTTAATACCGTTATGAAACTGCGAATATTTTTTGTAATTTTGTTTATCTGTCTTGGCTCAGCGAGCTGAATTTTAAACACTTTGATATTTCAGCTGAAGGCCGTATGAACTACCAGTTACGGGACAACCTGTACCTCCCTGAAGGAGCATCTCAATCCATGCAGGCATTCAAAGTAAAACGAGAAGGGTCGTCCACAAAAATGACACCACGTGGTGTGTCTAGAGAAGCCTCCGGGGACCTTAGAAGCAGTTTGTCGCCAAAAACGTCTCTAAACGCCCGACAGAAATCCGACTTAGAGAGACGCCGAAGTGGAAAGCAGGTAGCATCACAAGTCGGTGACCAGAAATCTGAGACTGAGGCTGGTAAATCTGCTACGAGGTCATCTTATGGCAACGTGAAAGGCAGCGGATATGGTATTAAGTCAACAAGGGAGTCCTCTTCAGGAAGTCTGAAAGGAAGTGTTATCAGGCGCTCGACTAGCAGGCAGTCTCTTGATGTCAAGGATGCTGCTGACGGACGGACAAAAATGAAACGTGAAAAGTCGGGAGATATACTAGGAAAGTCGCCTGCGACAAGAAGATCAACTTCAAGAGAAGAATCTGCAAAATCAAAAGAAGCCTCCACTCAAAGTACAAAACCTAGGCTTAGCACGGGGGCGAGTCGGGCAAGAACTCCCTCTGATGACAAGACGCCTTTGTCTCCTACAGGGGATGAACCAAAAGGAAAAACTGCGCCAGCGAAGCGTGATACATTGAAAGCTCCAACAAGGAAGAGCACAGATGCACAGAAGTCGCCGACAACTACAAGAAAGAGCATGACGCCAACAAGCAAATCAAGTAGCAAGAAATGAGTCTTGAGTGACAGCGTTCTTATTTAAAATGAAATGCTTTAGTAAGGTTTCACTTGCGTTATTAGTGTAGTCAGTTGTGTTTTATATAGAGAACCATTAGCTGCATACATTTACCAATGAAATGTAATTATGGGTGGATAAATTGTTTTCCAAGACAATAAGCAGATTGTTCACTGAAGGCTGTTGAATAATATGTCCCTGATGAGTTGGATGGTCTTTTGGAAAAGTAGAACAGCTTTTTGTCCTTTTCAGACAGATGTGCTGTGAACAATATATCATTTTATTTTAGAATGCAAATGCCTTCTTGAAACGCCTGCTATGCGCTTGGATCTGCTTTAGATAAATTGTCAATTTTGTGAATTTGTGAAGCAAAGGGATGGTAGTATTTTGTTGCCATGCCTTTATAGAAAACAATGTTTAGCAGCGCTTTTTATGCTTTGGGGTGACAGAATTCGAATTCAGTAGAATATCTTAGTTAATCAAATGCATTTCACGCACTCTGACACCTTTTTCTATTTATTATCATTAATACTTATATTGTTAACGCTGTTTATACCTATTTCCAAGCAGCATGTCTGTGAATCCTTGTTGCACGAGTGCCTACACTGCTTAGCCTTAAAATTTTTATTTCGAAACAATGTTTGAATATCAAAGAGGATTAAACCTCACTCAAGATATACCCTTGCAAAGCTTGAACAAATACATATTTGACTCCCGTTTCTTGAGATAGTCAAAGAAATTATAATAAAATCGATTTTCAAATGTATTAAATCAAACTAGGTATTTGCTGCTTGTTAACCATCAAAATATTTAGATTTCGTGGTAATCAATACACATTTGAAGTTTGTAGTATCGTCAAATAAATTTTCTACTCGGTGCGTTTGTATTCCAATGGATTAATAATAATTTCGATATAATTAGAATAAGTAGGAATTTTTGAATATTTCTAGAATTTTTAGATCACACTTTGCTTCCATGCAGTAGCTAATAATAAATAAAATTTACAGATTTGATTTTTGCGTGTATTTTTGTGTCTTTCTTTTTACAAGGAGGGTTGGTGACGTATAGATTTAATATGTGAGCCTATTATTGACTTGTTTAATTGTTCCAATAATTTATCGAGAACATCATAGCAAAATTCATTGTCAGATTTTGTGTCAAGCTACAACTACCACGGACTTAATGATATTAATCAAGCAATATTTGAAAGTCGACAACGGCCTACCAAGAAAATTCCGCTTTAAGTGTACTAAGAAAACTTTCTCAGAATCATCAAACAAAATCGAGCTGCATTGTTAATCTTAACAAATTTCGGCTATTTATGAACTTGGACTGGTGGAATTTTACAGCTATCTGTTATAAAAATGATGAATGTAGTAAACCTCTTTGAGATAAACCTAAGAATTCAAGAACCTATAGGCTGTGTTTTTGTCTAGGCATTTTGCATTTTAAATACTTTTTTGGGTGAGAGATTTTTAAGGCTTTCAGTGTAAAAAGGTAACTTGACAAAATTTTGCACGTTTGCCATGGATCATTTGCGATTGCAGTTTGCATGTTGGCAATTGCGAGCTACAAACCCCCCCCCCCCCCCCCCCCAAAATCGATATTGTTAAGTAATATTTTGAGACATTTTGGCTCTTTTATCCCCTAAATGCGAGGAATACACCCCTTGGAACCCTTTGACTCTGAAAGAAACATATCCACATCGTATCATGACCTCCAACTAATCTCTTTCTGTTTATTTCAACTTGAAGTTTTGCTAGCTGTAGGAACTGTTCAGCCAGATGTGGTAAACGTTCCGTTGATTTTTTATCACGAAAAGAACACAATAAAACGAAAATGCAGGTTTTTAGTACGGCAGTTAATTAGATTAAACAAACTCTCTCAAATTCATTTAATTTTAGTTAATCTAGATTGTGGTCTAGATTCACTCAAGCAAATTTCAGTCCAAAAATTCAAGTTTCTATGTGAATAATCGTTTAAATAAATTATAGATTCTAGGTTTGAGTATGAATAACGCGCTGCAAGAAGCATAATTCGCTTTCTAGATGTTCTTAATTGTTTGCAGACAACGTATTAAGCAGAGATTTAAAGTCTGCTTTCACAGTGAATTATAATCAGAAAGTGGAAATATAGTCTTTGAGTTTGTTATTAATGGTTTGAATATTAATTGGTGCTAAGTTAACTGTCAGAGTTTGAAAGAGCAGATGTCGGATCTTCAAGCCAGTATTTTTTTCGATTTTTTGATTATGGCTTTGCCTGCTTAAAAAACTTGTAAACTTTTCCTGTTAAAAATATATTCGTAAAGGAGGACCTTGGGTAGATATATATTTTCAGCTGTTGGTTGATCACGAACATGGATTTAATTGATTAAATCAAGAATGAGACAAAAAATTACAAACTTGTCCTTTATCATTTTCATTGAAATTCCTAATTTACAAACACTTTAGGCTATTGATACCTTAGGCTAAGGATGGAAAAGGTGAATAGGCCTAGTCGAAGAATTTGTTTTGCAGATGAATGCGTATAGGATATAATCTTGTCAAACAAAAGCATACTGTCAGTATACTGAATTTTAGAATCACATAAAAGCTATTAATTATCTTCTGTTGGGGGAAGGGTGATCATCAAGAAAGTGCAGTTGAAAACAAATGAAAATTATTGTCATAAATATCACTCATAAAATGCTTTGAAAATTACCGTATGCATGTATGTCGAGTGCGGGACTGCCAAAAGGAATTGATTTGTACCAGTTTACAGACGCCTGTTACTTTAAGGGACAAAATATTCGATGGACAAGGTGGGACAATATAGGCGGACAAAATAATTAAAAGAAAAAAATTCGCCTATTTTGGTCATATCTTCGGAAATTTCGTCTGCTAATTTTTAAACCAGTTTTGACCCTTTACCGTAAAATTTGCTAGAAAAATAAATAGCATTTTAAAAAAGACAAACAATTTCTAATGGTGTAAAAAACAATAGTTTCCTACGATAAAACAATTTCCCTCAAGGAAGCTACTGTTCAGGGGGAGGGTTAAAATTATAGTGTAAGAAAGTTACATTAATTAGTCTGTCTAAATTTGCATGAATCTGTGCCAATTTATGGGATTCTGCGTGATTCTGCGTGATTCTGCGTGAATACAGGTGAATCCGCGTATCACACGTTAAACCATATGGTCAAAACTAAGTTAAGACTATATACAGATTGTTTAATAGCATATAAACCTAAAAGATATTCTAATAGATTGAATTATTAGGGATTTACATGTTTAAAAGAACTAATACAAAGGTAAAAATGGTAATAAGACATATGGTGATAGTTGCAATTAACTATTTGAGTTTCTCGTTTCATGGTGATGCTCCTTCGCCTCGTCATCCACTTCGCTGATGAAAAATAAGGGGAACATTCCGATGATGCACCCAACTGCTATCCCAATGGACCGTCCCTGCGGATATGAGGAAAAATTATCTGTAAATTTTACAAACTCAGAAACAACAGGGAGAGTTTTTGCACAATCATTAATTTCAAGTGGTCGTGTAATTATGATTATAGTTTCAAACTAATTGGTTCCGGTGTCGAACGCGCGGGCTTATCTACTTCAAATTTTGTTCAAATTGAAGATTATGTTGCTGCAATGTCTGCCAAATACTAAGAACACCCAGAAATTTGCGTTGCGTCGCATGATATCTTTTATTCCTTTTCCGAAAAAAATCTTTATTTCCGCCCCCTTTCCCCTAGAACAATGCTGATAGTTTCGATAAATATCGTAAAAGTGTCGTAAAAGAAAATACTTCCTAAAATCCTAACCCGTTTCATAGTAAACCAACATTGTTCGATGGGGGGATAGCTAAATTTGACACTGAAAGCTGACGTTATTGCTCCAAGACTTTTGGCAGGCATTGTAGCTTCAGCAACACAAACTCGCAAGAATTAGCAAAATCATAACATATTGACAAGGCTGTTCCATCAAAAGCTCATATCCTCTATGAAGTATCTTTAAAACCTAGAGTATCTATGTAAAAACGCATCTTCCACAATCTAACAATGAATCAAGCTTCCCAAACTAATCTAACAGAAGTCGGTCCTTGAAAGCACGGCTACTGCTAACGATTAAAGTGATATGCAAAATAATCCAAGGGAAGATAATTAGTATTTCCCATGCCGATGTCCTTTACAGTCACCGGCCGACGATTAAAAATGGCTAAACACAACATACCATCCTCACAAATGATTAAAATACATAAACTGCGCATGAAATATTAAAGATATACACTAAAAATATCAAACAACAAACCGCAACATCACGCAACACAAAAATAGTGAAAACAACATTTTACATTTGAAAACACGTAATGCTTGTAAACACACGCTTGGTGGGGATTCTTTCCAATGTCATGGGGATTCTTCCCAATGTTACGGGGTTACGAGGAGTCTCCCTAGGGTTATGGGGCTACAGGGATTCTTCCCAATGTTATGGGGTTTCTTCCTGACGTTATTGGGATTCTTTCCAATGTTACGGAGTTACGGGATTCTTCCCACCCAATGTAATGGGGATCTTTTGCAACGTTATGGGGGTTCTGCGGGGATTCTACCCAACGTGACGGGGATTCTTTCCAACGTGTGAATAAGCAACACACGCTTGACATTAGCAAAGGCTCAAAAATGGGTGTTTGGTTTGTATCATTTGTGACGGAAAAGTGTTGACGTGATCATCCAGGTTTCAAAAGTACATTGGAAACCAATTAATTACATCATATTTCTCCGAGGTGGAGATGAATTTCTGCTAATATTGTTATTTCAATTTGTAAATTTTGTAAGGATTAAATACGCAGAAATTTCTGCGTCGAGAAAACATCGAAAGTACCGTTTATCCTCGCATTCTTGCCCTGTCACATTTTTCCTTCAATAACTGAGGAGGTTTTAAAATTGTCGCTACACATACAAGTCGGTATTTCAAGTCTGAATTTTCTCCACCAAAAACCGATACACCGTTTTAATAGGCCTAACTTGAAAATCTTACAACCAGCTTGGAAGCGAACTATCACTACCACATCAGTTTATAGCGAATTGTTTCAGAGCCTAAAATACTAGCTTGTGATTGGCTGGTCATTGAAAGACAGTACTATCTCATCCAATCAGAATTCTTGAATCAATAAAGAATCACATTATGACAACAACTTAAATGCTAGCCAAATTGAATCGAGTAGTGAACACATAACTCACAAAATATGCTGCGTATTTCGTTTTCCACATATTTGCCTGTCTTGTCGACATTGGTGGCACGTCAAATCCAAGTTTGACAGCGACGGCTTCCACATATCCAGCCAGCCTGAAAGAAACATTTGAGAGTAATATCAAGTTGAAAAGGCATTTACGGCGCTCAAAAAGGCATTCATTGGCAAATTTTGAAAAAAAGTCGAGACTAGTAGATGGGACTGTGGTGTTCATAAGAAATACAAAAAGAAAAAAGTTTTAAGGCTGAAAAAAGAATTTTTTAACACAACTTCAGCCAACTCTTAACCAATTGCTCGAAAAATTTGAAAGCAAATGGTTATCAATGTTCTATTCTGGGCGAGAGTCTGCTCACAAAAAGTCGTGTAGTGTAGAGATATCACCCATTCGAAAAAACAGCTTCAAAAATGCAGTTCAAGTTGGATAAAATTATAATACCGAAGAATTCTTGCTTCCATTTTTCTTTAAAAAAACTTAGTTCAAAAAATCATCACTAACGTTTCTTAAATGCTGATTTACGGACTTTGCTCCGTGCATATCCGTTCAAGAGGTGGCATTTAGAGTGATTACAATATTTCTGTGAAAATTTGTAGCAGTAAACGAGAAGATCGCTCGATCAGCTGGATGATAGAAGAAGCGCAAAATGCCAAGAACACAATATCAGACTGGTTATTTCATGATTTTCAGAAAGCTTGAGGGAGATTATTGAGCAAATATATCGATATTAGAAATCAGGGTCGGGGAGAGAAAGGAAAACATCTTTTAGGGGAAATTCATAACCCACCAAGAAAGAAAAGTTATCAACATTTGCAGGCGGGACTAATACGTGATTATGCGTATAATTAAACAAAATCAATTTGCAAGACGACAAGAAAGTTACGGTGTTACACCATCACGCTTGCAAAACGCAACGTTATCGCATTATGCTGATTCTTCCAAACATTAAGAGGGTTACGAAAATTCTTCCCAACGTTACTTGGTTACAGGGATTCTTTCTCACGTTACGGGGATTCTTCCTAACGTTATGGGGATTCTCCCAAACTTATGGGGATTCTCCTCAACTTTATGGGGATTCTTCCCAACTTTATGGGGATTCTTCCCAACTTTATGGGGATTCTTCCCAACTTCATGGGGATTCTCCTCAACTTTATGGGGATTCTTCCCAACTTTATGGGGATTCTTCCCAACTTTATGGGGATTCTACCCAACTTTATGGGGATTCTTCCCAACTTTATGGGGATTCTACCCAACTTTATGGGGATTCTTCCCAGCGTTACGGGGTTGCAGGGATTTCTCCCAATGTCACGGGGTTACGGAAAGCCTTCCTAACGTTACGTAATTACAGGGATTTCTCCCAACGTTGGGGAGCTAAGGGTACTCTGTTGAAAGTTACGTGGGTGTTTTCTTTATCACAAATCAATGCCAAAGCATAAGAAATGGCGGAAGAATTTAGAGATAAAAGGCCAGCAATGCTTTTATGTACAGGCGTGTGAAAACCTGCACCATGTCTTTTCCATAGATAAGCTGATTCTGTTAGGTTCCAGTTTCAGGGTGTTGATTTATGAATTTTAAATGTTTAATGATACAAAAAACGAGCATGGTTTCAGCAACTGTTGTCCAAAACTATCACCTACCAGCAATAGGTGCAAAAGTGCAGCAGTAAGGTCCTTCCTTGCGAACTAAATGTTGTATTAGAATCCGAGAACAGTTTTCATTTGGATTATTCAGATTGCTAAGCATTAGGCTTTTAGTTAAAGTTAGAAGCAAATGGTCAAAAAAGAAGGTAAAAGATTGTAGGAACCAGGAATATAAATTGAAGTTTTTGGAAAGGGTACAAAATTTCTGACTGAAAATAGCTAGTTGTTACTTTGTATTAAAATTCTACTATATACAGGTAATATGTTCTCTGGTACAAAGGGGTATTTCCTGTGCAACCATAGTACAGACCACTACAAGGGACAATGATATTGCAGCTTGGCAGCGAACGTCGCAACAGACTCAATTAGCCTGAGATCAGGATCGGATCTGAAACCTTCAAACTTGCCAGCTTGAGGCTGACCTAAGGCTATACTCTACTGATAATTAAACTCTCCAGATATATAGACAGCTTGGTGCTGCAAAAATCATTCACCAATTTGCAAGCGACTTTTGGATCCCTACTCTACTTTAAAAACTACTACCCTGTAGAGGTCTTACTTAACCATCCAAAAGTCAGAAAAATCATCTTTGTTGAGTAGAAACCAAGCGTCTAACTTTAGGGCACACAGATTCTTTTAAATTCATTTTAGTCGAAGAAACGAATTGCAAATCCCAAACGTTAACGAACCATCCACAAGAGTTGCAGCAAAGGAGGGGGCTTAAGGGCTTCGCATGATAGCGTGATGGTCTATTTTCGTGTTATGCGCGGCTTGTTTTCAATAATTCATATACATATGGTGGATGTACAGCAAATTTTGACCGCATTGCTTTGTTGCTCGGGATTTCGACCCCGATTTTTCATATGCAGAGGCGCATTGAAGCTTTGCTCGCATATCAGAAAAACACATCATGCAACAAACTCAGCTTAGAAATAGTTGTTTGTTTCTTAAATTTGCTTGATTTCTGCACGGAAAGCTCTAAAAAGGTTTTTTACATGCTTTTTTTTAAAAAGTGCTCAAAGAGTTACATATTAGAAGCAATACCATAGAATAACATGAAACGTAACGAGCCGTAGAATAACATAAAATACTTCACCTAACAATCAGGAAGAGATTTTCCGTAAAAATATATGTCAATTTAACCAGGGATATGTTAGAAAATTGTCTAAAAATCATTTTCAGGCGATTTCAAGGTTGAGAGTGATAATAACTTCTTGATATTTTGGTTTTATAAGAGGTCGGCTTCTCAAAGAAAAAATGCGCAAAACTGATAATTATTTGTTCGAATTTTCATAACTGGATGATTATTATCCCATCATCCTAGCACATTTCTTTCTTTTAGGGTAGGGGGCGATGAAATCGACCTAATAAACGAAACAAAATACCTCTGAGTCGTGATTGATAATTGCCTTACTTGGGAAAGTCACATTAGCGCGCTACAAAAGAAGATTTCCAGAGCAATTGGTCTATTGAAGTATGCGCGAAATTTTGTTCAAACGGGCACTTTGATAAATTTATATAGAAGCATCATAGAGCCACATTTCAGCTACTGTTGCTCCGTCTGGGGCTCTTGTAGTGCTTCAAAGCTAGACATGCTTCAAAAATTCCAGAATAAAGCCGCCAGAATAGTAATAAATAGCCCTTTTGATGCATATGCAGCTCCTTTGCTCCAGAGACTTGGCCAGCCATCTGTACAAAAGCTGATAAATAAAGAAACAGATTCTATGGTTTACAAATCTCTTAACTCTCTTGCAACTAGATATCTCGGTGACCTATTCGTGAGATTATCCGGGGTGTATTTAAGAGAGTTAAGAAACTCTAAAACAGACATTGCAATACCCATGTTGAGAACTGGCAATGGCCGGAAGTCCTTTGCGTATCGTGGGGCCAGTCTCTGGAACAGTCTCGATTTTGACACAAAAATGGCTCCCTGAACCAATGCCTTCAGGTCCAAACTCAAGGAAAAATAATCATTTTTTATATATACATCTTTGATTTAGCCATATTCCGATCTTTTTATTGTAAATTTTATTGTATATAACTTTTAATTTTGTAAGTAGTTTTGCAGGGTCAATTGTAAAACAGTATTTAGACTGAATTTGTACCCTTGGTAAATAACTTTAAAATAAAATAAAATAAATAAAATAAAATCACAGTTATCTTTTTTATCCCAAAATTATTTAACTGCAACTCTAGGTAATTACAAAAATTCTGTCGATCTATAGAGTCCAAATATTTGAAGAACTGCTAATCGTAAAACTGCTAAACCCAATGTAGAGGGCTCTCTTTGCAGAAGAGGTTGTAGTGCAATAAAGCTCTAGGGAATCAAAAAAGGGTTCCACGCTCCACAAATAACAAAACCCTCCCAGAAGGACACTTTTAGGTGATGGACACCTATAAACAACGGGCAAAACAGTTTATAAAAAACCTCTTCTTTTCAGCAAAAGAAGTTACCTATAAACAACAGAGTTTAATTCCAATTCAACATTTGTCCAGTGCAAAGAGGATAGCTTACTGCGATTAAACGCCCCGTGATGCCTACTTTCACTGACCAGATGTCATTTCATTGTTTGTGAGTAAAAATATCAAGGCGGTTGCGACAGCCATAATCCAAAAATAAGGACATTGGTCCGACAACCCGCTTTACTTTATTGGTAGCGATTTTGACGGACGGGAGATTCGCATCAAAATACGTCATTGACTTCTTTAAACCAAAGGATTAAAATTTGACCTTCCAACAAAAAGCCTCATGCAGCACCTTAAAAGCAATATGGTAATTTATGGGAACAACGTATTTTTATTTACATAAAGTATCATTTGCAGTTGATCGCTGCTATCTCAGAAGCAGCCTCACACGAGCTAGCTCAACATCAAGATTTGAATTCTTATTGTACAACTACGCCAGGAACTTCCCATGGATTGTTTTCTCAAGTGATAATGCTTTTCCATCTCAAACTATCTTTAATTCAAGACTTCTTCGTCTATTAAAGTTAAAACGTTTTTTTCATTAACGCAAGCAGGCAAGAGCCGCGGCGCATGCTACTGACTGAGGGGGCTATAATATTTTTTTGAGAGGCTAAACATGCTAAAAACAAGAGTAGGGTGATTTTTGTATGGTATTAGGTACCTTATGGAAATTATTAGGGGAGCTCAAGCCCCCATAGTCCTCCCGCAGCCCCCCCCCTCCGCTTCCGCGGTCCCTGCGAGCAGATGAAAAGGAAATCAGCTTTGTCGGCTTGCCCAGAACACAGATCCCCTTGATATCATGAATCACAACGAGCAACAAACGGGGTGCGATGATAAGGCACGCGATAAGGCAAGCGAACATCACTGCCTTCTGAAAGTGAGATGGCTACAGTCATCTGACTACAGAATAACGGCTTAGCGAAGCCACCTGTTTACGCGGAGAAGACCATTCATCGGCTTTCAACTAGCGTTAAATACCGCAGAACTCAGACGACGATGCAAATGAGCATATACAAAGCATTTAAAGTCAAAAACAAGTTCAAGAAGGATGACACAACGACGCTGAAACGGGCAAGATAAGGTAAGGACATTTCTTCCGCTACATTATGGCTACATACGTTCATGAAAGAGAAAATTTCGTATTAGTGAACAGATTTTAAACTCATAATTAAAATGTTCAGAGTAACGGTAGTTTAGACAGAGTTGAGAAAACGTCTTGACTCCTTCGAAGAAACTTTGCCCTTTTGCCTTTATCAAAAATTTTCTTTAAGTATCTTTTGAACGCTAGTTTCTTAGAAATGGAATTGAAGTAAAATCATTATGGTTTGACCTTTAACATTTGTTAGGGAAAAATGCAATGGTAGAGCACAAACGTAAATTTCCTTCACAGCACTGACACTTGTCAAGTTACACGCTTTTGGCGTTCTAGGTTGCTACTCCGAGTTTCACGCTTAATGCGACCATAAGGCAACTGTTTGTTATGAATTGTCGATTATACGATCTTTCTCAAGGCAACTACACCGTTTGCTAGCCTTCTTCGGACTTACATCCATGGAGCTGTAATGTGTTCTTGGCTTAAAATTTAGGAAAAATTTTGTCAGGGCTCATTTAAGTTCTGTCAAGTAAAGAATAACAGTCGTAAGGGATTTTTGCCATACACTAATGGGTAGTCTTGAAAATCATCTTTCAATTCACCATATTAAAAAACATCTTCCAATTCGAGAAATAACGTTGATTATATCAGAAGGCAAATGATGAAGGGATATTTATTCATTCTAATTCGCTACAAAAAACTATTTGAATCTCACGAAATCTGCAGATATTTCTTTGTCGTTTTGATTTTGAAGATTTCGATAAACTCCATCAGAACAACAAACATATTTGAAATTCATATCATTGCTAGGATGAGGTATGCAAAAACGTGATATTTATTAGAAAGGAATAACGGTTGCTTAGGGTTCCAACGAATATCACTACAAAGGGCCTTTCTGATGCAATGGTTACAGGATCGGATTACTAATGAAAATCTTTTTTGAGATTGAAAATTAAAGGTGAGAAAAGCAATGAAGATATCTTTAATGAGAAATTCATTTACGAATGAGAATGAAAAGATGCGAAAACTTGCAGGTAAGACCAACATATGATCATGCGAACAGAAGAAACAGCACCTCTACGTCATAATCATTAAAGAGCATGTAGTAATCAACAATTATCGAGAATTTTGAATTGCTGTATAAATCAAATAACTTGAGATAATAAGGAGGTCGCCAATAATAGTATTAGAGAATCAAAAAGGCAGACAAATATTAACTGTTAAACTTAAAGTCAACAAATCGAACCAAGAGACATTATCTCTTGTGTGAGAATGAGAATCCATTAGAAAGGCTTCGCCCACAAAACAGATTCCAAAAAGGCGCTATTAAAAAGCATGGTACCAAGTGAATAGCCTTGTTGCATTCCACCACATCTTCACATAAGGTACTCATTCTTTGTAGATAGAGCAGAGCATAGTCGCTCACACGTTGAAATTGTTTGATGCAGTTGCTGATCATCGTTGATAAAGATGTGATATTGAATGCAATTACGGAAAACCTTCTTTGTGGACTAGGTCAGAAACTAACTGCCAGATAATTTTTCAAAATGACAAACTGCTTCTCTTTATTGATTTCGAAACTTTTCCTGTGATTTTATTATTAGCTTCATGTCTGAATTAGTTCAAAAAAATCCATAAATTTAATATAGAATAAATAACCTAATTATATGATGTTCACAAAAGACAGGAAGAGTGGGATTTTCGAACTTCCCTTAGTCCAACAGAAAGCGAATTTTACCGAGACTTTGAGATTATTATTTAATTTTCACAGTTCCCTCTTTATAGCCTACTTATTATTTAATTTTTACAGTCCATTTTCAGATACCTGGCATAAAAACACGACAAAATTAAACTTGGTGGCTGGATCCGATCAAGGAGAAACATTGACAACAATCAGGACGTCATCAGAGTACCAAAAACAGAGCTCGACGGAGAGATTGAAAGACGGGCAGATTTGCAATAAAGCAAACGACTTTTTAAGACCCCTGAGAAAAAAACTCAGAAGGAAAGTTCTTTCAAGAGTTGCAGACAGCAGGCACAAGGCTGATAAGATAAGACAAGAAAGCAAAAAATGACTTGTTCGTACATGCAGACTGGATGAATGCTATACCATAATGAATAATACAGTACAAGGAGACAACATTGAAAGCTGTCCGTTTCACTACATGCTGAAAGAAGCAAGTGGTCAGGGAACCACTTGGGTTTTTATTTGGCTTTTAACTGCCCTGCTTACGACGATGCTTAGCTTAATTGCGATAATATGTCTGCTAGATGAAACCTCGTGCGGCCATACCAACAGGTGCCTGAAGCTTTCAATGTTTGGTTCACATCTGTTAGCGGGAGTAATAGTCCTCCCAATGCTGGCGTTTGCTAGCAGCAGTTGGCTTCCCCTGTGTATTCACCAGATCACGCTAACCTTCTCCGCATCAATGACACATTTTGTATCATGCATGTCTGTGATGCTGCTGTCTACATACATATATAAACGAGTTTCGCAAAACCAGTCGCTCTTAAGCTTGAGGCGCGTGAACATGTGGAAGGTCGCAGTAATGGCGACCTGGACCATATCTCCAGCAATGGCGGTTATTCCAGTTTTTCTACCTGTCCGATTATACGTTGTACCAATACTAACAGCAGCTTTATTGCTCACAACTTATCGACAAGTAAAGACCATAATGTGTTTGCGAAAAGGAGCAAGGGCATCAGCTGTACACACAATTCCTGTGATAATGCCGAAGCATTTAGCTGAACGACGACTTGCCAGAATATTGCTGATTATTTTGCTCATAAATATGACGTTTACGCTGGTACCATATATAGCGCTGGTATCGCCAAAGAATCACCGGGCGTTGAAAATATTCGTGAAAATAGCATCAAAGCTGCCATTTTTCAAAAGCCTTATAGAAGAAATGATTTACTTTTGGGCCCAAAAATCATGGAGAAGAAAAGTCGCAATGACGCTGAAAAAAGTGTTCGATCAATTATTCCTAGACTAAATGGAAACTTTGTCAAAATGTCAAGCTCAGCCGAGAAAAGACAATTTGCCATTATTAGACGCAGCATATCTTCGAAATTAGCATATCATAAATTAGCAATTAGCATATCTTTGAAAGACCAAACGTGCCAGAATCTTCTACCACGAGGAAAACCTTATTGAAAACAAACGCAGTAGCCTTTCGGGAATAGAGGGCTAAAAGAATAGTTAACTTCCCATAACAAACGCAAAACAGATTGAAAACAAAGCTCCATGGAGCATATTTGTAAATAGCTTTACTTAAACTAAGGTGACATCACTAGAATTCAAGACGCTGGTAAAAAAAATCTTGTAAAGTAAATTATTTTATAGCGTAAAAAGTTTGGCAATCATGCATAAAAGCAACAAAAACAAAGTTAAAGATAAATTATGATCCTTTTTACGTTTTATCTCTCGAGAGGTTCTTTCTCCTGGTGACTCGGGATCAATTATTTACCAAGCAATCTGTTTAAAAAACGCATTTTCGAGTAGCTGGGGTTCAGCTTGCATCTAATTATTTGTTGACAAGGTCACCTTTGTGCTGCTTAAACTCACCTCAATGACAGTGCAAAGCCAAACTCAGCGCGAGATGGTCGTGACATCTGCTGACAAGTATAGAATAAATTGGAGCCTCGTTTTAAAATAATTAGCTAGCCAATCACAGGACATGGGAACTTCCACGTGGTCACTGATCTCGACAGCCATTGCCGGTGGCAACAGCCATTGATTTATTTCCTGAGACTATATCTCAGTAACATTTATTCGATTTTATTGTTCATCGTTGCGACCTCTTTTCAAAAAATGTTTGTTTCATGGCAGCATGGGATATGAAAATTGTTTGTTTTAATAGTTATGATATAAATACTTCATGTAAGTTTCATAAACAAGCTTTTTACCGCTTGATAAGACGATATGCTTCATATATAAAAAACTTGTTTACAGTGTATTCACTAAACACCATTCTTTGACATTTGATGAACTCGGAAACCTACTATATCGGTGTTGTTGCGATGTTGTTAGATTTAGCAATCGATTTGACGAGAGCTTCTCAGTTAAACTGTAACTTGAAAGTTGAATAAACCATTTGCTATCAAGCTAATTGACGAATCATCGATTGTACTTGACCCATGTTATTAGATACAGTAAACGGTACCACAAGAATACTTTCTTGTACCTATTCTTTTTACTTACGAAATTCATTCTGATTTCAGTCGAAATCATACACACTGTTACAGTTCGTGTTAGCTATGCAAATTTTGGAGTCCTGAACAGCCAACAGCTACTCAATTTGGTATATGCTTGCTACATGATAGTACGTTTTTTATAAAAGTTCAGAAATATTGGTTAGCACTTGATGAAAGTTCTCAGAATCTCTGGTCCTCAGCGCCAAATTACTGGGTGGCATGACATAAATTTGTTATGATTTATATTTGGGGTCTACAATAAGGATTAGGGTATAATTAGTTAGGGGGTCTATCTTAAAAATAAGTGAATGAGAAATTGATCTGAGAGTAGCTGCAATGTAGTTCCCTTCCTTCCATTTTAGAGGCGCTTAAACTGAAATTAATCAATAATTAAATGATTAAGCTAATTTCATCAGATATTTTTATAA
This sequence comes from Rhopilema esculentum, assembly GCF_013076305.1. The sequence goes on from NW_027019597.1 coordinate 8,612,995, forward strand.
CCTGCCCAATAACCTTGTCAAGCTGGAATAATCAGAGATTTTTTTATCAGATACTTTAATCGTTCCAGCAATCATATAAACCTGAAATTATTGAAGACATATTAAAGACAATCTTCGCTCTGTTCGTGGAATCTGATAAGAGACCCATGTTAAGGTTGAGAGCCTTATCTTTGTAAAATTTCGAGAGGAATGACAATATGAGAATCTGCTTGACAGTTTAACGAAACTTCAGGCTGTTTCATTTTTATTCAAATAAACTTTTAGGACGACTTCTATTGCATTGTGATAAAGACCTTCCTTGTGAGATTGACAAAATTATTCTCGAATTGACACAAATTATTAGTCACAAAGTCCTTATTTTACTTCTCTTTGTCTTGTTAATTGTTTTCTAGTTATATGAAACTATATTAATATATAAACTAAACCTAAATGTGTTTAGTTCTGTAAAACATGTTAAAATCAATATCTAGTTAATTTTATTTCAGTCATACATTATGTAATGGCCCCGGGGTAGCCATTATCCCTTGTTCCCGGGGTTTCGTCCTTGTAGTGAAGTAAAGTAGTTAAAATAATTTATATCGGTATCTCGTCAATGTAAGATTTAAATGAGTACGTAAAAATAAATTGTACAAAATGTTGAATTGCATAACTTAATGACACGCTGTTTTGAAGAACCCAACTACGTCCACATTAAATATGCAGTTTGTTTCAAAGATTAGGATCTTTAGAAGTTTAAAAATGAAAACTCACCCTAAACCCATCAGGTCTGAAATCAAATTTCCGACTGCGGCAGCTGAAAAAGATAAACAGAAAAATTAGAGAACTGCTTGCCAAGCCTTTGATCCAAACGAATCCAGCTATATAACAGGGTTCGAGCCAATTGCAATAACAACAGGGCAGATCGAGATCAAATCCACATGCTAAAGGCATGGGTAGTTTAGGTCCAATGTGAACCAGGTCCTTTTTGATGAAACGAGGGCAAAGAGTATCTGTTCTTAGAATTTTTGGATTGGAATATACAATCTCTATGAAAACAATTAAACAGCCCCATCAGACATGAACCAAGCCAAAAGCAGTATCTTTCTCTATGCCAAAAACAAACCAAAACAGTACATTCGGCTTCTTCTCTGCAACATATCAATCAAATTGCAACAACTTAAACAGGTTGTGCATTTACTCTGAGGTCGGGAATGAACGAGGCACTCTCCGTTTATTTTTTCAGGACTTTTCAAGACCCCCTGCTTCTTATTCATACTTCCAACTTAATCGACATCCAGCTAAAAATTAGAACGCATTGAGGTAATATTTGACTATTGTGCATTTCTCAATTTTATGCACCTCTCCCTTAGTGGTTTGTATTACCAAGCATTATTGTGAATTAAACCCTGCCCTCTAATAACCAGCCTTCTGTGAATATTGACGAGCTCGTAACAAATTTTCGGAAGCTTTTTTCATCTTGTCGATTCCTTAATGTTGCTTTAAAGCAATTGCAAACAAATAAACTTCGAAATATTTTGCCTACTGAAAACATGGAACGTATTCTGCCACTGTATGGCGAAATTAAGAACCACCAAAAAAAGAAAGTTTTCCACAGTAACCTTTCCAAAACATAAAGAAACTTATTTCAGACTTATTGTGCGAAGATTCTAATTGCAGTCAGCCTCCTCAAATCTTGTTAGGGCATACCCATAACATATCAAAATGACCCGCAGGCGAAATACAAATACTAATGACATAAGTGTATAAATACCAGCCATTGTTGAAATTCCTAATGTAACACCAACTGTATGGTCAATGTATTCACCCTAAAAATTCGAATTCATTATAGATTTATGACACATTGTTATAAGAGCATTAAACATTTGCATAAAACTTTTTTGCTTCTTTAAAAATGATCGTCTTTAAGACAAAATATAATAAGAAAATCAACTTTTAAATGTAGAGGTAAAATTGCTAATTTCCTGCAAAGTCTGAATTTTTCTATCATGGTAGTTACAAATGCAAGGTCAATAAAACTGTAGAAAATAAGTCACACTTGCAGGTATAAAAATAGAAAAGTAAGAGCAGGAAATAAGAATCAATTAATAGCTTATTTACATTTTAACCCCTGTGGACATCAAGAATTTTGCAGGTGTTCATTAGCCTGCGTTATCTCAGAGTTGGCTTATATTTGTGTCCAGTTTCATGCAGATCAAAAGACCACAAGAAATTAAAGGGGATTTGGATCGTCGGATACAGGCTGCCCACGTATGCCTAACAATAGATAAAATTTAAATGCATAATTTGTGTAGCCAATCAATTGTTTAAAGCTAGAGGTAGATCATATGTCTACATGCTTCCAGGAATTAAAATTTCAGAATTTAGATCACCCTAAAATATGTTTAATTTAACAAGTTCAACGATTTGGCATGCCTTTATTATTGCCCTGCAGAATAAGTGAAAAAAATTGTTAAAAAAACATTTAATAGCAAATTGTTTGTTACTGTAGCAAAGTTCTTACAGCTAGAATCATGATTCCATTGTCCAGCATACCAAACCCAACGAATGGAATAGCATTGCATCCCATAACTAGACAGAAAGATTGGAGTATCAAAAGTGCTATTGAAATGCTTAATATCATGATTCAAAAGGCTCTTTAGTGTACTTTATTAGCATAATTTAGGATCAGGTTAATAAACCATTAGCATCAAATGGTGCAACGAACAGGGAAACTACAGAATCGTGATGTGCCAGAATTGTAGAGCCAGAAAGGTGGCAGTCAATGGGAACAAAAGAAACAAAAAACGCATCTCTGCTTTGCTTTCATTGCTTCGCTACGAGGAGTTTGCACAACTTAAGGATATTGTCTGGAGGAATGATAAACACTAAATTTCTTATTCTGTGACTAAATGCAATGATCTAATATTATCATTAATATCTTGAGTAGGTCTTTTATGAGAAAAATTCCTTCAAGGTCTTGTAAATACTTCTACATATAACATTGCACTGAGGAAAACAAATTCCAGCTAAAAAAAATTCAAAAACAACCTATTTGGATAAAAGATGAGCCTTTTGAAAACACATAAAACACATGACAAAAGTATAAAGCTTTTGGCAAAAAGCAATTTTGATATTAAACAATTACCTAATTTTAATTGTTGAAGCGTAGGTTCTGGATCTGTTCCTGTAAAGATGAGATATTGCAGTTAGGTTAACAGTGGATAATGAAAACTGAAGAAGGAGAGTTGATATATGCATATCTTAATTTGCTTTTAATTTTACTGAAAGGCAGCAGTAGCAGAACGAATTTGCTATATGACATGACTTGGTAATTGTTTTGTCAGCAATAAAAGAATGGTCCCAAGCATTTAGGTTTATAACTGACTTTTATTAGGATCCTTATCAATTATTGTCACCATGTTCAACACACTGCTCAATGACAAACCATCCACCAAATCAGGCCAGAAATACTTTTGAGGTAGATCTCTAGTTAAAATGTTCTGAAAATAATATTAACAGGTTTTGTTAAGCACATCGCTTGATCTGTCCAACATCAGGCTACTTAGATCAAAGATAAATTACCATCAAGCAAGTCTATGGTGCCTTCCTCAGCTTGGAAATCTTGAAGAGCAGCAAATAATGTACTTCTTTCTTCTGGCAGCAGCCAACGAACAAATTGATTGGCTGTGTGTTTTGATGACAATGGTTTGTTACTTCTGGTACCATAAAACCTCTTCTTATTGCTATCCTCTTTTGCATGGTGTATTTTTATTAAACTGACAACTGCTGGGGCAAAAATTAACACGTTTATTTACAGCAGTCACAAATATGCAAAGGCACAGTTACGGGCATATTGTTGGCTTACCATCAGTAAATGACAAAGTCTTGGTATATTTATTTCATTATATTTGTTACATTCAAAGACGAATAAAGAGATATAAGCTATCTATTCATCATTCTAACAGTCAGCTGTCACTTCAAAAAAATTATAAAAGAGTCTTTACAAAATGTTTTGCGAGGAAATAGGAAACAGTTGACTTGAAATTATGCCATACATTAAAGCTGGTTTTCACACAAGTACTGTTATTTATTATTATTTAGTACTGTTATTTATCAATAGAGTAAGTAGCTGATGATTCTACAATAATTACAAAAGCAAATGAAGTGAATTCACAGCTTGGCTGTTAAAATAAAATAAAAGCCTTTTATTATATCGCAAATTGAGCCAAGCTCCTAGAGTCATTTCAAATACTGGACTGAAACAAAGAAATATTTCGCTCAGGGGGATGGGCACTCATATAGGCTGTCATATATATCATTAGCTAAATTATTATAAAATAAACATTCAATTCAACCAGTCATTTCCAACAAGACTGCGATACTTTTCAACACCAGTTGTTCTTTTTTCCCTGAATGATAAAGAAATAGCTCACCTGCACAGTACGATCCTAATTTCTGGCTGATAGGCAGGTAGTGTTTGAACTTTGATGTTAGGGACGAGAAATCTTTTAATGCCGAATGGTTAAATCTGTTCCTTGTGATTTGAGAAAAGACTATCTGCATGCGGTTCATTTTTGTTTTTTTGTAACCTTGATCAAGATCCTTCTAGCCTGAAATCTGTACAATCTAATATCATGATTACTAATCAATTATTCATTTGTATTTAATATCTGTTTCTGGTGAAAACAACAAAATCAACGTGATAATATTATTCTTTTGTGTTCAACAAAGTCCGCCCTATTTTTGCCTCGTATTCGAATCCTGATAATGAGGCAGGGACACCTAAACAAATTATGAAAATGGCGGATCTGGAATTTCAAAATCTCCCTCTGAAAGGAAAATTAATCGTTCAAAAAATCACTGAAAATGAGTCAAATTTAACAGTGATTGTTCAAAAAATCAAGAAGTGTGAAGGAAGTAGATTGGATATTACAAATTTACGGAACGATGCGCGAAAGGCAATGCAGGCAATAAAATTGGAACTCGAGGTTAGGAATTCAAAATCAAGCGAATAAGCCTCCCACCCCTCAGTAATTTCCAAAAAGGAATTAAATCCATTAAAAGTACGCCCTGCTATTTCTTTCAGAACGTTTAACCCCCTAAAACCTTTTAGCTCCCTCTTAATCAGTAAAATAATTCCTGGTGATTGGTTTCAAATGAATGATTTTCAAGTTCAAAATGTTTTGCTAACGTAAACTCAAATAGCCATAACAAGTTAGCGTAAAGCTGTAACATGATTTAGTAGCTGCATATTATTATTATCAACATGGGCTCCGACGCAGGTTGAAAGGGGGAGGGCCAGGGGAGCTTTTGGCCATCATAACAAAAGATTGTATCTATTGCTCTATGTTCTGCAAAAATGTGGGACATTTGTCATAAATTTTTGGTGCTGCAATGGGCCAAATGGCAGAGAGCATTTTGTGCTATTTTACAAGAATGGTAATGAAATAAACATGTCATAATTTTTTTCAATTTTTAATTTACAATGGTTGCCAATGTTTTGATGACCATAACATTGGAATGGTGCCATAGCATAAAAAAAGGGTCCAAAGTTTGATGACCAGAGCATTTAAAACACGGTACCCTATAATACTCATCTGTTCATCCTTTGCAATACTTTGCTCACCCAGTTTATACTTTTCCTTTAGACAAGGATAGCACTAGATTTAATACAATTTCAACAATACTGTTTTTCCTTCTAGCATCTTTCTGAAATGCTAGAAGTTGAGGATACTGGCAGAATAGCAACTTGTATTGAAGAAGCTATCTCAAAGCACAAGAAAGCTCAGATGAATTTGCAAGTAAGCCTTCGTAAAGCATATCTGATAGCTGAAGAAAAACTGTCCTCTAGTCATAGAAATGAACTCTTTTCTAATGAAAACAAAGAAGTCTCTGAGAATTCAAATATTCATAGAAGGAAAAAGAGTCAGGAAAAAGCAGCAAAAGTTTCATCAAACATCACAGCAAACTTATTAAAGATTGCAGAAATGATGAACAGCCAAGTTGAACATAACATTGAAAGTACAAAGGTGCTTGAAGAATCCTCAAATCAATTGCAAGAAACACAAGAAGAGCTAAAGGGGATGGCAGGTGTGATACAAATGAGCAAAAAGTTGATAAATAAATACAGTAGAAGAGAATTAACAGATACACTACTTATATTTTTTGGACTAGTTCTTTTCTTCTCAACTGCTATTTATATAGTTTTAAAAAGAATTTGAATGTAATTTAATTAGCATTGATAAGTAAAGTATATTGGTTAAGTATATTAGTATAGTATATAAGTATAGTATAGTATATTAGAATACAATTTCATAAAACTGATTGTTTTATCTACCAAACTTTTCCCAGTATTATTAGTCATATGTGCAGAATGGGTTTAATGGAACATCTTAAGTCTCTCGGCACCCTGAAATTTTGTGTTTCTGAAAAAAATTGTTCACAGTTTATTGCTGTTTTTGAAGATAATAAATTATGAACAAGGCCTTACAGTAAATATTGAAAGATGGAGATGCCACATGAAAAAATATGTTGGGCAAAGAAAAACTTTCTTTTTTATGTAATTCAATTTCTAGTTTTTGCTAATTGATTTATTGAGAGCAAAGCACTTGAATTGTTAGGTCTGCCTAGCTTCCGTTGCCAGTTTTTAAGGCAATTTTAAGGCATTTAGACCAGTGTTGTTGTCATTTCTCAATTTGACAGGACCATTGAATTCTGGCTACTCCCCTCTCTATAACTCCCTTTTAATGTCAAGAAAATACTAATATATACAAAGGACGGGGCTGTTCAGGCTGGTGTCCCAAAGATGGGACGATTCTGGCCACTATTCAACCAAACAAATCATTTCAGACATTGAAATTTGCCAAAAAATATTCTTTCCTCAACCTGCAAAAGACATTTTGTAACATTTCTCTCCTTACTCAAAAAATGAAAATTCCATCAACCCAAAAGAAGAATTTTGCAGAAAACTAACAAGAAAATTACTTTTACACAACTTCTATATACATAAAAAGTAACCTGAAAACCCAAACCCTAAAATGTATGAGTACTCTCTAACCCCAGGGAAGTGTAACATAGTTTCGATAGATTGATGCTATTGTTTTCGTACACAAAATAAGAAACTCGGTTGTGAGCCTGTAGCAAAAAGAGCTTATTGAACAAAAATAGATACAACGGCTATAAAAAAACTCCAGTATATACCAATCAAAAAAAGCAAAAAAAAAATGATTTTATGTCACATTTAATCAATGTTACTGCCATAATCAAACTTCCGTTTATACCAATCAAGACAAGTAAACAAAATGATTTACGTCACATTTAATCAATGTTACTGCTATAATCAAACTTCTGTGTATACCAATCAACAAATGCAAAAAAAATGATTTTACGTCACATTTAATCAATGTAAATGCTATATTCAAACTTCCGTATATACCAATCAAGAAAAGCAAAAAAAAATGATTTTACGTCACATTTAATCAATGTTACTGCTATAGTCAAACTTCCGTATATACCAATCAAGAAAAGCAAAAAAAATGATTTTTCGAAACATTTAATCAATGTGAATGCTATAATCAAACTTCCGTATATACTAATCAACAAATGCAAAAAAAATGATTTTACGTAACATTTAATCAATGTAAATGCTATATTCAAACTTCCGTATATACCAATCAAGAAAAGCAAAAAAAAATGATTTTACATCACATTTAATCAATGTTACTCCTATAGTCAAACTTCCGTATATACCAGTCAAGAAAAGCAAAAAAAAATGATTTTACGTCACATTTAATCAATGTTACTGCTCTAGTCAAACTTCCGTATATACCAATCAAGAAAATCAAAAAAAATGATTTTACGTCACATTTAATCAATGTGAATGCTATAATCAAACTTCCGTATATAACAATCAACAAATGCAAAAAAAATGATTGTACGTCACATTTAATCAATGTAAATGCTATAATCAAACTTCCGTATATACCAATCAAGAAAAGCAAAAAAAAAGATTTTACGTCACATTTAATCAATTTGAATGCTATAATCAAACTTCCGTATATAACAATCAACAAATGCACAAAAAATGATTTTACGTCATACTTAATCAATGTGAATGCTATTATCAAACTTCCGTGTATAAAATCAAGAAAAGCAAAAAAAACGATTTTACGTCACATTTAATCAATGTAACTGCTATAATCAAACTTCCGTAGATACCAATCAAGAAAAGCAAAAAAAACGATTTTACGTCTCATTTAATCAATGTTACTGCTTTAATCAAACTTCCGTATATACCAATCAAGAAAAGCAAACAAAATGATTTTACGTCACATTTAATCAATGTAACTGCTATAATCAAACTTCCGTATATAACAATCAAGAAAAGCACAAAAAATGATTTTACGTCACATTTAATCAATGTACTGCTATAATCAAACTTCCGTATATAACAATCAAGAAAAGCAAAAAAAATGATTTTACGTCACATTTAATCAATGTAATGCTATAATCAAACTTCCGAAATGCAAAAAAATAATTTTACGTCACATTTAATCAATGTACTGCTATAGTCAAACTTCCGTATATAACAAACCAAAAAAAATGATTTTACGTCACATTCAATCAATGTTACTGCTATAATCAAACTTCCGTATATACCAATCAAGAAAAGCAAAAAAAAATGATTTTACGTCACATTTAATCAATGTTACTGCTATAATCAAACTTCCGTATATACCAATCAAGAAAAGCAAACAAAAAATGATTTTACGTCACATTTAATCAATGTTACTGCTATAGTTAAACTTCCGTAAATAACAATCAAGAAAAGCAAAAAAAATGATTTTACGTCACATTTAATCAATGTAAATGCTATAATCAAACTTCGTATATAACAATCAAGAAAAGCAAAAAAAATGATTTTACGTCACATTCAATCAATGTAAATGCTATAATTCAAACTTCCGTATATAACAATCAAGAAAAGCACAAAAAAATGATTTTACGTCACATTTAATCAATGTAAATGCTATAATCAAACTTCGGTATATAACAATCAAGAAAAGCAAAAAAAATGATTTTACGTCACATTCAATCAATGTAAATGCTATAATCAAACTTCCGTATATACAATCAAGAAAAGCACAAAAAATGATTTTACGTCACATTTAATCAATGTAAATGCTATAATCAAACTTCCGTATATAACAATCAAGAAAAGCAAAAAAAATGATTTTACGTCACATTTAATCAATGTAAATGCTATAATCAAACTTCCGTATATAACAATCAACAAATGCACAAAAAATGATTTTACGTCACATTTAATCAATGTAACTGCTATAATCAAACTTCCGTATATACCAATCAAGAAAAGCAAAAAAAATGATTTTACGTCACATTTAATCAATGTAACTGCTATAATCAAACTTCCGTATATAACAATCAAGAAAAGCAAAAAAAAATATTTTACGTCACATTTAAGCAATGTTACTGCTATAATCAAACTTCCGTATATAACAAATTACAAATGCACAAAAAATGATTTTACGTCATATTTAATCAATGTGAGTGCTATACTCAAACTTCCGTGTATAACAATCAAGAAAAGCAAAAAAAATGATTTTACGTCACATTTAATCAATGTGAATGCTATAATCAAACTTCTGTGTATAACAATCAAGAAATGCAAAAAAATGATTTTACGTCACATTTAATCAATGTAAATGCTATAATCACACTTCCGTATATAACAATCAAGAAAAGCAAAAAAAACGATTTTACGTCACATTTAATCAATGTTACTGCTATAGTCAAACTTCCGTATATAACAATCAAGAAAAGCAAAAAAAACGATTTTACGTCACATTTAATCAATGTTACTGCTATAATCAAACTTCCGTAACAATCAAGCCAAAGCAAAAATAAAAAATGATTTTACGTCACATTTAATCAATGCAAATGCTATAATCAAACTTCCGTATATAACAATCAAGAAAAGCAAAAAAAATGATTTTACGTCACATTTAATCAATCTAAATGCTATAATAAAACTACCGTATATAACAATCAAGAAAAGCAAAAAAAATGATTTTATGTCACATTTAATCAATGTAACTGTTATAATCAAACTTCCGTATATAACAATCAAGAAAAGCAGAAAAAATGACTTTACGTCACATTTAATCAATGTAACTGTTATAATCAAACTTCCGTATATAACAATCAAGAAAAGCACAAAAAATGACTTTACGTCACATTTAATCAATGTAACTGTTATAATCAAACTTCCGTATATAACAATCAAGAAAAGCAAAAAAAATGATTTTATGTCACATTTAATCAATGTAACTGTTATAATCAAACTTCCGTATATAACAATCAAGAAAAGCAGAAAAAATGATTTTATGTCACATTTAATCAATGTAACTGTTATAATCAAACTTCCGTATATAACAATCAAGAAAAGCACAAAAAATGATTTTACGTCACATTTAATCATTGTAACTGCTATAATCAAACTTCCGTATATAACAATCAAGAAAAGCAAAAAAAATGATTTTACGTCACATTTAATCAATGTAACTGCTATAATCAAACTTCCGTATATACCAATCAAGAAAAGCATAAAAAATGATTTTACGTCACATTTAATCAATGTAACTGCTATAATCAAACTTCCGTATAAACCAATCAAGAAAAGCAAAAAAAATGATTTTACGTCACATTTAATCAATGTAACTGCTATAATCAAACTTCCGTATATACCAATCAAGAAAAGCAAAAAAAATGATTTTACGTCACATTTAATCAATGTAACTGCTTTAATCAAACTTCCGTATATAACAATCAAGAAAAGCACAAAAAATGATTTTACGTCACATTCAATCAATGTGAATGCTATAATCAAACTTCCGTATATAAGAATCAAGAAAAGCAAAAAAATGATTTTACGTCACATTCAATCAATGTAACTGCTATAATCAAACTTCCGTATATTCCAATCAAGAAAAGCAAAAAAAATGATTTTACGTCACATTTAATCAATGTAACTGCTATAATCAAACTTCCGTATATACCAATCAAG
>NW_027019597.1:8637149-8813195 GCF_013076305.1 Rhopilema esculentum
CTCTTTCTGGTGATAAAATGCTCCGAGATCATTTAACCTCTGCAGCTGGCAATATCACATGACGTCAAACAAACCGAGGTATTGTATGAAAACTCCTGACCCACCATTAAAAGACAATTTGGCCATATAAGCTATAAAAAAAAAGTTTTCCAGGGACTTCACCCCTGCACCACCCTTCCTCTAGCTGTTTCACTCTGGTAAAATTTTTGTTTGCTTTACTAGTACAATCTTATTTTTATGCCAGCTGCCACTGTCATCTACACTTTATTAAAATTTAAATGATTGGTTCTATAATTGGGATAATTGAAAATTTTCTTTTCTTTAATATTATCATAACTGTTCTCCTCAACAAACACCTCAGAAACAAGGATCAGATTCACAAGTGAAGATATTAAAACCCCATGAAAACAACAAACTCTTTAATAATTTATGACAGTGCTTGCTCAAAACATGGGCTTTTTAGCATTTACAGTAACTGGCTTAAGAGCACTATGCCTGTTGCAATTTACAAATTCATGTGTGCATTTTTAAATATCTCCTTATTGATAACAGTGCCTTTGGCACTGAAAAGGTTTACCCTGTATAAATATTTCTATTATTATTATTATTATCCTACTATAAGGAGATCATTGGCCTGCTTGGGTCAGCATCATATCATGGCTAGGACTCTTATAACATGAAAATAAAGATTTTTCTCATAGAACTAGAGGTACAAACATAAGTTTTAACCAGTGTCCAAGGAAAAGTAACACATCTTTGAATGGTAGCAGGTTTTTCTAATACAAATGGTACCTTAAAAATGTTACCTTTTAATTAAAAAAAATGCAGTTTGAAATCAACATAAAATATACAATGATTTGAACAGCAGCTCTCAAAGCGACACAAAAGCCGTCAACATACGGCTATCGACACAAAAGCCGAGAAAGAGCCTTAACAAAAAGGGTACAAGGATTCTTGAATAATTTCAGCGCATTCAGGGAATCAACTGCCATAAGCAGTCAGCTTAATCAAAATAATTCAAGCTGTGCTAAATAAATGACATTGCAAAACAGCACTGTTAACAATTTTAACAGTCACTACCATTAACAATTTAAATGAATAAAACATTACTCACATATATTTCCATTTTCCTGTATAATCCATAGTTAAGTAACAAATTATGTGTCATTCGAATACGATGTGGCTTCATTGGATGCCCTTGTCCATAGTAATAGTTTCCAACATCACCTATAGATGCAAACAATGTCCAAATCTAAAATATTTTATTGAACGAAGCAAATCTAAAATATTTTATTTAACAAGTAAAACCTGTCAGAGAGAACATTAATATTGGTAACAACTTTACTTTGAGATGAAAATTCAAATGAACTGCAAATAAGAAAAATTGGTGCAATTAAACAAGAGTGGAGCAGTCAATCGAGATTTTCTCATTGTTCAGGAAACCAGGGCTTTGATGATGCATTACTAGCTGGACATGCTATTTCTCAGAAGTGGCAGAGAGTGCTACAACGTAATAACAATTTTACAAAAGTAATATCTTCTAATTCCAAAAATGTTATTTAAAAGAGTCTTTCCCAACAGAAGATCTCTCTTAAAGCCACATGTCATAATACAATAGGATTCATTCTTTAGTTTCTTGATTGCCACACCATTACGTTGGTCATTTAAATAAGAATGTGGTGTTTTGACCACTTTTCTACCTTTCTTTACAAGCAGACAATCTAGGTAGTAAGCAGCACATTGACCCTTGAAAATGACAAAGCCCTATGTTCTGATGGTTGTGACATAAAGAAGCTTTTTCAGAAATATTTCCTGTTTTTTTTAGATCACCTGTATAAATTATGCTAAAAAGCACGAAAATACTTTTATGGCCAATTTGCTATTGCTATAGATACCAGTATTTTAGGCAAAGTTTCAAGACCAGAAATATTAGGCTCCAAAAACAGCATTTGACTTACAAAAAGGGGTATGAAAAATTCACAAAAATATTTTTATTTGGGTTTCTTGACTCAGATGGGTGCATTTAATTGCTTTGGGTCGGAGATTATCATGCTTACTTTGTATGCTATTTTCATGGTGTTCTCTTCCCCTGTCCCTCCCTACCCATTTGATATCAAACGTAGTGGATTCATTTCAAAGTTCTTGTCATTTTTTGTTTAGAAAAGACTAGGCTCTTAATTCAGTCAGGTTTTTTCTTCCCCTCTCATATCTTAGATATCCAAGGTGGACTGGTACATCGGTTCTATGGCGAGGAAAAGTGAACTTTTTTTGTCCATTCCCTGTCCTGAATTTTAAGCTGCTTTTACTTGAGTCTATTAAGCTATATCAAAGGTTAGGACTTTGTATGGGTTAGGTGAAGCAGCGTGTGCCGATGCCCCCAACGGCCCTGAATATTTTAATACATACATGTACAGATGAATTCATATGCTCTAGACTACAATGTTTCTTAAAACTTTAAATAGATGATCAGTAAAAACAACTTGATTAACATTTTGTGATATGCTTCCTCAGAACAACATTCACTTACATTTGGAGCATAAAATAAGGAATACAAAACAAAAGAACAAAAGATAACACATTTTACAAGCAGGGATAATAAAAGCTATTTAAACGACACAAGTAAAGTTTCTAGGCCCAGATGGAGGTGTGAAAAGAGGCATAGATACAATGTATAAATAAAAGAACAAAAAAGAAGCGTGAAGACAGATGGTGAACCATCCAGGAATGCACAAGAAAGAGAAAGCTTATATATATGAGGAATGAGAGGGGGTTTTTGAAGCAGCAAACTGGAGTTCGATTCCGACCAAGAGTGGTTCAATACAATTGGGCAGCACCCTTGTGGAAAGAAATTTCCTCAAGCATTTGCTTTATGATTAAATAAATATACATATATACATATACATATATTCCATAATTAACAAATCTCTCAAACAGGAAAATAAGGATGAAGCTCTAAATTGGAGTTACATGCCACATTCTTGCACAGTATTAAAAGGATTTATACACAACTGGTATAAAAAAGGTTTACAGGCTGATAAGCTTGTCTACTATTTTTAGCTTTTAGTTTTATCGTAAATATAATAAAAAAATTATAAAGTCGCTGATGCATTAGTTTTCCAAAGATTTTGCTTAAAACTGATAATAGAGAGATCTATAATTTGCCTTATTTGTTATATCACCTTTTTGTGAATTGGAATAACCATAGCCATTTTTAATTTTTCTGGAAAGATGCCATTCTGGAATGATTGATTAATGATCAGAGAGAGCTGTAAGGCAATATGGAGATCACTGTTTGGTATACTGTTTGGTCCAAGAGCCTTGCCATTTTTAAATGACTTGTATTATTTTAGAAACCTCACTAGGGACTGTTGGGAAAATAAAGAAGGTACTGTAATTTGGAGTGTCCAAATACTGAAGGGGAGAATTAGGATTTCTTGGGATTTTCTTTGTTATTTTGTCAGTAACTGTAAGAAAGTATTTATTTAAATTTTTAGCTATGTTTAAAGGATTTGATATTTGGACACAACTTTCATCAGTAAGACTAGAAACTGAGACTGCATCACTATTTGTTGCCTTAGTTTTGATGATACTTTTGATTCCTTTCCAAAGCAGCTTAATGTTTGCTTTATTCTCTTCAAATTAAGTTTGATAATAGCTTGTTTTACTAGATTTTATCTCATTTAAAACTCAATTTCGAAACTGTTTATAGTAGGAGTAGTCCTTAGAATTGGTGAAATCACTTTGTTTGAATTGGTGAAAAAGCCTGTCTCTTATTCTCATCATGTGCTGAATTATTGTGTTAATCCAGAGTTTGTGTCTTAGTTTTAAAGATTTTTTGTTTAGTTTCTTCTTAGGGCAGTTACTATCAACAAGTTGATTTAAATTATCTAAAAAATTTCCGAAATTATTGTCAACAATGAGATTATCAATTTCCAGATAGTCAAAATTCATATTTTGGTAGTCGTTTAGGAATTTTGTATTGTCAAAGTTTTTCTAATCGTAAATAAAATATGAGGTGTTATTGTAAGTAGGTGCAGAATTTTGAAGAATGGAGAACTGGGGGAAGTGGTCTGAAATTTGGATCAGAATATTTCCACTTGTGACCCTATTATTATAACCATTTGAAAATATGTTGTCTATTAATGTTGCTGTTGAGTCAGTTACTCTTGTTGGTTGTAGAATAAGTGGCTAAAATTGATTAGAGAACATGTTATTTGCAAAGTCACCAATGAGGGTATGATTCTCATAGTTGAGTAGGTTTATGTTGAAATCACCCATTATAAATGTTAACGTATTTTCATTTGCAATATTTAGCATAACCTCTTGCATGTGCTCATTGAAAAGAGCGATATCAGTGCTTGGATGGCGGTATGCACAGCAATATATTATATTTTTTGACTTAGCATTCTCTATTTCAATCCATACAGTCTCAAAGTTCTGAGTTTTAGCACAAAGGTCAAGCCCCTTATTTGTTGTAAGGTCTGATTTCACATAAACACCTACACCACCAGCAGAAGTAAGAGAAGGTGTGTGATGAAATTTGTATCCAGGAATGTCATTACTTGATGGGAGAGGTGAATCTACAGATATCTTGGTTTCTGACAGGCCTATCAACTGAAAGTCAATGCCAGTATTTCCGTCTTTTTACTGTCCAGAAAAGGCAAGTCCAGTTGACAAAGAGGGTTTCGTCCTTGAGAGCTTCATAATGTTGAGTTGAGATATATTACATTTAATATGCATCTTGTGATTGCATTGACTACAGCACAAGTATTTTTGGTTTATATGAACCCGCTTAAGACAGATGGTTCAAATAGTGCTGGAATCTAGGAAATAGTGCTGGAATGTAGTCTGTCTATAATATGGTTGGTTTTGTCTTTGATAGAGGCCATCTGGTTCAAAGAAATAAAATTCTAAAAAGAAACAAAGAACTAAAAAACAAAAAACAACTTGATACCTTAGTACTGAGCTAAGGATTTTAAGTCAGATATAAACGTACAACTCAAAGTGTTGCAAAAGCAAATGTTATACGACAAAATGGTGACAATTGAAACTTTGGTTATTCATCTAGAGAGTCAAAGTATGCTGTAGCTTCAACAAAGTCCTTTTCACTGTAGGTATACTTTTTTAAACCTGAGCCATTGTTAATAAGCAAGGTTGCAGGGTAGGACAGCTTTACTTTCCATGACTTATTGTGAATCATACATAAAGAATCTGCGGATCTTAAGGGACTTTTTCCTTCTGATCATGGTTTGAGTAGAAAACAGCTGCTTAACTTTAATTATTAAGTTGACTTTGTTTATTGTTTGGAACTTTGTGTCCATGATTCTTTTTGACTGAGACAAGACTCTGTTTAAATCCTGCCATGTTTGGAACTCAGCATAATAGGTCTTGGAGCAGTGGCAGAAGAATTTATTCTAAATGTGTAAATGCGTATTTTAAATGTGTATGAAAACATAATTATTTAAAATTCCTCTACTTACGACAGTAACATCACTTTACAGGTAGTTAATATTAGCTAGTCTGGTGACAATTCTACTAATTTGCAAAAGTCTTATAGTACAAAATGAATGCGATATTTGGTGTAGTTTTGTAAAAAATGGTTGAAAATACTGTAGGAAACTGAAGAGTCATATACATCTCTCTGTTTGATGTCTAAGTAACTGGAGTGTTACCTGGCACATGAGTGTAAAAGGAACTACAAGACAAACATATTTAAAGAAGTTTCAAAATTGGTGCATACAAGGATTGGTGAAACCTGGGTGTAAGTGAATTACTGACGAATGACTATAACTGACGAAACCCTGTCATATTTCTATGCACATGTGAGTTTAATTTTATAAATTTTCTGGCCTAAAAACTTGAAGATGTTACTAGTAAAAGCTTCCCAGTAAAATTCCCACAAATTTGATTGGGTCTTACGCATCCTTATTCATTAGAAAGATGAAAAGGGTCAAGAGGAATTTTAAAAAGTCCAATTTGTATTCAAAATGTGTCTTCCATAGAATACCTCAACAGGAGGAGAACAATAATGGAGGAGGGAACGGACGAAAAAACTCGACGCCATCGGTCTTCGAAATAAATTATACAAATAAATGTTTGGTTTACGTCGATGAGATACTTCTAAAAGCAGAATGTGATAAATCTTTGATTATTCAAAACAAAATGTTAAAAATTTAAGTGTTGGAATCTTTCTCTGATTGACAAAGAGGCCAACTTAGGCCAAATCTGTGTAGACTGGCCAGCGAGTAATAAAGCATCTTGATGAGGAAACACCAAACAGATGAGAAGTAGCTAGATTTACAAAAAGTGATAAAAGGCATTCCAAATTATTAGAATGAAAATCACGCTCACCATCATAGTAATAGCAAATTCGTTTTTTGGTTCCTCCAGTTGTGTATGCCATTGTTACCAGATAGAAAAAGAGCCGTGGATGGCGGTACTGATGAAAATACCGTCCACGTGACTAATTCTAACCAATTAAAACGCTTCTATGGTCGTCAGGATACTACAGTTGAATCCCTCTATCTCGAACCCAGTTTATCGAGAAACTCTCTATCTCGAACAGATTCCCATTTATCCTTGTTTTCCTATAGGGCTTGGTATAGAAATAAAATTCATTATCTCGAATACTCTCATCTCTCATCTCGAATACTCTTTTTTTCAACTTTGAAAAAGAAAACCCAGTTATTCTTCTTATCCCGAGTCCGGATATCTCGAAGTCCCGCTATGTCGAACAAATTTTTATTTCCGGTGCGAGTTCGAGATAGCTGGACTCGACTGTACTGTGGTGAGCTCTTCGGGGACAATAGACAGGGAGAATCAGCAACAGAAGACGAAAAAGATGGCCCGAAAAAATATAAAAATCGAGGCCGATGAACATCTCAACATTTTGGCCCCTCCACTTTCACGGTGAAACGAAATGTTAAGATTGTGAACGGTTCTGGTAAAGACCGCCACCATGCCTGGCGGCAAGAAAATTTTTTGGGGAAAAAAGTGCTTATAATGAAAATTACTTTAGACTTGAAATTAGTTTCAAACTGGATCAAAGCGATTTTTGATAAAATTTATCATTACGTCTAGAACTCCAAAGTACAGTTTGCTTTGCCCGTATTTAAATATACTTCTGACATGAAATATTCGGTCGCAGCTTCATAATTATGGTTTCTTGTTAGGACAGGATCATCGATGAAATCAGACTCTGAATCTTTCTTGGCGATACATTCACAAAACAAATTTGCTGATTCTTCGTTTCTCTTGTTCTCAAAATAGTGTAGTAGCCAAGACCTCTGAAACGACGATATTGCGCAAATTGTGATAAAAGCATGAAGATCTGAACAACTACACAGTTTGATATGCTGAATAAGATGGGGTCGGGTCCCAGTCTGAGAAATACCCCTAAATGCTATTTTTAGAATGCTTAATTGTTCCCAGACTCCTAAATCGATAACCTCTATAACTTCGTTGAAAATGAAATTAATGATATGATAATTAGTACAAATGCTAATAATAACACGGTAAAGTGATTAAGATTCACACCCATCGTCAAAATGCCCCCAAATGCTATTTTTAGGCCATGTACTCGTTCCCAGACCTCTAACACGCTAATCTCTACAACTTCGCTAAAAATGAAATGAATAACAAGCAATATTATTAAGATACTAATGATAACAATGCCAAACCGACTTTAATTCGCACCCATCATGGCAGTGCTCCTGAAATATCAAAATTAGGGAAGGATTTAACTTTTCACTTCTCCTGCTTTGTATACTGCCAGCAATGTGCAAATTTAGGTAACAAACCCATGTATCAACGCATGTGCTTAGGAAATCACAGTTAGGACATTGTCGAGAAATGGATGACAAGAAAAGAAAAATATGTGAACAACGTGAAATTGGCAAAGCTGATGTAAATTGATCAACAAAGGATGCTTCTTGGTCAGGTTATGTTCCCTAGTAAATGTAAAATAAATCGACAAAATTATTACAGATTGATGTCATTTTTCTGCTTCTTGATCAGGTTACCAAAATAAGGACTGCTAGCGCTTTGCACTCTGGCATCTGTTGGTCAATATGATCTTTAGCAAAGTCACATATTTCCTGTGAACTCTGTGTCTGTGTAATGTGTACGGTATCCGTGAAATTGCACTGCATTAGTAAGAAGATACCAATCATCTTCTGTGATTCTTTCTCTAAATTCTAATAGATAAGTATAAGCACTTAGTGTAAGTAGTTATCTCTAACTTTCGATATATTTTTACGTTTTTGATCTAGAGAAACTGTCTGTATTCACTAAATGACAGATCTAGGGGTGTAATAAGAGTTCCAGCACACCTGGTCTGAGCTTTAATCTCTTGTTCAGTAACCAATTAGTGAAGGGTTTGGTCAGCAAGGTCTACCTGGGCTTTTCCAGCTCATGCTGCTCACATATGGTGTTCTGTTATCGACTTCTTTCGTAATTGCAGAGTGATCTTCTACACTCAGGGCCCACGCCATCGGGGGGAGGGCGTGGTGGCCATGGCCCCCTACTCTTTTGTGAAGCATGTAATTTCAAAGCTACAATCAAAGGTCCCCCACTTTCATTAGCCTTGGCCCACTTCCCACTTTCAAATTCGCGGCGTGGGCCCTGACACCTCTAAGGTTTTTTATTTTGTCTGGCAGGAAATTTCGTCATCCTAAAAACCATTTGTTTGGTTTGCAACGCACTTTTATTTGGTGGATTGACAGCATTATCTCTGATAGGTCTAATGCCATGATTTCTTGGTGTATTGCTCTCTTACCTAGTTTGGCGCTTCTAAATCTTTTCTATGCCTTCTCCACAAAACCTAAATCCTTACAGTAAAATACTAACCATCTCATCGACAACTGTAACTTTACAAATCTCTGCAACTTCTTTTTCCTCAGCTTTGTATTGCTAACCAATCCATTTTTAACAGTTATTTCCGTACACATTGCTACCAGGAGATCTGATCTTTTATCCCTTATTCCCCAGAAATACTCTGAATCTTCCTTCTCTTTCCTTTCTATAGCAATATAAAAAAGGAAATGCCAGCACCAAGTTATTCTTGAGCAGACTTCTTGGTTTATATTCTAAGCCAAACACGCAATTTTAAGGTGTACAATGTTTTTAGGGACCACTTTTTAAAAAAATGCTGCTTGTGCAACATATAACGCACAACTTGAACAATGATTCGGTTTCTTCTGGATCAAACTCCCATGTTCTAATCTTCTAGATATTTGAATGGTAAAGACATAGTAACGAAACTTAAGCTAAGAAAAACTTACAAAATGATAGATTACAGTTCTTTCTACTTTTTTTCAAATTTTTTCTTTGTTCTGTAAAGGAATGGAGAGGCCATGCTCACCCCGACCCCCGGTTTTGCCGGTCCTGATGAAGGCCCTGTAAAGATTGGAAAGGAACAAAGCCGCTAGAACAGACAAAATTTCTATTGAGTATATAGCAGTTATTTACAGTTCAGTAAACTGCTGCAACAGCAACAGAGCAAGTCGTCTTCATATCCAATCGTATTCATATCATGAGCAGGCCCCAAATCAACACTCGATGTTTTAATTTATATTTTACTTTCCTATATTCTTTACTTACTGTTCCAAAATTTTTAAAAGCGATCAGTTCTCCTCCGTGCTTATACATGTTGGTGACATGTGATCATCCTGCATATGTAATTTGACCTATGTAATTTGTAATTTGACAATATTTTGAATTCCAACCTTTTTCTTTCTTTGCTGCCAACGTTTTCAAAATATGAATCTTTGTCTATCTTGTCTCTCCCATTTTTACGTGCCCAATCTATACGAGTGCCAGCCTCAACAATGCCTTCTTTTTTAATATAACCTTTTTTATATTCTTCTATAGATTCAGTGCATGCCTCTAGTTCTGCTTGCTTGAGTTCAGGTTTTGCTGCATTTCGCTTTCCGACAGCTTTGTTTTCTTGTTGTTCTTCTTATATTTTCAATCAACTCAACTGCCAATTTGTCCAGAATTCAGTCTGCTTTTTCTGCCAATCTTTTCTAATCTTAGCAATCGTTTAAAATCACTTTTTGTGTTATCAACATAAGTCATGTGATCGAAAGAATAATTCATGGTTTTCTCTTTATATGTCATTATTGTCAGAGATACTACTGACATTCAAACGTATAGTCATTCGACCAGCTGTCACTTACCTGAACTGGAATTTGATTTTGGACGCGTTCAATACTCAATCAATAATAAAGCATTTGGCTGTTAGAGAAAGTGCGTAAAAAAACAGAGCAACACAAATTCAGTGACACTTTACATCTTGGATCATTCAAGTATTGTTGACCGATCCAGAACGAGATGTTACTACCGTAAAGAGAGATTTATATTAAATCGTTCTAAAACATTTTCATTGAAACCAAAAGCATGAGATCAGCATTGAAAATGGATTTAGAGCAACTGTATTTTCGAAGCTACGTTTAAAGAAGATATAAAAAACGTAAGAAAACGCTACACTAATTATTTTAAAATTCAAAATGCAATTGCTTTAATATGAAATTTCGTTATGTTTGAACTACTTTTTTATGAAAAAAGTGGCTGTTTTATTATAAAATACTTTTCCTGAAAAGAGCAAAATATTGTTATTTTCTAAAAATGGGAAGGGGGGCTAAGGTTGCTTTAGAAAAATTTATAAATTCCTTGAAACCCATCCTAGTTTCATAGATTTTGAGATCTACTCATTAGAATCACGGAAGTTTATTTATAGAACAAGCAGATTATTTTCGTGCTCGAATTCCAAGCGACATTTTCAAGTTCCTATGATGTTGTATAAAACAACCATAACAAGCATAACACCTTTTGCAACATGTTTTAAACAAAATGAACCCGGCCGGCACCATATCAGATATTCTTATTTTTGCGGTCATTTCGACCAGTACTGCGATTACTTTTTAATCGTCGTCGTCATCATCATCATAACCCTCGGCGTCACTGTCATCGTTATCATCATTCACCAAAACATTGCATTCATTCGTTAGTCGTTTCAATTGCTCAAATTCTTCATCGTTAAACTTTGACGAATTGATGACAAGTGTCTGAAGGTGAGATTGCTCTGACTGTGACAAGCATTCTATAATGCGTTTAAGCACATTGCTAGTCAAGGCGTTCTCCTGATGACCAACGTAATACGAAATGTCAAGCCAATCAATTTGACTAATGACGTCACTAAGCTTCAAGAGGCTCTTTGCAGTCAAAAAGCAGCTCCTTAGTTTCAGGCTCTTCAAATTAAACTCGCAACCATTCGTGTTATTACAAGGAAAACAATCAACAATAAGCTCAATTTGCCTGAAGCTCAGTTTGTTTACTGATAAATCGATGCTGCGTAGCCTAGGAAGGATACGGCAAAGTGCAGCGACACAGGCCTCGTCCAGAGAGCATTCTCGCAACACCAGATCTTTCAACTTTATAAAGTTTCCTCTCATGTCCCTGAGATTGTTGTTTGACAATTCCCAATTCTTAAAAAGAGTAAAAATCAATTCTTCATTTAAGGCATTTGTTGAAATGTCAAGTTTTTCTATAATTGGGAGAAGTCGACATACTTGTGACATCATTGCTTTGTCAAATGCGCAGCTTTTCATAACGAGAATGCGCAATTTGGTGGCAAGATGATTTATATTTTCGTAATCAACAAGATAATCAACAAGACAACGTACTCCAACCAGGCTGAACTGGTTTTTTCTGATCTCTAGTCTCTCCACCAATGCAATCAAATGACAGAGTCCTAAAATTTGTTGTTCCGTCAGGCTACAGTGAATAAAGCCCATATTCTTCAAGTTTGTGTTTTCATTTCCAGCAAATTTCATTTCTTTGACAAAATCATCGTCAATTTTACAGTCATAAAACATGACTTCGTTGAAGAGCGGCACTAGATTTGGTAGTGACAAAGATCTTTCGTTATTGCTTGAGAGTTCTGACTTGAATAAAGTGAGTCGTATGCCACTTATTGACTGTGTTCCACGTGATCTCAAAAAAGTTCCAATGCACTGCTCAAAAAGTAGGGCATCCCATTCTGTCATGTGGATCAGTGTGAAACATGTCTCAGTGCTGAAATCTAGAGCTTGTGGGACAGGGTCTTGGCTCAAGACAAGTTCATGGAAAATGGACAAAAACTCTCTTTCCGATAATTTATGCAAACAATTTGATAATACCACTTTGGCTATCTGGTTCACTGTGGGTAGTCTGGAAAGGTCTTCTCTTCCATCAACCATGCAGTTGCAAAAGAGAGCTACAATATTGTTGGTCAATTGAGTTTCCTGGCGATATTGATATGCCCTTGCGAAACCACTAATGAAGGAAACAACCTCATAGAGATGGCGATTTAGTAAGGCCTTTATGCTCACCCCGTGCGTGAAACAATAAGCGGCTGCAAGAAACTCATGGATTGATAAATGCCTGAACTGGAATGAACACCCGAAAGATGTTTCAATCTGAACGAGAAAGGACTCGAGCAAACCTTTGAGACCTTTGTCGCACTTTTCAATATCAATTGGGTATGACTGAAACTCGATGCTACCACTGCACAACAAATTGTATGCGATCTCTGAGATAATACTGAGAAACCTCTTCACAGTATCGTCTTGCAAAATTCTGAATGGCGGGATATTACATTTCATGGAATGGTGTCTAACAAAAGAAATAAGCACCCAAACGAATATTTCAGTCTTTGAATCCATTTCTGTTGCGCTAGGTTCTCTTGCTAACACACAGCACACGCTACACAAGAGCTGAGGTACTCTTGCCATCAGCATCATCTGTTTGCTTTGGCTTATTGCACAAGTTATTCGCTTACTTAGTGTTGCGTCATTCTCGACAAACTTTGTTACATACTCCTGTATGGTACCGGCATCAAATCCTAGTACCTCGATGAACCTTAGCTGTCCTGTCAAGTCTTCATTGTTCCTCAATAGCGGGGTCTTGTGTGGGCGCGTAGTTACCAAAATATAATGGCGCCCATTGAAAATCCTGGAATCTTTCGACATCATATCGTTAATAGCTACATGCAGTGAATTCATTGGGGAATGATCGAACACCTTTTCGATGTTTACCAGCTCGTCCAAGCCATCAAGAACGATCAAAGTCTTAGAAGCAACTGCACTGCTTCGGAGATAGAGAAATTCTTCGCTGCTTATTCCAAATTGATCCATAAATATCTTGTCGACTGCTGTGCTAATTTCGAGGTACCTGTTCAGCGTTCGACACTTTATATAAAACACTAGATCGAATTGGGGTGAATTGTCTGAGCTTTCCATATTTCCATTCGCCCATTTTAACACAAAGTGCTCAACAAGACTCGTCTTGCCAATGCCTGCAATCCCTTGAACAATTGTGATGTGTGAGTTGACCTCGTTTAGACCTTCGAGGTGTATAGTTCCTTGAGCGCCTTGCACTCGGTCAATGAACTTTGATAATTCATTGAAATGATTATTACCTCTAAAAGCATCGTCAACTATTCTCAGTTCAACCATATACTCGTTGCGGTTCTTCTCAACGTATATAATTTCCTTTTGTTTGTTTAGTCGAGGTATTGTCCAAGTGCTTAAACATGTTTGGTACTTGTTTCGCAGTCGCTGGGCCACATCTGTAATAAAAATTCATTAGTGTTAAACGCTTGTGAATAAGGTGTGCATTGTTTTTAAATTTAGGCCAAGCACTTGAATATAATTGCTTTACATCACTACGTATTCCTTTCTAAAATTAAGTAGCCAGTGGCGAACTAGAAGATATGGCATCATAAAACAGCAAAATGAGAAATTTCTGAAAATTTCTATTTTTGGAGTTTCTGTGCTCACCATGTCCTGCTTAACAGGTGCTTTGCCTAGGGAGCAAACTACGACAATAAATGGGAGACAACAATCAAACTCACCATTTACTGTTGATCCCAGAGATACTGGAGCAGCATCTACAAATAACAAAAAAAAATTCCCTTACCAAAAAGCATTATTCTGATAGAGGTTGACTATTAATATATCCATGAACTTAAAAAACTAAAGCCTATCTTACATAACTTACAATATATTTACAAATGCAAATGCTTTCATAGCAAGATGGTGTGTTACCGATTTGTTTAAAAACTTTCGCATTTCTACCATTACTGCATTACTGCCAATTTGTTGCTTTTTAATACTTTGAGCATAATATTTAATTAATTAATGTATGGATGACCTGTAAACAGAAATTATAAAGTTGATTGCATGAAAATGATTTATTCTATTTAAGCAGGTTGCAATGCTTGATTTCAATCAAATGCTTGTAAATTGGTCAATTTCCGACTGACGGACGGGCTAAGTCACTTCTAACAGGCGTAGGAATGCCTTAAAATGAGGGACGAAAACTCCGTAAACATTTTAACTTTCAGGCCGCTTCTTTGGCTTCAGTAGGATCTTATAAAATGGCAATCAGGACAGTTAGGCCAGACAGTTTCAATGTTCGTTGTTGACATTTATGCTGTAAATAGGTGTTCGCCTAGCATCCAAAACCTCACCTCATTATTAACACTCAAGTAATGTCTCAGCAAAAAGCCCCTATTGAAGGCCATAAGGAATGCAGTTAAAGAGAACGTTCGACAAAAAACCTACTCGCATGGAACGTGACATTTCCACCATTTCCAATGAGATTCACTCCTCCGTAGGTTGATACTGTATATTCTTGTCGATTTTTTTCCTCTGTTAAGTAAGATGGTGGATTTGTTATAAAGAAGATATCGAGTTGGCCTTGTTATATGGAAGAAAGAGTGCATAAAGCAGCGATGGGAGAAGATGTAAGTGAGTAATCACAACAATTTCTAACGTAAAATTCCTAACGACTGACAATTTCTGTGTTTTCAGATGTTATCAATATATAAATAATGCTAGTACATGTAAAGGACTGCATGACAGCAATGCACAAGCCACAGGAAATACCATCGCTTCCTTAGCAAAGGAAATGAACGATTGAAAAGTCTCAAGAAGCAGGCACCGTTTCTGTTTATAAAGGAACATGCCATTGGAAATCCATCTTATTTAAGATTTATCTTTTCAAAGAATAGACACGGGATTTCGCAAAACCATCTAACAACCTGACTTACCGAACATTCGAAAGTTTAAATCAGACAAATGTTTGCCATTGATCAGTGATAGCGTAGTGACAATAGCGAATGAGGCGACAGAACAGGACTCGAGCCTGCGACTAGGGACTCTGATCGTTTATTACTCTACCAACTGAGCTTTGTAAAGAAAAGGAGGGTGAGACTCTTGTGCGTGTGTTTACCCATTTCATACTGATTGCTTACATCAGTTTACTATATAAAGTTTCATATGTACAAAACAAACCAATTAAAATTGATAGATGACTGAATGGCTCAACGAATAAATAGATAAATCTAAATAAAAGAATGATTCCTCATAAAGTATTATACTTGAAGGAAAATCTAAAAAGCTAGACTTCAGAGAAAAACTGGCAAGCAATGCAATGCATACGTTTTTTATCATGACTGTAGACTGTAAGAACCAAAGGTTACTTGGTTAGAATTTGAAATGTTGTAAATCATTTGGATTTCTTGATGAGTAAGTAGAGGATCTAGTTATTATTTTTGAAAACGTCAGGTATGAACGATGGATTTACATTTTTCATAGTCTTTTCAATGCAAAGAACTCTCATACGGGAAACATGCATTGTACCTTTCTGACGTCACAACTAAGTAACTGCGAGCTAATCATTGTATAAGAATTTAAGGACGCGTTCTTGAGTCATTTCAATGTTTGCAATGATTTAGCTGACAAGAAGAACCATATAAGAGGACAATAATTAAAATGAGTGCACAAAGCTTTGGATAAGAATTTTCCTTTCTTTAAAAGCAGTAAACTGTCTGTGTCTTTTCAAAACATTCAAGTTGTGTGCAGCTTTTCTGCAAAGTTCACAGACATACGGTTCAAAAAAATTATACGTTTCATTTGACTTGCCAGGTCTAGAAAAATGAGATACTTTTCCTGTCACCATGTTCAAAACCACTCGGCACATCAACTGCCGTCAAAACTTTTCAGATTTTTTTCTGTATTTTTAACCTATCCAGTTTTGTAAATGATGCCATTACCTAGAGTTTGTTGCCTTGGTTGTCCAAAATGGACGCTTAGCGATTCAAAAACAGGGGCTTGAAAAGAGCGAAAATCTCATTACTCTGCTCAAAAGTCTCGCTACTCGGCTCAAAAGAGTCGATTTATTGATTGAGGGGAGGACCATGACACAGAATGCGTTCTGACAATTCGTAACCCTCCTCTGACGATTCGAGCAAAACAGCCCTCCGGTTTTCCTTTAATAACTTTTCGCAGAAAAATTGTAAAAATACAACTTAATGTTTAATCGATAGAACATAGCTTGTTACACAGTTTTCTTATAGTTTGCAAGAGGTTTAACATTTTTAGCCCCCGAATGTTGGGAAATTCTCGAATTACCAAAACCGCACCTCAGTTTTCCTTTAATAACTTTTTTCCTTAAATCTTGGGTTTTTTGCCCAAACAGACGATTATTCGTTTTTTCGATACCTGCTACACTGTTTTTTCATAGTCTGCAGTTGGTCTTTGCACTTAGTTGTGTTTTTATTTTCCATGGAAAGTGGGGGAATTTTTCGAAAGTGCACGACCTCCTCAAATCATAACGAAGATTATCATTTGATTCCAAAGTCGTGCTAAGTGCCACCCCTGCTTCGTCTTTAATTTTCTATTGTTTTTCATTCATCTGGAAATTTGCTTCGATTCTTCAAAATCCGGCCCAGGGGTGGCGGCTTCGTATTTGTTTGAGGGGGTGTTGCACTTTTGCAAAATTCCTCTACCTTCGACGTAAAATAAAAACACAACAAAGTGCAAAAACCGACTGCAGACTATCAAAAAACAGTGTAGCAGGTATCGAGAAAGAGAATTAACGGCTGCTTGGGCCAAAAACCCGAGATTTAAAAAAGTTATTAAAGGAAAACTGAAGAGCGGTTTTGGGAAAATTTCGTTTTTACCAACATTGGGGGGGGGGCTGAAAATGTTCTTGAAACACTCTCAACCTCTCACAAACTATTAACAAACAGTGTAGCAGACCATTTTCAATCGATTCAACTTTGAATGGTATTTGTACCATTTTTCTGCGAAAAGTTATTCAAGGAAAACCGGAGGGCTGTTTTCACAAATTGCACATTTTTGTCAAAGTTTCGGAGACTTTCATATTAACTTGAAACTGGAATTTTTATTTAACTATGAAAATACGAAAAAACAGTAAAACTATGGTATTTGTGATATTTAAAAATCAAATCAGTCCTACAGATTTAGTAAGTCAAAAGTTATTGAAGGAAAACTGGAGGGTAGTTGCGTGGGAATCGTCAGAGCGAATCGCCCGAATCGTCAGGCCTATATCGTCAATAGTTATGGTTTGCGACTTTCTACCATTAGAAGTGAAGGTTACACACACGGATTATCAAAATTTTATGCTATTTTATGATGCTTCTAAATCTGCTTGTACCTGTCATGCTTGTCTTTTAAATCCATCAAACTGAACAACAATTGTGCATTATCGATAACAGCAGTGTAAACCATCGTCAAAATTGGCATCATGAAATACTGCACGACTGTGCTTTAAATACACTACTAAAAACATGGTCAGCGGTTTTCCACCATTATGTCTTTAACAATTCGTCTCCAGTTTCTCTGTTGATGTTATCTCTTGGACTTTCAATGTTCTTTCAGCAGTATTTGACTAACAACAGTGCATTCTTTCAAAACAAAAATTGTTAAATGCTTTGTTGATGGCTTAAAATGGAAAATCAATGCCTTCAAAGAAAGTATGTGTTGCCCATTACGAGGCAAACCATGCCCTACAGTCTAAAATTTTGCACCGCGATAACAGAGAGTTTCAACACAGCAACCCTAACTTTCACCTCGACGTCTTTGCATTAGCTTTAAGGTTAAGATTATCGTTAGCGTTGCTTACATCTGCACTCTGAAATTGTGAGGTGAAATAAGTCACCGCGAGATATACATAGGTGTCCAAATAGCAAACTCAGAATATTTTACACCGGGCGGGTGCACTATTATGGGGAAAATGCATATCATGGGTGTCCATAAAATCAACGAGCATATTGAACGACGGTGAAATGTTAGTGATGAGGACTAAATTTCAAGCTGATTCGTGAAAAGGGTATTTTTATGATTCCATGGACAAGCATGTATGTGGTATTGCAATTAAAGTGCACCTACCAGGGGATTTTACATGACCCAATATTAGAACACATTACCCGCGAGCATAAGGAACTGTTTTCTGAGGCAAAGTCAGGTAGCATCAGTGGCGGTGCCAGCTACAATAAAGTAGGCAGGAGCGTCACTTCATACTTTCTGTTGGGAGGTGGCTCTACATTCATCCTGCAGAAATGTTTGCCCTAGCAAAAGCTGAAAATGTGCGGAGCTGGCCTTCGGTTCCCGTAACACTAACATGATTCTCAAAGTAAGTCGTACACACCAGGCACTAGCTTATTGTCTCCACAGGTTCACCGATGTGTTTGCCTAACCTTGAGGAGACAAGCAAGAGAAATTTTTTTAATAGAGTCAGGCAACCCTCCATTCTGAAGTCAAAGAGCATGCGCTCATTTTTTACATCACACTTTCGATATGCCCACTAGCAACGCGCTGATTTCGTTACACCAAGATGTAAAATCACTATCCACAACGGGTCCTTATTTGTCGAAGTTTCTTGCTATCTAGGGTTCTTATTCGGCGATCTTTCAAACTTGTCGGAAAATAAAGGATGTTTTGAAGGACTCACTTTGTTGGCAATTGCTAGCAATTTCACTGCTAATAATTTAAGAACAAATTAGGAACAATTAAGCCTCAAAATTTCGAAATAATTAAGAACAACCAGCCTGAACTTCAATTTACTGGTTCTATAACTAAGAGTGTAATGGTAAATTTTATTAAGATCCCTTAAGGCACCGCAGTGTCCCGGTTAGGCGTAGTGCATATTTTGGAAAAGATTTATCGATGACATACTTTTTTTCTGGCAACGCAAGCTTGAAAACCTACAGGAATTTATACAATGCACCCTATATCATCCACAGAAAAATAAAATAGATATTAAAAACAGAATACAGTCGACCCCGCTTAAAATCACACTACTGGTTACAATTAGATCAAATTTTTACCCAACTATGCAAAGCTATTCAATAAAACATAGACCCAAGTAGCCCTGTTTGCAGTGTCATACTCGGTTTACTGTCACAAGATTTCAAGCAACATTTGGTGTACTGTAGTATTTCTGTTCTGACACGCACCGCTTATATTTAGGCATACTTTTTTAGCAAAAAACTAGATTCCAGACCTCTCCCGGCAAAAGGCTTTGTGGCAACGCCCGGGTAGGAATACATCATCTCATTGGAATACATCTATTTTCTAGCAAGCGATGCTTGTCTTTTGTTCATGGTTATTATAATAAGATGCAAATATCGACCAAGGGTGTAACACTTACGTCCACAGTGAAAGGAAATCAGAATCTATTTAGAGATTCATTCCATCCAGCCCAAGCTCACGCTGGCAACTCCTTTTTCGAGTCACTGGTATTCTGTATCATTTTACTTTTGGAACAGACAAATTCCAAGCATAACCTACTTTCTTGTAAAGTTACATCAG
Organism: Rhopilema esculentum; assembly: GCF_013076305.1. Next base: position 8,656,811 of record NW_027019597.1, read on the forward strand.
AAAAACAACAAAGCAGATCTATTGGTAGAAAACATTTGCCTTGCAAAAATCACTTTTGCCCTGCGAGAAGGTCCAATTTTTGTGAACAACCCCGAAAGATGAAGGGAAACGTCTGTGATCCTTTGGATAAATACCAGCTGGGTTTTCGTCAGCAAAATTTTGAAAAAAAATTTCTTCCGTTACCGCTGTCATCAATTTCAGAAGAATTATATTTGTGGGCCATATTGGACAACATTGGTCAACATTTTCCTTTTTTTGCCTCCCTGAACAGGCTTTCAGCTTGAAAACTATCCTCAACCTCATTTGTACCTTATTTTATCTCATTAATGCCAGATGTTGCACGAATGAATTCATCTCCAAGCCTATCGCTACTATCACTGGAATCATTGTCAGCTGGTGGAATAGCATTCGATGCCAGAGAGGGACCCTGGCCGGAGAGAGAATGGAGAGGGAGCGAGAGAGAGACTAGTAGCAGTGGTGGACCTGCTACAAGTCTCTCTTCTTCCTATCCATTTTCCTTTTTTTCTTCCTTTATTTTCTAGATTAATAAATTAATAGAGAAATAGAGAGAGGTGATGGGTAACAATATGATTCGGCAAAAATCTTTATCGATTATTTTTCTTTGCCTATAATTGGCAGCTTCAGATAAGTGCAAAGTCGCGAACTAACGAATGTTTCAGACGAACCACTATCAAACAGTACTCTTACGTTTGCAGACAAGTTATCGCTACAAGCATTCAAAACCAGTAGCGGGGTGGCTATGTTTTCCCTGGGGTGGCCAAGTCGATTTGGGAAATGCTATCTATATATCGTGGTTATATAAAAGCACGTGTTTCTAAAAGGGAAGTCGATTTTTGCAACTTGAATCCAAAATTTCCATGAATAAGATTTTGACTAAAAATGCGAATATGAATTCAAAAAGTTATATTGTTGTAATCCTAACGTTTGACCTTTTGGATCGCGGTTCGGTAAAATATCGAGCTTTTTTAATTGACTTACTTTCGAGAGTCGGACTATTTTCGAGGAAATACGGTAGGCAAAACATAAAATACTAAGCAAAGGACATTCTGTTCAATTACAATGATGTTTCATACAGGCTGGCGGCCCCTTGAATTCGTTTATAATATCCAAAATACCAGCTTCAGAGTAAAATATCGTTGTTTCAGGCTCAGTGTTTTTTAACTAAAGGTAACCTTAGTCCATTTCGCCACTGCTTATGGGCGATTTTATCCGCCTAGTGTCATCGTATTTATGACGTATGATAAACAAACATTGGTCAAGTTTGTTATTCTTTAGTAGTTATTAAATAGTAGTTTATTCAACAACTTGAAAGTTTCAAGCATTGAATCGCACTATTGAATTGGACGGTGGCAGGGCACAGGTACTTGAATCTGCGGTCAGGCTAAGAATAAAGTTTAGTGACAAAGGAGAACCCACTATGGTTGGTTCCGACGTGGAAAAAATTTTTTGAAATCAAGCCTTCTAGAATGGCTAAAAATGCATCTCCCAGACCAAAATTTAACAATTTACTGCTCTGCCCAGAATAGACAGTTCCACGATGCTCAGAAAAACATTGATTTTAGATTTTTAGAAAAATTTGGGAGGGGAGGATTCATGCGTTGGGAAAAGAAAGAAAGGGTGACCTTCGGTTCACATCGATGTTAAAAACAAGAAGCTGCTGTATTGATTTCCAGGGTGCATTCCATGCCCCAAAACTCCTGCCCCAAACCCTACAGAACCTGAACAAATCCCCAGTGTCTTTCATTGCAATTCTCAGTGCCCTTTAGAACATCGCTGTAAGATCATATGATTGCTATCTTCTATAGAATTTCTTTTAAGTGTTATTATTGTAATTAATGTTATGGCATAGTGCCTATGAAATGAAATTTTACACAGTTTTTTTAAAGGAAATTGAAACTTCTACATATTGTTGCAATATAAAAGGAACATTAACTCGAAATTTGGCACGGGAAAGGCTGTTTTGGGGCTTTTAAAAACAATGTGTGCGAGTGAAAAAGTATAAGAGTTTGTGACGTCACAAGATTTGCGAACACACCAGACCACTTAGTCAGGCTGTTAGTCAAAGAATTGTGCAAAGTTTGATATCAGCATGAAATTATGCAAAAGGGGTAGCTTGATACGCTGAAAAGATATGGAATCAAACTGAAAATTGCCCTTTTGGGCTATTTTTAGACCGAGGTTCTTTGCCCCAGGCCCCTAACGGCGATATTACATTATCTCTTCTGAAAGTAGGTACAATAGCGCGAAACTTTACAACAAAGGACAGTTTGATACAGTTCAAAAGATGAGATATAGAACCTAACTTAACATTGCCCCTTTTTCTTTTTTTAGACTGGGATACTGCCCTCTTCGGCTATTTTAACTGTACTTCCAATAGTGACCTCCATGTTGCTTAGTGTACTGAACGGCAACTGCTTCTGTGCTTCCAAACTTTGTGACGTCACGGAAAACGCGCGCTTCGTCACAGTCGAAGACGTGAAAATGGGATAATCAACCTAAATTTTTAGATAATCAACAAAAATATTTCCTCAACATATACAATTGAAATCAGAAAATTTTATATGTGTACATTTCTTTTTCTAAACTTGCAAATTTCATTTCATAGGCACTTTGTATGTGAATTGTATAAGTTTCAGAACCAGAAACAAAATACAGTTTTTGAAAGGGAAGAGCCTATACTCATGCGGCCAACCTGTAACAGATCTTGCTGACTTTGAAAATTTTTTATAATGCGTTTTGTCATTCGTTCAAAATCAAAAAGTTCTGACAAAGATTTGGATGATTTCATCATATTGCCACGCTTTAAGGTCCCGCAAAATATGTTTGGCCTAGGGCCCCTCAGAACCATAATCTAGCCTTGCTTCATTTCATTTCATGTCCACTCGCCTAGAGGAATGACACATTTGTGATAATGATGAGCAATGCGAGGGGGCGGTCTTGACGTGTTTTCCTATAAAGAGATGATGACGTAATATTGGAGATCATATGACCTGCGCAGGAGATAAAACAAGCCGAGGGTGATTGGGCAGCAAATTAGACCGAAGTTGGAGGAAGTTAGCTTGCAAAAGTTTGAAGAAGAAAAGTACCTGGACAAATCGCACACGAAATTCGCCAAGATGTCGCTTTACCCAACACTCGAAGACATGAAAGTCGACAAAATGGCTCAGGTTTGTGTTTTATGTTTTATGGAAACAAGGCATTAGTAATTTCTTATTAGGCCTCGCCTGTTTATTAAGGCACAAATTGGTAAACCCAATGGCGATGACCTGAAATATAGTGTTTGTTTCTACTTAGCATTTGTCGTAACGTAAAAGGAAAATGAATGGCAATGCCTATGGAGCAGTGTCCTGATCTTTTCACTCAATGTGACAATGCCTCGGCCTTCCTACCCCTGAAATCCTGGAGTGGAATACATAGAGAATTGGCAATTATGTGAAAGTTTGGCTATTGCAAGGACTCTTATTCCATGCAACTGACCACTGAGCAGTCTTCATACCATGCGTTAATGCAGCCAGCAACTTTCAATTTTTATACCATATGTTAATGCATCTAAATTTTTCCTTCTTATATATTAATTTCCCAGGGAAAAAAGCCAGAATAGTTGTAAAAAGCTAAAATCAGGGTGAGCAGGAACAGTTTAGGCCTAATGATGGTAAGAGGAATGTGGTAATGTACACTTACGTGACAAAAGTATTAGTACGATCGCCTGGAGCCAAACGTGGTTAATCCTTTGCTCAAAAAACAACATAGAAAATCGGTGGAACACAACAAGATTGCTGGTTGAGATTTTTGATTGCAATTTTACCCGATTGTAAAAATAAACATAAATTTAACAAATTGCAAAAAAGGAAACTTTTTAGACAAGTAACATTTGCTTTACTCTATATCTTGTCAGATGACCCCCAAGAATCTAGGCAGCCCCCATTTGCATTGAAATTCACTGAAATAGTTTTCCAACAAAATATCCTCGGATACAGGAGGAAATCTCAACAAAATTTTAAAAAAGCTTATTTTTGGTCTTAAAAGATTTCATTTCTTGTATTTTTTAATGAAAATTGTTTTCAATTACACCAAGGCTTTGGCTTAGACAGGGTTATTGAAAGACTATTACGGGGAGGGTCGGTTATTTTCCCTTACTCTCTACTAATACATAGTATTGCTGAGGTCATGAGCAAAATACTCAGACTGCCTCACACGGTGAGCAAACTGCCCCAAGCGAGATAAGATTATCTAGAAACTGGTTTGATATGTAGAAATTCGGCTCACAAAATATGAAATAAAAAAACTCCACACACATGAGGCAGAAATCTCCAGTGTGTATTTGGCAATAGCACGCACTGTATCTATTTTCTACTCATAAATGCCGTCTCTGTTCAATGTTTTGGTCAATCAATGTTTATGTTTTTTTCAGGCACAAGTTGCTCAGAGCCAAGCAGGACAGCAGCAAATACCCCAGCAGGCATTACCACCACAAGCCCAAGCCCAAGGATATCCTTCTTCTGTAAATTTCTTTCACATTTTATTTGGAACTCAAATACTTTGTTTGCAATTTAAGGATTATTAAATATTTATGAATGATTTAAATAGTTGAAAAGCTGCAGTCAGGCATACTTAACAGGGTCCTATCAACATAACTCTGTGATAATTGCCATTTTATTCCTCTGTTATCAAAGTCCCCAGTGCTGAATAGGCAGAGCTATATATGCTTTGGTGGATGGTTCTATGCTGTTTTATCCATACTGCTCAATTTTAAATGTTCACTGTTACTGGCACAAATTCCATATGATTCTCAATGATAAATGACATTGTTCCCTAGTAAAATGTTTATATGCCCACCAGAAGTTAAGGGATATTAGGGAGAAATTTGACTTCTAGATACTGAACCAAAAAGATATTTTTATCCGCTAGGTCACTTTGTCTGTGTGAAAATCATTAACAGTGAAATAAAAAAGTCATTGATTGTTTTGTAAGGATGTGTTAGTGCAGCCTTGGTAAGAAGTGATCATGAAGTAACTTGCAAAGTACTATATGGTTAAGTGTGCAGTCCTTTTTTTATTTTTTTTTAACAAATTCCCATATAAAGAATTTTCAGCATTGCAAACTAGATGCTTCAGTTTTCAACTAGTGTTTAGCTCAATAACTTGTTGTTTTAGACATCAAGTCTCTACCCATCATTGACGGAATGGATGGGCTTGCCAATTGATGAAGGAACTATAAGCAAAGAAATGCCTGAATCTGGCCTGGTGGGTATTGCAATTTCATTGGTTTATCATTGGTAGAACTTACCCAAACAAAGTCTAGTCTAAATACTTTCCTTTTTGCAAGTATTTAAACCTTCACCTTTTTATATTTAACAAAACATTTCATTCAATGCTAGCAATTAGAAATTTCACTTCCAAGGGTTATTTGTGTTGGAGAGACTGTTAAATTATTCAAGGTACTTTGCTTGAAAATTTAAGTGCTTTGGATCCTTGTTGTTTAAGGAGAAGTTTTTCACGGCAATGTTATTGGCAATGTTATGAAAATATTGCCCATGCTTGCTGCAAAAGGTTTCATTGCTTAATAATCTGTTTAGTCTGGCATGCAACAGGGTTCTCTGTTGTTTTAATTGGGTAGTTTCTTGCAAAGGATCTGTCTATATTTGCAAGGCTGCAAGTAAAGTTGCAAAAGTTCACAGCTACATAATTGGTTTTTATTCAGGCTGTCATCCAGTACCAGCATTCAGGACCTGTTACATCATATTCATCTGGCGGCATGGTGGCTCCAGTGACTGGCAATCAGAATGCTGGCCTTATGAGAGCTGAAGTGAAGCAAGGAATTAGAGAGTTAATTGCATGCAAGGACCAAAGTGGAAAAGTTGGATTACGTGTTCGCTCAGTAAACAAAGGCGTGTTTGTTTCATTTGTGATGGCTGGATCTCCAGCAGCTTTGGCTGGCCTGAGGTTTGGGGACCAGATATTGCAAATCAATGGTGAAACACTTGCTGGCTATGAACATGAAAAAGTAATGAAGATTCTTAAGCAAGCATCAGCACAAAGGATTCACTTTGCTGTCAGAGACAGGTATTTGCTTTGGTCCATAATACTGAAGCCAATTATATATTTATTTTCTTTTTGTCACAAATATATATATGTTTCTAACTACAGGGCTTTTACTCTAAAATATTGGAGCACACTTACCAAGGACGCTAATCTATGTTTGCAGTTAGGATCATAAAACTAATTTTTTAGTTGCTCAGGGTGTAAGCAACCCCATGTAAAAATGTTCTTTTGTTTTTAAAAGAAAGTTCATTTTTCTTTAAATCTCAGGAACGTGGCCCAAATTTTGAGGCTAAATTTGAGTTGTTTTGGAACTTTGCAGTTTGCTAATTTGTTAGGGCCATAGTTTTTACAAGACACCCTGCCGCCTTTCCCAACAGTGATCAACACAGATCTGTGTGTGCTACCTCAGAAGTGCACTGTTGTTTTTGGGAATTGAATGGATTGGAATGCTTGTTGTGGTTTTATTTTTCCTGTGTGTCTGGTTTTATGTGATTACAGAAAGCAATTCTAAGAGCCATTTTTCAATCTATTTTACATACCATTTTGATTCATTTTCTCAATTTCCATTTTGTGTTAGCAAATATATCCCTTCTATCTAAGTTTTATAAACACATCACCAAAACTAGAGAATTTCAATCTGATTTTCATCTTTTTATCGTGTTCCAAAAATTTATGCCTTTATATTCAGTGCAACAAAACTTCCTAGATATTCTCTTCCATTATTAGTTTATATCTTAATCTTGGAATTTAATTCAATTTTTTTTGCTAATGGACAAATAAATTATTTGCAGACCATTTGAAAGAGCAATCACCTTGCAAAAGGACAGTCATGGCCATGTTGGGTTTATTTTCAAAGACGGGAGAATAAGTTCGATCGTGAAAGACTCTTCTGCAGCACGGTAGATCTCTTTGTCTTTCTCTTTGCTTGATTTTCCTATTAGCTCTAGTTTTAGATGGAAACATGTAACCAAATATATCTTATTTTGTTTTCTAAACCAAAACTGAGTATGAAAATCGCCTACCCTTTGTGAAAGGTTGCTTCGGCTTTAATCATTAAGCATCCATTGTCCCCTATTCCAAAACGGAATTTTCTCATTTTTTTAAGCCTATACATACATCACTTCTTGCTACTTGCTGGCGACGATGATCTAACTCTCTTGGTTGATTTTAATACAGGAATGGGCTTTTGACAGAACACAATATTCTTGAAGTCAATGGTCAGAATGTTGTTGGCTTAAAGGTTTGTAGTTGTGTCACTAATTCGATTTCTCTTCTGTTCATTGATTTATTTCTCTTTTTCTAAAGACTTTAAAATTATAATGCAGTTTAACAAAGACCAAATACTCCAGCTTTATTGCAAGGGGCTTACTTGAATTTCTTCAATATTTTTAGGACAAAGAGATCAGTAGAATCCTTGCTGAAGCAGACAGATCCATAACATTGACAATTATGCCATCGTTTGTCTACTCTCACATGGTGAAATGGTATGCCTCTTTTGCCGTTTTCTTTCCGATAAATGCCATTTCAACATTCTTATACAAATTCATCAGCTAATAGCTACTCGTCACGTTCGTTTTTTAATGTTTTATTTCTTCATTTAGCATGGCGGAAGGTTTAGTCAAGAAGCACATGGACCATTCAGTTCCTGATATCTAAAATGACTGCAATTGGTGTATTCCTGGCGTAGTTTATGTAATGAAAATTTAAGTAACATACGCAATTACATTGACTTTTTCGGTAGAAAACAGTATTCAGCACATGTTCACGTCGCAAAGCTGGTAAAAGGGAGAATTTCACATTTTTATTCTGAGAGCATTTTATAATTTAAAATAAATGCTGACAACAGTGACTATTTCAGAATGCCTGTTTTTTGCTTTAGTTTTTAGCTTGGCTTACTGTGGCCACAATGTCCCAAACAGACTGACCTATCCCTTGACCTGACCGGTCCTATCCCTTGATCCACACTAATGTGTTTCATTGAAAAACCTTCAGCTCTCCGCAATGTCCAACCTTTGGAATCCCTTATTGACGATTCGATGATGTTTCTCTATTTTCTTGGCGTAATAGGTTAACTTTGACAAGCCTACATTGTAACGTTACTTGCCAAGAATGGAATAGGTCAAATCCTTGTCCTGCTCTCTTGTCCGACTTGTTCTTGACGTACCATCTCGCAATGTCAAGCATTTGTGTATCGACAAGAGATTTGTGTAACGACTAGAGGTTTGTTCTCTGGTTAGATCGACAAAGCACACATTTTAAGGTTTGAAGAAAGAATATTCCTTCTCTCTTTCGTCCATTCTCCCATCTATGCCAACAGTAGCAAGCCCTCGCATTTATTTTTTGTTTATTGGAAATTCAGGCCATATGATATTTTTCAGCAAATAGCTTTACCTTGTCTGAATATTTTTTGTTATAATCACAGGTTGAAGCAGATCTAATTAAAGATGTAATTTTAAGCTCTATTATTTAATATTATTTTTGCATCTAATTTTATTACAAGAAAGCGATCGAACTTTCTCCTTCCTTGCTTTAACAGCTTTTTGTATGCTTTTTTGCAACAAATGTTGATTCGAAATTTTAAGAGCATCGCAACAGTTTTTTCTTGTCAAGTGACTTTTTATCTATATTGCATTCCTAACAGATATTTTATTGTTAAGCTTCATAAAATAAAGAGATTGTGTCTTAGAAAAGAATATTGGGTAGGATGGCATTAAATGGATAAACAATGTCATGCAAAAGTAAATCTCCCAAGGTTATCATATTTTATTGGCTTCGAAAGCTGTATGTGAGAAGAATGGACAAAGGGGAAGCTAGTGGGTCCTAGCTTTCAATCCAAATTGTAGCTTTCCAGGAAAGGCAATGAAGGTCCAAATTATTGTCCATCAAAAAGAACTTCATCTGCATGCTACATAAGGACTCAGTACATAAGGCAGGACAAACCTTCAAAGGCGTTCAGTTTTGAACATCATGGGTTCAAGTCCCGTTGGGATCAATTTCCACAAAAATAAAGTCCACCATAGTCAACTTACTCTTGGTACCAGACTCGTTGTTTATGAGATTAGTAGCCAGGGTATAGTTCACTCAGCTGCCAAAAAACCAGTCAAAGTCATTTACCTTCAAGTTGTCAGGCAAGAATGATATCAAACGATGGTTTATCTTTTAGTAATGTCTTTCAATTTGAGTGGCTTTTTCAACTTTCCACGAATCTGAAACTTCCTTTGTTAGCAGTAGAAGTTTATCTCGGCAACTTGAATTGAAAATGCAGTGGTTGCCCGGCTTATTTCAGTTTTGTTGTGGACTTTATTTGAGTTCGACAGAAAAGAAGGCCGTATCTTATTTTCTATTATATTCAACATATATTTCCATTATGTACAAAACAATTTCTATATAAATTGTCCATAAATCCAACAACAATGCCAAAAGATGGAAACACAATCTTTAGATGGAAAAGCCTTGCTTTTCAATAATGAGGCCAAAGGTTTCATCGCTTTTCTCTTTTTAACAACTTTACTTTAAAAAATAGAGCGATTAAGTTTTTAATATACTTTTAGTAGATAAATACATATTTCAAAATTTCTTCGATTAGGACGATTTAACTTTTAATGGCAATTGTTTTCTGCGCAGCTTTATATTGAAGAAGCGAGGTTCTCTGTTGCGTTTGATCCAATTCTATTTTCTCTTTGGGTGTGCAATATCCATTATGCGTTTTCATTGGTTTGATGCTAATGCAAACAAAAAATATTCTCAGCTATTTGAGAGGCCACGTGACTCTGCAAGCACTCGGCCAGAGAATAGAAATGACTCAGCGTTGGCTGTCTTTCTTTTCTCCCGCTTCCCTGTGCCAAAATTTCCCGCGAAATTTGATACATTGGCGTCAGCAGTTTATCAAATTTTAAATGTTTGGTTCGTTCGGAAAAGGTTGGCGGAAAGCTGAAATATTTGGTAAGTTATTGTTTGTTGTCTAACGCTCAATTTTTAAAATATATTATCAGAACAATTTGAGTCCTTTTTCATATTATTCATCTGAATCTTCATTCTAAGACTATGAAATGGCAGGTAGGTAAAAGCTCCAGTTTTTAGCAAACTAAATTAAAATAGCTATAGCAGGTTTAATAAAAGTCTTATGATAGCTGTTTAGGCTTTGAATGTTTAAAAGTTTAGCAATAAAGATAAAAAATTCAAAAATGTTTTTGAATCTTCCTTTTCCTCGACGATTTCGACCATGTGCAAAAACGGAAATTGAGGTAGGTACGAACCTGTGAAATATTTGCCATAAAGAAGTTAATATTTGCGCAAACTTGAGATAATTCGTTTTCAAGAACTTGGAGCTACTTACTTTGTGCCTAGACGTCTAAAACTGTCTATCTTTCTCGATGTTATTTGAAAAATAAATTTGTCGCACATCTTGTGTGCTGTAACTGGTCTAATGGCGTAGGCCAAGTTGGTCTTCTTGGTACTACAATAACTAGATGGGATATTTCCAATATTTTTAAATCCATCATTCCGCTTTAACTGAACCTGTTAAGGAAGCCCTCGAAGCTTTCAGACTGTCAAATTAATTTGCAGTGTAGGAAGTTAAAAATTTTCACTTTTTAAAAAGTATCTTTATTCAAATTTTAAGCTTATTGTGTTGCCAATGTTTTAAATTCCAATTTGCCTTATTTTCAAGTATAGATTGATGCTCAATGACATCACAAAATTCAGTAATGATCATGTTTACAATGTTTTCACAATAGCTTCATACAACTATTCGCCTTAGAAATTGGGAAATAATGCCTTAGCAATGTAAAAGCTGCAATGTGTGATTCTAGAACAGTCCTAATGACTTATTCTATTTAGAGGGTCGATTTAGACTGTTAAAAGTAAAAAAAATCAACCATTGATTCAAAACAGTAAAAATAGGATATTCAGCTCATGAACTTTGAGGTCATTTTAAGACCATTCTAACCTTGACAATAATACTTGCTGTTCATCAAAGTTAATAGGTTTTGATTTTTCAAACCTCATTCTAAACAGGAAGATGAATGCATCAAAAATAGAAGAGATTTTAGTAAGTACAACTTTACTTTATTTTTTTACAACAGGGCCTGCCTATGATTCGATAAGTTCAGTCCAGCTTGGCTCCAATTCTAAAATGCCACTTCATACATCCTTCATATAATTAAAAATAATTATAAAAGGTCTTAACCTCGATAAAATTGAACAAATTGCACAATATGACAATAGAATAGAAGCAAAAAGATGATAAAATTAATGACGGTTTGTATCCAGATAAATTTTCTAAAGAAGAAGCTCTCTCATTAGATCAACAAATTAATCAACTATAGATTGGTTAAAAATGTTAAGTTAATCTGTAGAAAAATTATCATAAGAAAAGTCTGTGTGTCTGCAGAAATTGATGAGTTTTTAATTTACCATAAACTTTAAATATATGCTGGCAATGGGCTAGGCTTATCCATTAGCCATTGCAGCAGACTGCTTAGCAATTTCAGCTGATCAGTTCTTTCTTGGCAATATGCGTTATTGTTTATATGTTTAATCTCTTGTATACCAATATCCACATGCAATGTTTTTGATTGAAATCAAAAATATCCTTAAGATTTTTTTTTGCTTTTTTGAAAAGTAATTCCAGTTTACCAGTTTTGATTTAACTAAAAAAGTAATAATTTTTATGCATGTCAATATCATTGCCTTTACCTTTTCTTTGCTTTATTTTAAAGTAAAAAGTTGCCATTACTTTCCATTCCTGAAAATATTCTAGTTGCCATTAATTTTTCTCAAGGACAGTGATAGAATGAATTTTGCATAAAACTTGCTTTTTCGAAAACCTACATGAGTTTTATTTCAAAACAAACAGCCTCTCAGTTGGTCTTTAGTATAGGTGCTAGATTTAGGGCTTAGATTTGCTATCATCCTGCTTAAATCCTGTCATAGGTGGAGGCAAGGAAACATCCTACAAGCTGGAAAAAGCTCAGCCAGGCATTGAAAAATGTAGCAGACAAAGGCAGAGAAGCTGAAATTATCAGTTATAAAAATGGTCACATTCTTGTTGAGCTCTATGAGGTATAAGATATACTCTTTTATAGTCAAAGATTTCCTCTGCATCTTTTGCAGATAGCTGTTCTTTCTTCTAGGGGGTAATCAACATTTTCTCACTGTCACCACACAAGAATGTCAATTTCCATGAATAATAAATTTGTGAGAAATAACCTTGAAATACCAAATTTTGCGCTAATAGATAGCTACAGACTACCTTGTTTGTATGCTAGTAGGAACCAAAGCTGTCGTCAAGCTTATGATCATATAGAGATTTAAATTCTCTTTTCTTTTTGAATATGTTTATCTTTCGATTAACTAAGTGGTTGTTTTCTCGGCCAATGAAAGTGCAGAATTTTGCTTTTGAACCAATGAATTTGTGAGAACATTTTTATTGTTACTGGTGAGAAACTTGCGAGAAAACTGTGACGTAGTCGATCCCTTGAAAAGAACAGATAGTTACAGTGAGAATCTCTATTGTTCCCAAGTTCTCAGAGGTGTCTCACTGCACCATTGCAGGGTCTATTACAAAATTCATTATCCGTAGCGGACGGACAAACGATAGTTTCACAAGGTCTCAAAAATTAACGGATAATTCCAGAATTTTCTCCTTTTGTGTCATGAAAGAACCCATAAGGAGGTGTAGATGAATAAAAGCAATCACTTATGGAATAAGCACATCGCCTCAAAAGGATACAAATTTCTTTCGTGACGGACGGACGAGATAGCAAAAATTGAAAAGACTAATTTCACTCGTTCAACTATTCTACCTAAGGCAACGAACTTGATATAAATTTGAAATATTTTTAACAATCAAATATCAGTTTGAAATATCATTGAACATTTTGAACAACTATATTTCTCAACATTTGGAAATTTTAATGCCGAAAGTACCAATGAATCATCGTGACGGATGGACGTGACGGATGGACGTGACGGAAGGACTGGAAAATGTCGTTTGAGATTAAAATTGTTAAAAAGCACGTCCTTTGCCATCAACATTTAGTACAGGTGAAAAATGGTCGATTTCAATCGTTTATTTGGTAAATAAAACTCCACGTGCGCAGTTATTGGACAAATTTAGAATCGTCCGTCCGTCAGGAAGTTTTCAGAAATTGTTTCCTTCCTACAAATAGCGACAAAAATTGTTCTTTTGCTCCATCTTTGATATGGTACTTCTATACCAATATTCATATTGATGATACAAGCAAAAATGCCGATTTTCTTGTTTTAGGGAACTTACGATTGTCCGTCCGTCACAAAATTTCGGTGAAAATGTTTACCAAAATAATAAAGAAATTCGCTGAAAAGGCCTTAACAATAATAAACACATTTTAAAGTGTCTATTGAGGCTAATTCTGAATCTTGAAATAAGAATTTAACAATTTCAATCATTTCAAGAAGCATTTCTGATGAAACCACTGATCCAAAGTTCAATTATATATTTGCCATGGCATTGACCACAAGGGGTATTTGGGCCGTACGACAGAGGCAAAGTGGCATGACCATACACATCTGGATCACTACCCTGGGTTCCAGAGCGTCAGTGTCGAGGAAATAGGGCGTCGAGGAAATAGGGGGTTGACGCCCTATTTCCTCGATATGACGCTCTGGAACCCAGGGTACTGGATCACCATCCTTTCTTTATCACTGTTCGTGGAAAGGTTCATCGTTGGCAACGGTTTGAAAAAAACTGAAGCTCACAAAAATACCTAGTGTGATTGTAGACTTTTGTGACGGACAATCCCTAAATGGTCTTGCACCAACGTTTCTCTCAAATATCTTTTCAAAGAACTCATCACAGGGGGCACTGTCAAATTGGGAAACTCTGAGACTGACTTACGCCTCCCTCTTCTTAGAACCAGTAATAGGCAAAAATAATTTTTATTTCGTGGTGTACATGTGTGGAACTGCCTTGATCCTGAGGTAAAGCAAGCGCCCTTTCAAATGCTTTTAAACATCGACTTTAAAGCTTGTACGCTAATTATGTTTTGATTTTGACTTTACTTTAACATTGTAATTGAATTATTTATTTTCGTTTGTAGATTATTTTACTTGTAAATTGTAGATTTCAAATTTTTTTCACAGCTGTCTGAAAAGCGGCCTTTGCCGACGGGGTTACCGTAAATAAAGAATGAAAAATGAAATGAAATGACCGTTGATATTAACCAGGATTCTCAGTTATAAGATAGGTGCAGATTTGTATGAAAAAAATTTAATTGGAAGAAATATGAAAAGTAATTATTTGTACGTCCATCACAAATATTACCATACTCAGCTTCTAAATCTGCTATAAAAAGATAACTATGTGCTAAAATTGAGAAATATGTGTGTTTTCCATCAATTTAGTTATCAAACTCATGGATAAGATAATTTTTCCATAATATCAAGATTCTGGAATTTTTCTAAAAATGCAACAAATTTCGTAACAGCCCCTGCAGTACAAGTACAGTAAACACCCGTAATAACGATTGTGTAAAAATTGTTTTAAGTTCACAAAAGACGTGTTCACGCCTCTGCCAGAGTCCTCGTCTCTATTACGTAACAACTTTCATAGCTTTCGAATAGTAAGCGTATAAACTATTCGTTACTTCTGGTTTGTTGTGTTTTCTAATGAACGCTGTGTTTCAAGATGCTGTGTTCAATAGAGGGCCATAAATATACTAAAATGCGTGCGGTACAATATGATGAATAAATAACGATCAATGTAAGTAAATTGTACCAGGAAATTTTTTTAAATAATTATTTTTAAAAATTTTCCTGGTACAATTTACTTACATTGATCGTTATTTATTCAATAGAGGGCGGCGTTTATCAGAGGGCGGCGTTTTTTTAGAAATGGCTGGCTAAAGGTGCTGTGTACAATAGAAAAAAACTGGTATTGCATTTCATTTCAATTGTCTTGTAACTGCTCGGTTAATCATAGAAGTGAATAAAGTGAACATAAATACTTGTGTATAAAGAATGCTTTTAATGTAATGCAAATCAAACAAGAATTGGTTTACGCAAGCAAAGACTTTGGACGGGAATTCTACCTAATTGACCCCTTGATAGAGTAGTAATATTAGCCTTGGAAAGAAAAAAAATAAGGTTGAAACCCCCAGTAAATAGTAGTAAAATTAGCCTCAGAAATAAAAAATTCAAAATATTAGCCTAAATTTAAAAATTAGCAGGTCTGCCTCAATAGGAGTCAGGTGAATAAAGAAATACCTTGTACCGCTGTGAAGATTAGATTTGCTCTCCTGTGACTATCGCTAGGAATGGGGGAGCTTCAACCCCCTTACACCTCAGGATCCCTTTTGAGACAAATATGAGCAGTTACTGGCCAAAAATTGTAGAATCAAAATTGAAATCAATAGTCTTAAAAGCAAATTCGGCAAAAACAAAACTAGACAGGTCGACTAGTTTTGCAAAATTTAATTGCAAAAATCAAGTAGTATCTCGAACAAAAGCCACGATAAAACAAATACGTAGGCTGCTGATCGTGTATGAAAGCAAAGTGATTGAAGAAGCCAAGAAGTAACCCCAAAGCCCCTCAAATGAGAAGCTAATAAGAACACAACGGTAAAAGCAAAACAGGAAGCAATGAGAACGCCGTCGTATTGGGAGATAAAACAACCCAAACAGCACATGCAGCAGAAAACAGTATATCGTTGGGTACATGGACTAGCCGGTCGGTCAATGTAAAAACCCGTATCAAGGTTATAAGTCTAAAATTTATGATAGAGAAAAACAAAAGGAATAGACAAAAGGGGAGCAAATCAATTTAAGAACATTTTCTTTACTATTGTTATTCTAGGTGATTCTGTGTTGAATAATATAGAAGGCTGGAGATTAAGAAATAGATGTATTTAATCTTTTCCTTGAGCCACGGCGTTAAGCCACGGCAGATTGCATGAAACGTTACAACTGACCATATTTGCAAAGTCTGCTGCCATTATGCCTTATGTTGGGACCAATTGCTTAAGGGATCTCGCGCAAGAGGCTTTTGCTTTGTTGAAGCTGTTAAGGAGCAAAATAGAAAATAATTATTTCAGGACTAGTCGCTGGGAATGACTTTCTGGAAGAAGAACGAAAGCGGTTAAATCTCATTTAGCAGAGTTATGTAATGGAATTAATGTTCAATATATTGATCACTAAAAAGTTAAACCCCTGCTTGCGTGCGGCATTTTTGACTTTGAAATTCAAGTTTTAATGATTTGTTTTTCTGATTCTGATCACTTTCTGGGCCCCCTTCAGTATATCTACACTCTTACTATTGCGTTTGCTATCTCAGCAAATTCCTCACATTGAAATAAAAAAACTCGAAAACTGGTAGCTGGCCTTATTGCAGAAACAGAACATGCCGGAAGAGAATTCTTTAAAAGTCGGCGAACCAGCACCGTCTGCACACCCTGCCTACGAGATATCCGGTGCACCCATATTTCACACCATAGACAATACCTTTTTCTTAATTTTTTGTGCATTCTATTTAGGCGCTGATTAACAATGAAAATTCTGTTGTATCATCTAATTTAGATGAAATTTTGGAATGCATATTGGTATGTAGGACAATATTTTCATCTCTTTGCTATTTTTAATTGCATATACTTATAATCTGCAACAAAACTCTAAACTTTTGCTCTATACATGTAAAATTTATGTGGTTTGGTGGCTTTTTTCATTTAATCTCTAAAAAAATAGGCACTGAAGATTTTTAAGGTCTCTTAATGATAAATTTAGAAATTTGATAATGTGATAGGATTCGTGTTTCTGAAATTCCCATGCCAAAAATTTCATATTACAAGATCTCATATGGCGGTAAAGCTTTATAAAAGTGATTCAGTTGATTGCGGTGGCCAGTAGCGGTCACCCAACTACAGAAAAGCTGCTGCAAACATAAATGAAAATTGCTGGTGAAAGAAGTGCAAATTGTTGCAAAAAATGGGATTTGCAGCAAAAGCAAATGAAAATTGCTGCCACATGTATGTTGCTTTAAGAACAGAAAGGATGATGCAAATACAGAAAAAGTTTCTGCATATGACAGAAGACTCGGTTGGTGCCTGTAAATGCTCTTTTTCTAAAGACGTGTCAGCCAATTCGCACAGAAATAGGTTTTATCTGGCGTAATCATAGTTTTGAAGTAATCAAAAAATGAAAGGGGTTTCAAAAGAAAGTGCTCTTTACCGTGTGGTTAGACAGGTTTTGTAAAGTTTGTAGAAGAGAATCTGCTGAAACAGTTGAAGGTTTTCTTCTGTTTGTAGAGTTTTGGAATTAGAGAATTTCAAGAGCTACTAGCGAGCAGTAACTTGAGCAAAGCCAGCTCCAGCAGCACCTCATTATCACCCTGACTGACGACTCGTTAAGTCGAAGAACAGAACTAACTTTCAGTTAATGTTCCAAGCTTAGGCCAAAAATAAACGCATTTAGGCCAAGACTGCTATTCCGATATTCCGTCCTTTAGATTGAAACTCTTGAATTAAAACATTAGAATCCCTTTGCTTTATTAGAAGTTCCTGTATTGACATCAATTTTTGTATTTGCGGCAACATTTTGTATATTTTCAATATGGTTGTTGTGCTGACAGCAAATTTAATTTGTGTTTGCAGCGAGGTTATTGTGTTGCGTGCCAGTTCTACGGGCCATCGTGATATAGATTTAACTTCATTGTGATAAATGTCTTATACTTTTCTAGACTCTTTCAAAAGAAAAGGAAGGTTTGTATATCGAAAACTAATTCTACACAGTTTGCTTAGCTATCCTACATTATTTGTATCTTTCTTTTAATCTACACTTGAAAGGTACTGATAAGCACTTTTGAAATATCAAGAGAGATGCGTTCGGATCAGATACGAAGAAATTGCATTTATAACTAGTCAAGATATTATCCGTATTAGATTTTACACATATAGCTTTGAACTGATTTTTTTCCACAAAGAGGTTGTCTGGTTTGGCATTTTGATAATGCATATTTGTTAAGTGTTATGTTTTTAAATATCAAATAAAAATGTCTGACTTTTGGTGTAGAACGATTCTTTATGTTTTAGGCTATAAAATTGGAATTTTTTTTCTGAAAGATGTTTTGAACATGTTTGTGGACAAATCATTGAATTTCTCAACATGTTTAGAGGTAAAAGTTGTTATTGATGTTTCCAAAATAAACAAAAATCTATGTACCCAATTTCATGCGAGGATGAGTACCTAAGCACTAGTCCTGGAATTAAAAATGAAAGGAGGGGTGGTTAGGGGTGGTTTTCCATTAATCTGTAATACTGATTTGGGTGTATCTGTGCAACTGTATCTTAAAAATGTTCTTCAGATCTTGACTTCCAAAACAGGGGATTCTACCATTAAAACATAAAGCAATCTAAAGTTAGGAACTGTCCATATTTCAATGGATTTGGAATGTCTATTTTGATGTTTTGAAACAAGGTCAAGCGTATGCCTAACTTCCGAATGAAACCCCACTGGAGATCCAAAGGCAGCGTTCAGTTGGTGTGTTTGTAGGATTAAGAAGAAAAAAGGATAAGTAAGTGGATTTTGGCAAAAAGATGGCAAAACATATAATTCACAAGAAAGGCTAACTAAAGCGTTTTTTATAATCTTTGAAGTTAAAATTTTAGCTGTTTTTTTGTGTAGTAACTCGGTTTAGTCAAGTGGCTGTCTTTACATTCATTCACAATTTGAAAAAAACGCGCGCAAGTTTCAGAGCTCATTGGATTGCATTGAAAGGCCTTTACAATTCTGAATGCGTTAGAATACACTGACTGGTTGTAAGAAGAAAGTGATACTTGAGAGGTTTGTAAGGTTTGATAATTGCTATTGCTTTTCTTGCAGCTGGGCCAGCATATCAATATGCTACTTTCGCAGCAGCCCAAAGGAGATTATACCTTAATGAAACTTGACTCCCTTTTCGACAACTTTTTGTAAGTATGTGACACTGAATATTCTTCTATCATTGATTTCAGATATTCAAAGCATCAGATCAGTTAAGGGAGCTATATGCCGTCATTCAACCGTGCAAAGTTAATAATAGGCTATGCGACAGCTTATGGTTGTTATGATTGAAAAGATGTTGAGAATTATTCTTACATTGCCGATTGGTTACGTAAAATAGGTCTATCGTGTAGTCAAACCAATGGGAACTTTAAATGACCTCTTCTATGCTTTTTAGGTGGAATTGAGCTAAGCCGAATACAGAATTAAGATATTTGAATACAAAATTAGATATATGGCATGTTTTCAATAAACAACACTATTCTTACGTAAATTGCATTTATTTTGGATTTGTAAAATAAGCCAAACCTTCTTATTTTTATCATTTTTGAAGAGAAAAATTTGGAACCAAATTCAAGCTGGCTGGAGGTATATAAGAAATTTATTTATAAAGATTTCTTTAACAGTGCTATTTAATAACCTTGTCAACATTATTTCCAACATTAGTTGCCAGATGGTGGATACCTGGCAGCTTTTCCAATATCCTCTCAACATGGTGCTCCTCATAGATATTCAAAAATTTATCTGGTTTTAACATCATGATGCTCAATGCTTAATTTATTGTTTTTTGTTAAAATGTTGTGCTTGTTAAATGCACTGTGTATAGTTTTGGTTCCTATTCATCGATCTGTGAAGTATTCTTAAGGATTAAAGCGTTTCATTGCTTTACACTCTTTTTTTATAAGAACCAGTTAATTGAAGTTCAAGCTGGCTGTTCTTAATTTGTTCTTAAAACTGCTGGCTATTGCGCTCTAGGAGGTGTCCAGGCCTCGTTGGCAAAAAGTGAGTAAGAAATCCGTTATTTGCCGAAAAGTTTGAAAATTCATCGAAGAATACCACTTAAGGGCAATAAACTCCTCGTTTTGAGATGATACATTGTTCAACATAACACTTTTCAGCAGCTCAGCCTAAGCTTGTTCTGAATTTGTTCTTAACATTTCAACAATTATGTGGCTCGCGTTCTAATAAAATTATTCTTATAACTATTTACACAGCGGTTTATGCTTTTAACAGAGATTAACATCAGTATGACTTTCAAATACGGGAATCATATTTTTTTTAGATTACGACATTCAAGCGAATTTGACTGAAGCAGCTTTAAGGATTTTAGCCCCGATAGAGAGGCAACATTTTATAACCAAACATTTTGAAGATGGGGCCATCAAAGAAAGCTTTTGTGCTATACAGAACCAGGACTTTGAGAATGTGAGTTGCCTTGATTTTTTCTAAACATGCATGTTCATTTGACACAAAATCCTCTGCAGTCTCAACATCAACTTTGCTGCTTGGGTCAATCATCGAGGGAGCGTTTCCTACGCGGCTTCTACACTGGGGACGTTGCCAGGAATTGCCAGGACGCCCGCTATTCTTTTAAGCTGCTACATCTCCAAATGGAAACAGCCACGGCTCTTCTAACACTCCTCTTCCTGTACGTCCCTTTCGCATACTGGATACGGCCTCTCGCTCCGAATCACCTGCAGCATTGTTTTGCAATTTTTAAGTGCTTATCAAATTTGTGACAATTTTGAAAACAGACTTTGACAACGCGCTCACAGTTATTCTATAAAATTATAAAACTCTGTCTAACCCGTTTTCTATTGAATTTCCTTGATTGCTGATCTACAGTGGCCAAAGCCTTTTCTTTTCAGGGATGTCGAAACTTTATTAACAAAGCCAATGACACATACACTGAAAACAGAAGGTATGAAACTGTAAAGGAAATAATTGATGGAAAAGCCTTTGATGGAAAATGTTTTCTAAAAAACGTTCTTTTCTTGAGTCTTGTAAGATAGTATAAAAGTGAGTGAAATAAGCCCATCTTTGAGTGATATTGTTTTTATAATCATTAATGATTAACACCTTTTCTATTTGCAGTGTCTATTCAATTCCTTGCAAATCATTTTACCTCGGAATGTACAAGGTCAGCGTTTATCTTCTTTCCTCAATTGATTGTTCTAGCAACGATCTTTCCACTTTTCTTGATCTCTTTCCTACGCCCATAACCTTAATATAACTTTCAAAATCATTTATTGCAGTTGAGTGCACCTTTGGACCAGGCATGCAAAGAAATATGGGTTGATTTCAACTTGGGAAGTAAATCACTCACGGCATTTGTAAATGATGATGCCATCCAAGAGGTATTTTTTCAACACCCTCCAAATCCCTTGCACTTCAACCACAATGTGCTTTAAGTACTTTCGTTTCAACTACCAATGTGTTAAGAATTCTTTTCTAACACTTATTCCTGAAAGCCAAAAATACGTTTCAAAAACTTGAATTTGAATACTCCACCGAAATCTTATCAAAATTCCACCAGCAAATGGCTTATATAGCTCTTTCTTGTTTTATAGTTGGTGCATATCGTTTTTGTACTGGTTTTGAAACTTATGCGTCTGCGATTAGGCCTTCAAAATGTTATTCAACAAGCCAGGACAGATTGCTTTGAGTCACCTAAATTCCGTTTGAGTCATCATACTTTGCTTTCTCTCCGTCAATTTTTAAAAAAAGTTTATCTGTGCTGAAGTTTGTCAACTGTATGAATATTTAAAATTTAAGGGCAATGAAAAATTTGGAATTTCTCGCCTGCTCCTTAATTGATTTCTAAGTCTCTTTGCCATTGAGAATTACCTTCACTGGTTTCATTTTAGGTCGGAGAAGCGACTTGGGAAACTGTGGTAATAAAATTGGAAATCGTAAAAGACCTCCGCGTAACAGGTTTGTTCGATTGCGATTGGCTTCTCGAGATCTGGGGATGTGTTTCTTGTTGCTTTTCTCATATTTAAAATTGTAATCATCCTCTTCAATTAGCAAACTTTGCATTAAATTGACTAAATGTGTGCAGTTTAATGCTTGAAATGTCGTTGATTATATCTGTTCTTTTAGATTCAGGGGATGAATTCATATTGATTATGAGACTGACAACCCCGGCGTCCGAGCTGGCACCATTCTGTCCTTCTGCTCCTGAACACTACGCAAAAATTTCCTTTGACAAAAACCGTATCCTTTTCTTACTAAATGAGTTCATATGTTTTAGTGCAATGGACAATCTTTTTTCTCGTTCACTGCAATGAAGGTTTGCCGTTATTTTGTCACACCATTTGGCTACATTTTGACAGAAAGTTTTCATCTTTGATGATGTCTCAATCTTTATATCTTGAAAACTATTGCAGCAAAATTTCTTCAATGCGAGTACTCTTTATTATTGGTAACTCATACAGGGCATTCACGTTCAGAAATCAAGCGCGCGGCCAAAAATCGCGTGATAAGAGTGGGGCGCACGAATCAAATTTATTTTTCAACACAAAGCAATAAGATTTTTTCAAATGAATCATTAAACGTGACAAACCTTTTGATAAATGAACAGAATCCTACACATTGTATAGTTATGTTCTTGTTTCTCTCGGGAGTAATCGTAAAGGGTACTGTGCGACATAGATATATTTCATCTTTAAACGTTATCAACCGAAAACAGAGTTGTTTGAAGATGAAGATGGAACAGCGAAAACGAAGTCATCAAAAAACGAATTGTTTGAATGAGAGAATCGAAAACGGAGTCACGTAGAAAAGAATTGTTTGAATTAGAGAATCGAAAACGGAGTCACGTAGAAAAGAATTGTTTGAATGAGAGAATCGAAAACGGGGTCAATTAAAAACGAATTCATTCATCTTCAGTTACAAGATCAGCTCGAACAAAGGATATGAAAAAGGACAAAACAGAGTAATGGGAAAACCTTCGTTTTCGTTTTGGCCAAAACGGTGTGGGCCGGAGCAATTATTTATTATTATTATTATTATTGCTAACTTTTAATTTACAATGCTGGCATAAGAAAGGTATAAAATAGCCAAGAATAGCTAATAAAAGCCAACTATTTATAAATGCCAGCAATGGGAACGGCTCAAGAATAACGGAAACTGAATGATCGGAAAACGGCGACATACGAAAACGGAGTAGTTGAAACAAGAATTCGGTGTCAAACTTCCGTTTCTAAAAAGAGCTTCTTGAGTGGATTGACCTATCAGCATCCGGTAATCGCGCTCTTCAAGAGAAATATTTATCACTGGGCGCGTGACTAATCGCTCTCAAGATAACCTCGGGCGCGTGCCTGCACGCTCGCGCGTTATCGCGCCCTCCCCCCTCATTAAAAGCCCTGTCACATGATAGATAGAAAGGATGAATTTGTTTAGTCTTTGTTGCAATGTTTAAAGTTAGTGTTGCTGTCAATGCCCTCAACTGTTTGGTCAGAAAACATAAAAACTGCCATACAGCATTTGTTTGGTGAAGTTCGCTTTGTGCATCTCCCACGCAGCAGTCCCTCCATGTCACCCATTTCCGTGAAGGCGTCTGCTGCCAAAATCCCTTTTAAGATTTCATCTGAAAAAGGCGATGAATCCTCTGAGTTGATGGAAAGTTCACCGTCCATCAGAAGTCTTCAATTGCCCAAAGATGACCGAACAGCAGATTTACGACCGACCAGCCAGCCTGAAAATACATCTGAAAAGCGAGAATCATCAAAGGAACAAATAAAACCTGGAAATGCCAAGAACGCTGAGCATGGTTGTTGTCCAGTGAGTTATGTTCCTTTTGTTCTATGCTCTCACTAGAATGTTCAATACACGACATTTCAAGCAGAAACCGCCCCAGGATGCATCCTAAGAGGAGGATAGTGGATGTAAAGGGACTTCAGAAGAAACAAAAAAATAATTCATTTGATAATAGCATTGATAATATAAAGCATATATTTGTATAAAAAATTTTCAACCTGCTCCTAAAATTCACTTATTCTTAAGTAAAGTGAATTTCAAGGAAAGGCATCGTCAGCCGTTGAGAAACTCGACTATTGTACACGTCACAATTTCATTGAATATTATTTTGTTCTGCCACTTTAGGAAGAGAAACAGAAAGGGCAAAATAATCCAGTCGTCGTTGAAGAAGATCGAAAATTATCTGATGTGGTCCCTGAAACGCAAGATGCGGAAGAAAACCAGCCAGCAATTGCCGTAAGCTCAGCCGTAAGCTCAACCTAGGTCTTTTTTACATCGAAAGATTAGTTACAGCTGATTTTTCTTACCTGGTTATAATGAGGTTGATTCTTTTTTGAAAAGTGACAGAAGAATATTGCGATTAATATATTGATTGTTGCGATGTAGGTGCCACCAGTTAAAGTGAAACTGAAAAAGGAAGTGAAAAAGACCAAGGAACCTATCAAATCTCGGACAATGAAACCTCGCAAAGCTAAAGCCAAGGCTCACTCGCCATTTTCCTTCACAGAGGTATGGATACACTAAAAAATCAATAAGTTTGCACAAATTGCCTGTGCAGATACTAAGTATGCTTTGTCTAGTGGCTGTACAGATTGGCGGTATATGGAATCATTTCAGACTATCTCTAGCTCACATCATTATGAGATAAATGTTGCTTGCGTAATGAATAAGTGTTTTTTGTTTTAACTTGATTTCATTTGCATTTGAAATCTCGTCTCGTTGGTTCTTCGCTCTTTCACAGTAAATATTTTTCTGTTTGATTGGTCCTTTCATTTACATGATGCAATCTTTTTTAGAATGACAGCGAAGCCTTTGGGCAAACAGTTGAACCAAAGGTGATGTATCCATCATGATCCAGTTGATTTTTAAAGTAATTAGGTGTATGCACTCTCTCCTAGTAAATAAAATTGTTTCGGTATATAAACTTCAGCTATGTTCCGTTTAATTAAGTTTGTATTTTCTTTTCATCTATGAAATGTTTTGTCCTTGACATATTCCTTCCTACAGTTTCAAAACTTTCTGGTTCTGCGCATAAAATAGATCATTATCTATCACAATTTGTTTATGAAACCGTTGAAAGGTATAACTCTATCAAATTTGTAGATTATTGAGAGAGACCTCGGATCCAGCTTCACAGACCCGAGAAAGCCTAAAAGAAAGCGAATCAAGCAAACGTACGCCAAACATCGCTCAAAATGTAGCAAAAAAATCATCAGCGGGATTCGAAGACGAGAGGTTTTATTCGCTACTTCACTAATGAATATAACAGCATTTTAGTTTATCTAAGTACTAACTGTTGGCTCTACAACCAATTTTTTCTTCTTATTGTGTGCGTGAGTGATAATATTGATTATGTGTACAGTGTTACATAGCCATTTGTAAGTAAGTTCTAAGGACAAGGTGAGGGAGATTTGCTGTTAACAACATTGTGTAGAGTAGCTCAGATAAATTATGCCGAAAGTTTTTCTTATATTGCAGCTCTCTCTGGCCATGAGGTAGTCAAGCGAAAGTTGCTTTGTTCAATCTCAATGGTTACATTAATTATTTTGTGAGCAAGGCCTAACTACAGCTTTCGGCTTGCCCGTGTCAGTCTTAATGACTGATCGCGCTGCATAATTGTCTTTACAAATATGGACCAATTGAATATCTGTCTGAAAACTCTTGATACACACCATTATTTTATACTTGCTGCAACTTCACTGTAAAACCAATTGAATATCTGTCAATAGGAAATAAGGAACCCGGTGTCCTCGAGTGATTCAGAAGCAAGCTTCAACAGGGTAGCCATACCAACTCTTTCTCTCCTAAATCAAGAAAGCCATCCTGACGAAAGAACTGTCAGTTCCGCCAAAAAAATCCTTTGCCAACCAGGTATGTTATAGATCCTCTTCTGCATAGCTACTGCATGCTGCATTGATATATGTTAGTGAGTGACCCTTACTAGATTACAACCGCTATTTTGCTTTTACTAGATAGATGGAATTGACTCTTTTTATTATTTACTTTTAATAATTGTTTAGCAACTGTAATACAATTCCGAAGACTTATTTTTATTATTGTTATAAAATTATTTACAGTTGGTGCCATACATAGCCTAAAAAGCTAAATTCATACCACTATTTACATTTCTACAAAATCACAAAATTAAGATATAATCAGAAGAGAGAAATTTTAGCAATTTTTTTTAAACAACTTTTTTAGGATCTCACCATACCCACATTTTGGTTGTTTGCATATTTGACAGTTACATTTGTCCCCATTCCATTGTTTAATCTTTCTTTTAAATATTGCGGTCGAGCTAGCAATTTTTATGGCATCGGGTAGCATGTTCCAAAGGAGAGCACCCCTAGACAGTGGCACAGAGAGGGGGGGGGGGGGGGGGGGGGGGCAGTTTGCCCCAGGGCCTCGGCCTGAAAGGGGCCCCAAAATTATTCTGAAAATTTTTTAAAATGTCTTTTTTTGAGAAACTGAAAATGCATTCAAAGATATATTTGTTAATGTCGAAAATGATGGCAGTAATTTCATTGGGTCCGT
Organism: Rhopilema esculentum; assembly: GCF_013076305.1. The sequence goes on from NW_027019597.1 coordinate 8,683,180, forward strand.
ACACTGAGTCTTGTTTGAATTTAAAGCCTATCAGCTTTATTTATTGGGTCTGGGGCCCCGAAAAAGTTGAATAAACCTTAGATCACATATTTTACGGATTCGTCTTTTAAGCTGAGTTTCCCTGAGTTTTGCAAAATCGTACTTATTGGAAGGGAGCCCTGATAAAAAATTAGGTAACCCATATAATCTTGTTTTAATCTATGGCCCGTTCAAGTGAGTTATGTTTGCATTTAGACTCGTTGCATAAAGCTATATTATACTTTTGGGGCCCCTTTCAGCAAACTAGCATTAATGAAGAACCGCTTACGTTCAACAATGACTCAAGACCGACTATCAAGCCTCATGACTCTTTCGATCGAGCACGAACTAGCAAGACAAATTGATTACGACAATATCATTGATCAGTTTGCAACTGAAAAGCAAGAAAAATTAACTTTTGAAAGACGAAAGAACTGAAAAGCGTAGTTCCATGGGATTTTTTAAATAAAAGTGCGTAGAATAAAAGTTTTCTTTCATTTTAAATTTTAATATTGCGTGGCTCACCAGAAAAAAAGAGTCAGAATTGAAGGAACACATTTTGAAGTCCTCTTTAATCAGCTAAAAGGGTGGTGTTAGAGCGTATTTAAATCGCTTACCTTTAGAATTAATGCTTTTTATTACATTTTATGATATTTTAACCATATTCTATAACGTGCGCAAACGTTTGGAAATAATGGGCGTTTCCGATTTCAAAAAGGGCGTGGTCTCGAAATTTTTTTGTATCCAACTCTAGGGCCCTAGCCAGGACTTTGCCCTAGGGCCCAGGACGCCTATCGGCGGCCCTGCCCCTAGATATAAGAAAATTAGCTCCAAATGTGTTTGTTTTCATATTCGGTATTTGCAATACATTTTTTGTTCGTAATTCATATTTTATGTTTTTCTTTTCGAAGAATTTCCACATGAATGGTGGGTTTTCTTCTGATAGACAATTAAATATTTGGAGCATTAATTTTTGCAAATTCTTTGTGTGGACTTTTCGTTCTTCCGTCCTTTCAAGGAGTTCTTCAAATGGCATATTGAAGTCATTATGCAAAATTCGTAGTGCCCTTTTTTGGATTCGATCTACCCGAATACTTTAAGTTTTCCCGTGATACATCCAAATCAAGGGCCAATAATTAAAATTTGACATTATAAATGTATTATATAGGATCTTACTCTTTTCATAGTTCAGATGAGGGGCCACACGTGAGAAAGCATTGACTTTTCTGTTCGTTGTCTGACAGAGTGCTTTTATAACTCTGAAAGTTTCCAGTGGCCATTTCCTGATAACTACAAAATATCAAATCGTGTTTACTTTCCTGTTGTCGCTTCCACTTTTAATGGAAAGAAACTTTTAAGTTGTTTACCAAAAGTATGACAAATTTCACGTAACAAATTCATGAAAACTCAGTGAAGATGAAACGAAGGAATTGGAAATTGCTTAATTTGGACAATTTGGGCGACTGCGCCATTTACGTTAAGCATTAAGATCTAGCCTCAAACATTTGTTCTTTATGTATTTTGATTTAGACGAGGTTGATGAACGAATTCTAGCCGCCAAATGCACTTTAGCTGACAAACCCAGAATCAAAGATTCGGGAGCAAAGGCGAGAATTAAAAAACCTGGGTTTAAAAGGATTTCGACAGAATCTGAAGAAGTAACAAACTTATCAAATGGAATCGCCGCTAAAGATTTGCTGCCCAAAGCAAGGGAAGAAGAAGCTGGACAAACAGTGAGAAAGGGCGAATTTGCTAATGCACTCAAATCATTTGCCTCCGTTTCTAAGGTACGTTCTTTAACTTCTCGATCTGACTGTAACAGCACCCAATTTGTCCATGTGAACTGAAAAACAAAAACTTTTCTTGCTTAATATTTTTGAACCAAAAAGTGTAAATTTGTAAGATGTTTTTCAGCGCATATTGGACTCGGCAAATGCAAAAATAGCAGCATCAAAGGCAAGAGAAAGTGATGATTCAATGGCCAAAGATGAAGATTTCGAATGCAATTATAGCACGCCAAAGGTAGGACTTGCATGTTTGAAAGGAGAAAACTGTTTCTCTCTTACTGCTATTCTAAGAAGATGCAGCTACCGTAGTTAATCCATGATTGTTATCATTTGATAAGCCATTTCTTGGCAAACACATGCAACTCAAAATCCTGACTGGTAATAAATCCTTTTAGTTTATTGCGTCGACATTTTCAGTGTTCTTTCTTTAAAAATGTTACTATGGCATTAGCTAAACGAGTCTTTATTAAACGGAAGCAAAATTTGTATGATATACGAGAAAAGCCAACAGCATATCTGAGGTGGAGGTTGGCCTTTACAACCAAGTAAAGATATTTATCTATGTTTATAAGATATAATGTGTGAATTGTCATTTGCCAGGTGGTAAAGAATTTCCGATTGAAATGTAACATTGGAAAAAACCAGGGAATTCAACACAAGCAGTGGTCAGGTAAATACAATTGCCGCTCTCTGCCTGCTAGTGTTGCATTCATTGTAATGAATGTCAGGCTGTTTATAAGACGTTATTGAGAAATTTAGTAACGTATTTTGGCTAGGCATTGCTTTAAAGTGAAAAACGGTGCGCATTCGATGGTTGATAAAATCCATATCTAGGTGAAGATGGTTCCAAAACTGTACTAATGGTTCCTGGTCAGTTTGCTGATTATTAAATCGTTGTTTTCATCACACTCCGTAAATAGCTGTTAAAGCCAAATTGATAAGTAATATACAGTATAATTAACTGTTAGGTTGACTCTTAACAGCATTGACTGATCAGTGCCTCGTAACTGCTTTGGCTGTTCAGTTCCTCCTATTAAGTGCTTCGTGACTGCGTCTGTATACCTCGTTCTTACGTCCTTGTAACAGCCTGGCTATTACGTAAGCTGTTCAGTGCCTCGTAACTGCGCCTGTTTATGAGTGCTACATAACTTTGCTTGCTGTCCATTCTCTTATAACGTTAAGCCTTAGGTCGTGCTTATCCCTTTTTCACATACCATCTGTAAACAAGAAGCAGTTTAAAGAATTATTTCTTTTTTATATAGACAAAATGAAAAAAGACAGTCTGACAAAGAAACCAGAGAAGCCAACAGTGACAAAGGAAAGGACCAAAAAGCTGGAAGCAAAAAGAAAACGATTTCAACCCGGTTCATGTCTATTTATTTTGATTGAAATAAGTATTAAATGTGACTGACAGGTGCCTGATGATCGCATAAGCGTGAAACTCGGAGTAGCAACTTTTAACCGTCCTGTTCTATACAATAAAAATGAAATCAAAAGAATGTTATTTTTAACGACAAGTTGTAAGAAGCTGGTCAGAATTGAGCATTCTTGCAAGGATAAATAGTTTCAAGTACTGGAAGAAAGACACTAACTATCTGCGGAACAATAGTCGAAATTAAATGTCATTGAAGCATTTTAAAAATTGATAGCTTTAACTTAATCTATAAGCTCTGCATTTTTCATTTAGAAATCGGTGAAAGCGATGGCAGTGACGTAAATGGTGTAGATGACTTGAGTGATGAAGGAAGCTCTTCAAATGATGAGGAAGAAACGAGTCATTGGAAACTTGAGTCAACACCTTCTACTGGGCATGCTCTAATCCAATCGAGGTGAGGTTTTTGCTACATTCACAAAAAGAAGGACTCTCTGCCCGAATAACAGACGCATCAAGCAAGCAGAACCTATGACCCAGACACTCTACTAAGGCTGTGGCCCCGCACGACTCTCAACCGCATTTGAACTGCGCAGCCTGATCCAGCTGTTTAAGCTACGATTCCGTTGCTCATTCTAGTCTTGCGTACGGTGAATCCTATATTTAATGGTTGCACCCCATTTTGACCCTGCTTAGTTCTGAAAAGTAAAAACAACGCCCCTTAGCATAGGCTCTAAATCTTTTTTTGGCTGAGTGGTTCAAATTCTCCTTCCTTTATTCAGAGTTCAAGAATTTGATAAAAGATGTCATGCAACTAGTTTTAGGCCTGTATTGCACGTTTGCATCAAAAGCCAAAAAGTAATAGTTTCAATTATGCTAAACAATGACCCGCTCTTTTTGAAAGTCAATACTTAAATAGATTTATGGGAAATACATCCTGTATTTAATTTTGGTCTGCAGTAGAGACTGTGACCAAGAAGACAATGACTAAGTTTAAGATGCTTGAGATTTTTAACTTCGGAAATTCGTGGGAGTTGTAGCAGAAGACTGTTTTGAGGTTTTACTGGCAAGGTTAGAACGGACTAAAATGCTTCTGCTGGACCTGCAGTTGGGGAAAGTAAATTGTTAATCAAACGATCTTTGAAACTACCAAAAACCTGGGACAAATTTGCAGGTGTCGAAAGCTTGCATTAATTGTGTATATATGAAAATTTCTATTGTGTAAACAATCATGTGCGCTACCTCTTATGGTTTTTGTAGAGTCGTAGATCATCCACAAAACAATATAATCCTATATATTTTCAACAATAACTTGCACAAGTCGAATACACTGGTACTTCTGCAAGTTGATATTGTATAGGCAAACAAGTAAAATATGAAAAACAGTTCAACAGTGTGCTTTACTTTTAGGCATAATGCCAACAGTTTCCTTGGATCGCTTCGTGATGAAATGAAAACTGTATTCCAGGTAGGAATACCCCAATTCAATTTATAGCCTCGTTATTGATTATACTCCAAAAGTCATTGTACGACATGTTTGAGTTTAGGTTAGAATTTACCACCATCATTTTAGTTTCCACATGTTTGCGTTCTAATTGTAGATTTCACATTAGGGTTTTAAATTGAAAAAACTTACAGGAGACTGAACCTAATAATTTAGTTCGATTAAACTTTTCTCCCTCATTTGCTGATCACGGTTCAATTCCTAATGAAATTCCCAGCTTTGTTCTTTCAAAAAATCAATACAACGAGCTCTAGCATTCTGAAGATGCCTGTGTAGGGTAAATTTCTCGACCTTGATTCGAATCTTAATTCAAAAATTTCTACAAGGAAGTTTGAAATATCTTGCTATGCCAAAAAATTGCTTCTGGAAAATTTCAAGGCAGGAGAATTTCCAACGTTAGCCCTTTTTAATCCTTCGGTAGGGAAAACCTTCCTTATACTTTATACACGCTTTATGTAAAGGTTGTAAAATTGAATCTTGTGCAATCCAATATTAATTATAACAAGGTTAATTATGTAGCATTTCTAGGCGCTTTCATTGTGTTCTGAATATATGATGAAAGCAAAACGCGTGCTGTCTTGACAAGGAATGTGTCTTAACCGTGATCAGAGTCCTCAAACACTGTGCACCTAAGTGCACCTTTTTCCCGCCAGGATTCTAATTTTGTCTTTCTGTTTAAAGCATCCACAATTCGAAAGATCAGAGAATATTACATCGCTACTTTCAAAACGGCAGGAGCAAAGGTTTCTCAAAATTTTTTGCCTTTTTCCTTTTGAAGTCTAAAAGGGTTCATTGTACTTACACTGGGTTCATTGTACTTACACTGGGTTCATTGTACTTACACTGGGTTGTTTATTTCGCAAAATTACGCCTCCGCAATTTTTAGCTGTTTTTTTTTCATATTTCTAGAAAGAGGTATGCTCAAGAAATCGACTCCATGCTGACAACTGAGTTCAAATTAATGAGAAAGGAACTAGAAAAACAGAAAAAGCGGCAAGACAAATTTCTGGTAAATGTTTTGGTATTCTTGAGCTCGAATAGTGTTCAACCGCCTTCGTGTAAATATTAAGGCAAAACTAAACCGTTCATTTGAAACACCCAATGTGATTAATGAAAATTCAAGATAACGTCGTAATGAAAAGGTTCTCTGAGGCAAAAGTAAAATCTTCTGAACAATCTTCTAAAGGTTTTTGAAGCTCTTTCTTTTCAATATTTCTAGCTGTCATATCCTTTTTTTTGACTGGAGCTTAATATAATTGGTGACAACTACGAATTCATCGCCGTATATCTTCTGCCATGATATCACAAAGAGTAGTTGCTACAAACTTACAAATCATATTTGATATGTGATTTTGTTATAGTTGTTATGAGTCATTTGAAATCATAAAATCTTTGTTAATCTTATTTTGCAGAAAGAAAGCATCAAGGCTTCAAGGATGCAGCTGAACAGGTGAAATCATAACGTTGGTTTTGCGATTCATACAGATTTATCTTCTTAAACATTTCAGGGGGCCGGTTCCGTCGCCACCCTCAAAACTGCTACAAGGCCTGCGCACCTCGTTTGTGAAGCAACTTCCGCTCCTAAAAAGAAGGGCGTCCATCAAGGCGTTTCATTGATCAAAATGAATCAGTCTTGCTTAGCGGGACAAATCGCAGTTAAAAAGTAAACGCATACAAGACATGAAAAAAATATTCTAGACCAAAAATCAAGATGACTTTTTTGAAAAGAGGTGAAATTATTCCTTTTATTTATAATGGTTGGAATAACATAAATTGTGAGCTCTAGGGCTTTTGCCTTTAAAATCAGACCTAGTTGCTCTGGTTCCGGAGGGCTGGACCCCCAGCATTGTTCCGCCCTTGACCATTAGGAAGGCCCTCTAGACCGCCTGCTGGGTAGTGTTAATGTGCGACCGTCAACTTTTATTCTGTGGCCGCCCCTGTTTAGCTCTGTATCATAAAACTTTCTGCTTCATGTATAAAAGATGAGGACGGCACAAATATACTCAAAGGTGGGTATGACTACCAAGCTGAGTGGCTAGAAGCGAACTATCTTTCTAGAAGTAGGCTCTAATATTTTTTACATGCGTCTTCAATTATGTTTCTTTGCTTTTAAAAAATATATGTCTTTGATTTTATCTAGCGTAATAGTTTTCTGTTCTTAATTGCTATAAATGCACTTTGCTTATTTACTTATTTATCAAGGTTTCACACGCATGTTATTTTATATAACAGGAAAATCTATTAATAAAAAACTTAAAAACGCTTCTAAAACTTTTCTGCAATTGAACATGAAACAGTTCTCAAAACGTCACAGTATAGAAGAAATCTTTACAAACTTTGTTTTATCTTTTATTTTCTAGGCTAGAAAATCTTGAGAATATGGTGTCATTGCTCTCAAAGCGAATGATACTATTAGAAGAAAGATATCACAGTGACAATGTGAGTGGCTGTTAGTCATATTCTTTTACGTCGTCAAGTGATGCATGCCAGTTTGTTTGATAAAAAATTCTATAAAGACTATTAAAAGACACTTAAGGTTGCTTGGATAGCCAGAAATTGATGCCTCGTCTTGATTTAGGACAAAGGAAGTTTCATCTATTTACAAAAATCAGCCTTAGCATCAATTTTGGTCTGATGCGTTATATGATATTGACTAAGCAATGACAATTAGCGTATCTCATAATTCTTTCTTCTTCTTTCTAATCTTTTTTGTCAGGCTCTTGAAGGCTTCATGTTCTTAATATATTCAAAACGACCTTAGTCAATGTTTCGATCCGTGTTTCGGACCGTGTTTCGGACCGTGTTTCGGACCGTGTTTCGATCCTCTTTTTTTCATACATTTTAGACAATGGTTGAAATGGATCTGGCAGAGGAATGAATGTAAAACCTTTCATATGTATTAAGTACGTCTACCATCAAAATGAATATCCCTCCTTACCACTATGGCCTTGGCCGATAACTAAATTAATTTTCCAATTAACCACGGAATCTATAATCCTTAAACCTATAATTCTACATTGCACAGAGATACAGATTGGCAAATACTTTCTTTCGTGTTCTTTCAGACCTTAGACGATCTATCGTTTCCTCCGCAGTTTAGATATGCCCTCGCAGTAGTTTAGATATGACCATTATTAAGCTTTTAGCCAATATGTTATAAAATGTTTGCTTTTTTCAAAGCCATTTTCAAGTTTTGTACCGCCAAAAACTGTTCAAATAATTTTTTAGCAACATTCCTGGTAGAGCAGCAGCTTCCAATTTTCTGTTTAAACCAACATTTTGATTTATAAAACATATATGCATGTACATAGTGTTGTCTTCTGAAGATGCTGATTGGCTGATTGGCTGATTGGTATAAAAATTATACACCAGCGTTCACCAGTGTTAATCCTTTTCCCTAGATATCTAGATAATCGCATTAGATATCAAGTGACGTTCTAGATAATCGCATTAGATATCAAGTGACGTTCATTAAGTTCGATGCTTTCATTTAATATGATTATGTAAAAGTGTATTTATACTTAAGAGAGGCAAGTCTCTGAAAAGTCATATTTGTAAACCACTGTATTTTTCTCATTTTTTGTTACCAATATTCATTACTTCAAATATGTTGTCGCTTTCTTGTAGCCCAAATTACAAGCTAAAAGACCTCTAAGGTTGTGAAGCGGAATTTTGAGATTTTCAATGTCAAAGAAGTCATTAATTTATTGTTGTTTAAAAAACGGACAATTTTGTGAGTAATATTATCATTAACATTGAGAATGATATTGATTTAAAGTAGTTTTCTGATGAACATTAACATTGAGCCGCAATCGAGATTAACATTTACAGATAATTTGCAGTTCTGAAATTTTCGTGTTGTATCTATTTGAATAAAGTTAATGAGAAATGCTCTGATAATGTTCTGTGTTTTCTGCCTTATATTATTAAGCAGTACTGCACTGCCAATTCAAATGTGCAAGAAAGCTGGGTACATGATACACAGTATAGCTTGGTATTGAATAGGAGGCATCAAGTAATTTGATTACTATGTAGCCTGAGCTTGAATGGCAATGGATAATGAGTAGTGTTTCTGTAAAGCAAATTCATTCTATTATTGTTGTTTATGTGTTTTAACTTGGTTGTATGTGGTCACTTCGCTGGCTATGAAAGAGAGCCAAACAATCTCTCCTCCGTAGATCTTCACGTTGGCTATCAGTAAACATGTTTGCCGTGTCGCAGATCAGACACAAGCCAAGAATATAACATCGAGTCAAACGTCATCCATTTCCCGTGTAAAACAGGATTGTAAAACAGGATGGAATAGGCTTCCGTCCAACCCAAGCTCAGTACTCCAAAATAGCTAGGTTTTAATTTTTTGCACGAATAATCCATCTCATTTTCGTTATATCTTCATTGCTTTATCGTGGTCCCAAACTCAAAGAAAACAAAAGCATTCAATTAATTTTTTCAAAAAGCTGATCATTGATCAGATTTTCCAGTCAGTTACAATTTCGTGTCATTTTTCGCATTGATGATTGATCGTGCAAATGTTTTACTGATGCACATTCTTCTCGATTTCTTTCTGATACTTTGATGTAACAGGAAGAACAAACATCGTTCATTAAGCAATGGAAGAAAATTCTGGACAATTGACCAATCCAAATTCAAGAATTTGACAAAACACCCACAAAAAGGGAAAATTGGCTGATTGATATCTAAAAGAGTGATATTTTGAAACATTTTTGAAAAACTGCCGCGAAATCAAAAAAAGTTTTTACGATATTTACAGAATAAGTGGAGATTATAACAACAGTAATAAGAAGATCAAGTTTGAGATGGTTTGGACATAAAATGGGAATCCGATTTGAGAATGAGGTGAAGAGAACTATGGACCTAGAGGGTGGAAAGAAGAAGGCCAAGAGGAAGACCGGTAAGAAGATGGGTGGACAACATCAAGAAGGACATGGAAGTACTAGGAATAAGAGAAGTGGATGAACTGGACAGAGAACGTTGGAAGAAAATGATCTAGCCCCCGACCTGGCAACATGCTGGACATGGGAAACGAATACATGATGATATGATAATGATATGATGATGATGTCATGGTTACAGGAAGGCAACAGCAACAACAAGTGGTTTTCAGGCTGATAGATATGGCGGCAAAATTGGGAAGCTTCTGGTTGATCTTTACTCGTAAGTTTGTGTCTCCCAGCTCCGGTAAAGAACTGGAATGTGGGAGCTTTTTATGCTAAACTCATGTTGAATGAAGAATAGCAAAATAACAAAGTTGTGCTTAGCTTGGTGATTCCTCAACTTCGAAATGGGATTTTTAGATGATGTTGTCGCCTTGCTGTGGTGTGGTGTCGGCGAAGATTGTTTAGACCAAACCAGAGCAGAACTTACCGTAGCGGCCAATTTATAAAAAACTGATTGCTAAGATAAGGGGATGGGTGTTTCGAAACAAGCAACAACGGCGTGAATAAATCGATTTTTGAGTCTTTCCAACGTTTGCTCAAAATTCATAAGCAGAAGTAGGCAGTAGTATGAAAAAGACGGCCTACGAAGCAAGAAACGACGACTGCTAGCTATGCATTAATATTAGAGTATTTCCAGGGCAGTTAAGCCAGTTATTTTTGTTTTGTGTTTACCATGCTGAAAAAAATTGTTGTTGTCTACTTGAGCAAGCATGTTATTATGAAACTAGAAACAGTAAGTTCTTGACTGATAAAAATTGTAGGCCAATGTGACATAACAGCTGTACTCAGAAATGTTGTTTATTTTAATTTGTTTATTTTGTTTATTTTGTTTATATGTTAATTATCAAAGTTGGCATTAATTTTCAATTTCGAAAATTTTTGGATTTTGATGAAAATATCAGGACTAGGGTATTGGATAGACATATTTGATCTGATAATTAATGAAACCAAGTAAAATTTTGCCTTAATCGAAGAAATGTTGCTTTCATATTTTAATAATATTTCAATATATATATATATATATATAAATTTCCAGTTAATTTTGCTGAATAGTTATATTTTATCTATTTTACCAGAGACCACAGCAAGCCAATTGAATAAACTGAGAAAATGCTTTTTGGTAATCTAAAAGGTAAAATAATTTGTTTCAAATATGTGTTTCCTTGTGTATTGCAAAGTGTAATTTTGAGCCTGTAAGTCATAGACTTTTTTCATGATGGCCTTCATAAGATTCTATTTATGATCTGTTTTATATCAAGATAATAGATATCTGTGTACACTTTTTGTTGCCTACAAAGGTCAAGTTAATTCAATGCAAAGAGCTGGTGAATAATTCATTTCTTTCACTACCAAAGCCATATCTTAGAGATTTCTAAAAGTCAGTAAATTTTCTCTGTCTTATGGCTTGTTGAGGTTGGCAATTTTTGTGTCTGCAATGAATTAAAAGGGTAGGGACCTGTACTCATAATTTAAATATTTTCAAGGATGTCACCTGAGGGATATGGGGCTTGCTGTACCCCCAATACATAGACGATTTTTGCTGTGCAGAAGAAGTGCAACACTTGTAACATAAAACAATTTTTGTAGCAGTTGAACTTTCAAAACATATTTCAAAATACTGAAGAATGCAATTTGAAATACCAACACATAAAAACAGCATATAAGATTATTATCTTATGACTACAAACTTAAAGTGTGAGATACACCCTTTTTGTGAGAAAAAATCATTGTTTTTGTGGGTTGCAAAGGCCATTTTTCAATGGGAATGTATCTTAGTTTAGGGGTATGACTGTGGTATATATATATATCAGTTATCTTATAATCGTATACTCTGGCAAACATTGCACCTTAGTTGCTCATTCACAATGGCCTTTGTTTTCTTCTAATTTGATCATTTGATAAATTGTTTATAAAATTTTCAATGACCATCAATAGGATTCTATATTTATTTTTCATATTGAAAGTTATGTCTGATTCAAAGCTGGATAACCTTTTGCCCCTGTTTTACCTGTAATTTATGTTAACTGCCTATTGTTTAAACGATTCAGTGCTTCTAAAAATATACCCATACCCTTGAACAGGAGAAATTTAATATAAAGTATCATTTCACTCCAATCACTATGGTAAAACAAATTATTATGTTTTAAAATTAGCTCAAGACTAACAATTCTAGAAAAATGGAGTTGGCCTTGTGAAAGGATATGGCCAGAATCAGAATCAACCAAGAGTCAGATCAGGGTGGGGCAAATATTTTCATCAAGTTGCTATCAGCACCAAAGTGATTTGAAATGGAGGTCAAGTGTGGACCATTACTCTTTTTCTCAAATTTTGACTCTGGCAATTTGGCAAGAGTTGAATTGATAGAGGAGGAGCAACAATCAACACTACAAGGTGAAGATGCGCTGAAAAGATCATTTTATGATCTCGAATATAATGTGTGGACAAAGCCGGATTGCATGAATACTACCTTTGAAAATGGGAATCGCACATGGTTTCATTTTGGTGTTAGGTCGCTGCCAAGTGGAAAAACAGTCAAGATTAATGTAATGAACATGAACAAGCAATGCAGATTGTACAGCCAAGGCATGGCCCCAGTTGTCCGTGTATGCAGCAGTGTGAAAGAAGGTCCTTGGGAACGACTGAAGGGCAGAGTCACTTATCAGGTATGTGTGCTTCTAAGTCTATAGATGAAAGGTAATTGAAGCCAAGTTGCCTGTCTCTGCCTTTGGGCTATGGCAACATTTATGTTAAACAAATTGCATAAAAGTCTAGGGCAATATATTTAATGTTTCATTAGGCAAAAGACTAGAGAAATAAACCTAGAACTTGTTTCTTGGTTGTTTATGAGCTATGGTGTTTTTTGTTTGACATAGGGGATTTCTAATGGTTTTGCAGTTTTAAGGGTGAAATGCTACAGAATGTAGATGAGACAAACTACCACTAAAAGCTAAAATGATCAGATTATTCATAAACTTCTAGGTGTTAGAATTTCAAACTGTGATAAAATATTGAAACAAAATTGTTAGATTCGTTAATGTTAGCAGAATGCAGGAACAATGCAATCAATGATACACTATCTATGAACTGTAGAAGGAAGTGACCTGTGATTGCCAAATCTTGAAAATAGATTTAGCAATAATATATTGCTCTTACATAACGAGGCTCATCAGAAAATGTGTAACGAATTGGAGGAAGGTAACATTTCTTAATTTTATTATTAAGTTTTATTGAGGCGAATGGATGGTGGCTTTAAAAAAAGCAAACATTTGAGTAAACTAAAGCTTTTCGTCTGACACTCTTCAGAGTTTAAAACATCAGAACATAGAATGGTGGTGGTGGGCAATTAAGCTCGCTCCGGTACAAAGCATTGGCACATATTTTGATGGTCTCACTCAAAGGGACATTTGTGAAAAGACTACTAATGTCGAAAGAACACATGAAAGATGTTTCGTTTTTGATGTTCAAGTTTTGTGAACTCAGCGAACGTAAAATAATCCTTGATACAATGTTTTGAATATTTTTTAAAAACAGGGTCCAAAACTTTAGAAAGCAACTTGGCCATTTCATGTTTTGCTGAGCCAATCGTAAACAAGATTGGCCTAAGTGGAACATTCGGCTAATGTATTTTAGGGAGGCCATACATTTGTGAACATTGTGAACCTGTGGGTCTTAAGACCTGGTCAAACGATCCAACATTTCACCCAACATTTCGCCCAACAATTTTTTCGATGTTGGGGGGTTCTCTATGCAAAAGAAAATCTGAGTGGTCAAAAAAACCGCTATTGTGTAGGTAAAAGGAGTTCGTTTTCACCTTAGGAATCCATTGGTAACTTTCTCTATAGGCAAGCGGCACTGATTGGGCAACCTCAACAGTCATGTGCTCGCATTTCTGACTGGCCTATTTCGATCCACAACTGGGGTAATATATTACCTAAAGTAGTGTTTTCGATCTATGTTCTGACATTCTAAACTCTGAAGAGTGTCAGACGAAAAGCTTTAGTTTATTCAAATGTTTGCTTTTTCAAAGCCATTTTCAAGTTTTGTAACACCAAAAGATTGTTAGAATGGATGGTGTTCGGCTGAAAGTAATCATAATTATATACCTAAATACAATCTTAGGTAGATCGCATAATTTCTTACCTCATCCGCAGATGGTGGACGGCAACTTTGTCATGACGTTTACATACAGATTTCCAGAGACAAGGGCTGCCAGTGTCTTCTTTGCATTTTGCTATCCATTTTCATACAAGGAGTGCCAAACAGCTTTAAGTGAATTACAGGACCAGCACATGACGAGAAGTTATGTTGAGCCGCTGGAGAGGATGATCTACTTCCACAAGGAATTGCTGTGCTGGTCACTGGAGAAAAGAAGAATAGATTTGTTAACGATAAGCTCGTGCAAAGGAGTAACTAAGGAAAGAGAAGATATGATAAATGGTCTATTTCCTGAGGCATCCACTGAGCGTGCACACAAGTTTAATGGGAAAAAGGTAATGCTATTAAAGACTGACACCAAATAGTTATAAAAGAAATACGATGTAACAAATAGTGATTTGCATATTTGATGATTCGAGAGACTTCGATAAATTCAGGGATGTAGGAAATTCTGAGAAAGCTGGAGATGAGTAGTGATATCTTAAAAATATTCAAAGGGTGGATTGTGGTTAGGGCGGCCCTTGGGCCACGCCGGGTCCAGGGGCAGGCAAAATGCTTGGGCCCCCTCCTAGCAGGCAGATCCTTGGGCCCCCTCCTACCCAAAGACATAAACCTTAAATGCGTTTAGTATGAATTTAAAATGCATAAACATTCTGTTTTTACTTTTAATTAATATTCATAAAGCATTGTCAAACTTTCTAAATACAAATTTAATTTATTATTACGATGTTATTTAGAGTCACACTTTAAATGAGATACTTCAATAAGCAGCGGGCCCCTTTTTGCTTACGGACCCATGGGCCATTGCTCCCCCCTTTCATTGGGCAAGATAGTGATATCAGTGTAGCTGAGATGTTGGATTACTCTGTAGCTTTTAGCTGATATGATGCTGTTTAATCACAGCAGAAGCCTTCTTGTTTCTTCTACTTTTTGAGAGATGAAAAAAGCGTTCTTTTTTGTAGGTTTTCTTTGTTTCTTCACGAGTTCATCCAGGTGAAACTCCTGCATCGTTTGTTTTCAATGGCTTTCTCGAGTTCATTCTCAGAAAAGATGATATTCGTGCCATGGCCCTTAGGCAGCTATTTGTTTTCAAATTAGTGCCCATGTTGAACCCGGACGGAGTATACAACGGTTTTTATCGAACTGATACGAGAGGCATGAACCTCAACCGGGTATATTCCGATCCAGATCCAAATCTCCATCCCTCCATATTCGCTGTGAAAAAGCTAATCCTATATCACCACCAGAAGAATGACACGGTACAGGCTGAGCCAACCGGAGCTGATTCTGGGACTAACAATTTTGTGGAAGGTGTAAACGCGTGTTTCAATACGCCTGGTCTACCTAATCAAGACAATGAGGCACCACCGTACATCTCGAATGATGATTTTCGTTTATCTGGCAGCGATAATTGCGATATTGATGGCGAGGTCAGAAAGGTGCAGTTTGATCTGAGACCATGTAGTGTAGGTGAAGCTAATGGGCAACCCTTTAACGATATTGCAGCTGCAATTGATGACTGCCAAGGGGAAAGTGAAACGAATAACCAAAGAGAAGCAAAATACATTGATAACTTTGTCCCAGATAATTCCTTTGCATCGTTATTTGAGCAAAAACTAGCTTTGGACAATGATGAAAGTTTTGAGAAAAGTACATATGTAACTTCTGCCATCAATACAGCAGAGACAAAGGGTTGCATTGATGATTGGCAAAGCTTCGTAAGACCTCTAGGTGCCGTTGATAAAACTGCCAGTCAGTGTCGTCCTGCAAGTGTCAATGATGGTACGGTACCTTTTGTTGTTGCCAATACTTGCTTTTCACTTGGCAGAAGGGCAAGCGATGGTCATGCCATGGTACCCAGTGACATAGGCGAACGCATAGACTGTCCCAAAGCCGCATCAATACCAGAAAACGCTGGAAACGTAAATTTAGTGGATGAGGGTTTAGGTTCTCTTTTGAAGACAACAGAATTGGACCGTGATGGTGCAACATGCCAAAATTCCTTGTTCGAGGGAGCCTTCACCCAAAGCAATGATGAATGTCTAATAAAAGGGAAAGCAACGCAACCCGGTTTTGGCATTATTAGCAGCGGTTCAGCAGTGCGCAATAGAGATATTGGGAAACAGGAATGCAGAATTCCCTGGGCATCGAATTTAGAGTATGGTGATAAGCCAGTATATGGCGATAAGACAATGAATTTCCCACGAAATACTTCTGGGTCTCGCACCGCAATTAAAAACAATACAGAAGAAAGTAGCTCAAACATTGCGTATTACATCGATCTGCACGGACACGCGTCAAAAAGAGGCTGTTTTATATACGCCAACTATTTTGATAAAATTGAAGATCAAGTTGAGGCATTGCTTTTACCAAAGCTGATGTCACTGAACTCGGCAAATTTTGACTTTGAGGCCTGCAATTTCAGTTTAAAGAATATGCTGCATAGAGATAAAAGAGACGGGATGTCGAAGGAAGGAAGTGGTAGAGTGGCGGTGTACAAGGAAATTGGACTCATCCAAAGGTGAGGCTAACCTCCTTTCTCGCTCAGCATCAGTATTATGTACGTTATATAAATAATGTCCTGTCTAACCTGTTGTTTATCAGCTTCAGATGATCTCTTCGTTTACCGGCATTCAATTTAAAACCTTTAAATGCCACTCGGCTTTGATTAAAGATGTAGCTATTTCGAAAGGCTCTTAAAACTACATACATCATAGGATTGAATTAACTATAGAAGTAATTAAGGGTAGATGAAGTCTGATGATCCATACTCATAAGGGAATGAACTTGGTTTATGAATAAGTCCAAATTAAACATGTGATGGTCCGTTAATGTGTTTCATGCGATTTTCTTCTTTACCATAGTTATACACTGGAGTGCAATTACAACACTGGTCGCTACACGAATTTTCTGCCACCCCCTTGCAATGATGATGGCACATTGACCCCACCACCCCATTTTAGCTTTCCCCCGAAGTACACCCCTGATATATATGCTCAGGTATGTAGAATACCTTTTCTTTCACCTATCTCTTTTGTTAAAATAGTTTTGTAATCCACAATTTGTAATTCTGACTACTTTTGGTATATCGAACGCACCACACCTAAATCCCCAGCAGATAACACAGCAAGAAACAACACAGGTTCTGAGGTGATGTGTCAAACGTGGTTCGCTAAAGAAAAATGTTAGCAATTAACATACATGAAGATTATAAGTTGAGAATACGACAAGAAGCTTAATATTACAATATAATGAAAAAGAATAATTATAAAAGGTTAATTAATGTTAGCAGAAGATAGAACTACGTAGAAACCCAACTAGACTACAAAATGTTAAGTATGAGCTACTTATAAATAAAGTGAAAGATAACTACATGATAATACATACAACTTACAATCTATTAGTCCTCGTAGCCATAAAAATTTTGCACGACGGCCAAACACAGCATGTAGAAACTACCAGGCCAAAAACTGCATGTAAACGATAGAAAACTGCCCCCAACACAGCGCAATGCAAGGCGAGTCAATAACCACCCAAAACGTGGGGTGCAAATCCTTTATAGCTACCGGAAGTGAACGAGGAGAAGCATGAACACGCAAAAGCGAAAATACCAAATATGGGCTAATGAAACGTATACTAAGAGGCGTAAAGAAAACAATGCAATGTAAAAACGAGGCTAAATGAAAATAGCTTTAACTACAACGACCAAGGGCTATTCGCACTAACAAGTTTGATACACATGTTTTCACGTGTGTTTTCCAGACTAAATACAATCTTGCCAACCGTCATGAATGCAGCTATGACTTTGTTTTGCTGATGACGTCATCATACGACGTGTCTATTTTTGTTGCAATATTTCCCAACGCAAAGTTTTGTTTTTTTATAGAAGAGATATTTATTTTCAGAAGAGATAAAAAACATATTTATACAATATTTATCCTATTGGATCTTTAGGTTGGAAGAGCAATAGCCATCTCAGCGTTAGACATGGCGGAGCAGAATCCTTTCTCTAGAGTTTCTTCATCTGAGTTCCATACTTTGAAAGGTATAAAGAAGTGGCTAGGCGTCTATGTACGGAGCACTCGAGGCCCTGCCCAGCAGACAAAGAAAACTGGCAACTCAAAAAGCCAAGAAGACACGTAAGTAGGTCATGCTTTATTGTAAAACCCTGGTTTCACACGCTTAACACTTGGGCAATAATTAAGGTGCACTCATCAATGAAGCTTGTTTTCCATTAGGATAATTCCTCGCTTCAAGCGTATTCTAGTTTCCAGTTAGCAGTAAAATCAATCACCATGGCTTTTTGTTGCCCTGATTTTTGTTGTCCGACCAAAGTCTACTTGCTCAGGTGACTGTAAGCGCAAACCAATCAGCTTTAGCCAACGATCAGAAGATATAGCCGAAAGAAGAAGTCTGCTCAGAGTTAATGAGGTCAGCTCGAATGCAGCGACGCTCTGTTTGCGAGTGAGAATCGTATGCTGAGCGATATCCATCCTATCGCATTGCGCTAGCTTATTCGGTTTGTGCATTTCAAAATACGTACATTTTGAGCCAAGCCATTGCGTACGTAATATGTACAATTGGAACCAAATGCCACTTTAGTGCTTAATTATTGCACGTACAGGCGCTCTATTTTGCCTCAATAACTGTTTAAACGATTGTCTCGTGAAAATCCTTCTTTAAGGACTCTCTCCTGGGTTAGCCCAAAGAGCAATTTATGAAATCTAACAACATTGATTTATAGATATTTTCCTACCAGCTGTCGACCTTTAAATGTGTGTTGAAGATGTGTTTTTGTTTGTGACTCTTTTAATTGATAAACATGATTCTGTACAGAAATGTAAATAAATGGAAACATTAATCCTAAATGATTTTTACCTATGCATTTTAATTGCAACTTTTATATTCTATTTGATAGCAATTCTAATGCCTAGTTAGTATTATTTACACATAGAGAGCATAAGTTTTGCACAATTTGACAAATGAATAACGATGATAGCATTTCATACGACCTGACCATCGAAATTCAAACCACTTTTTTAAAGCCATTAGAGCAGGAGGAGAGCTAGGTAGGCGCCATCCGTCTTGGAAATTTGTCAAATCAGGATACAATTTTGGGAGGCTGATTCCGAAAATTCATGTTAGATGAACATTTAGGAGGGCGTTTAGCCTCTACTTGAAAAAAACCTCGATTTCGTGTTTATTTCGTGATTTCACTTCTGCGCAAAATGAATCAACTTACCCAGCTTTATAAAGCATTTTTCGAAAACCAATGTTGTCCTGCTATTTAGGGGGCCCCCAGTCTTATTAATATGCCTCGATTTCGTTTTATGATATTTTGAGAGCGAGTTTTCTCGTGTTTTTTTAAATTCATAGGCCTAAATGAGTTTTCATTGTAAATTGATTTCCGAAAAGAGATTATAGTCGATAAAGCTTGTTGCATTCATTACAATTCGATTGAAACCACGGTTAAATTGGTAAAACCCTGCTAAGATGCTAAATGTAGCGAGATTTCATCGAAAACCCTGCAAGAATGTAAGTTATTACGCGAGTCACGTGGTGGTGAAAATCACCACGAAGAGCAGTGCAAAGGAGTTCCAGAAACTATTGGAGAAGATTTATGCTATCATCGAAAATGTTACCAAAAATTCAATTTTGCCAAGACTGAAGAGAAAGCTCGAAAACTCTGATGACAGAGGTGTGTTCTTGCTTTTTGGCAAGCAATTTATGTGTAAAATAGAAATTCTTCTTTTCAATAACCCTTTTTAAAGTAGCAGTACGAAAAATAGCCATTACGGTCTTATGTTCTACATATAAAAGATTTCAAATTTGCGGTGTAATAACATAATGCATACTTGATTTTTAAAGGTATTGAATCGAGCAAGAGATCTACCAGGATCGGAAACTCTGATACTGTTAATTCAAGAGGAATTTTTCCCAACCATCGCATGATATGCTCAAAGCAACGAATAAAGGTCTCTGGAAAATTTCACTTCCCTGCAAGGATGGTCACGAAAACTGCAGAAGAGACTTTGACTAAAGCAGCAACATTAAGAAATGACGAAAGAATGCTCAGATTAATCAGTGGCGTCGACCTGATCGCCAAAGAATTTAGAAAGCACGAGAAGTGCTTTTTAGAGTACACAATATTTTCGGTGCAGTTTGCACATTTGTTGAAAAGCTAGTTCTTGAAAGGAAACAATGTTTCTCAATGGAGAGCCTTGTTTTTGCTCAGGGCATCAATGAGGATGGTAGGCATCAAAGATATAGGTAGAAAAGCTGTTTGCTGTCTAAATATAATAGTGGTTTGCTTTTTATTACGTATGAACAGCAGTTTCCTAAGGTTGTTATAAGTAGAAAATGTTTGAAAAAAGAATCTTTTTCAAAGTCAATGGAAATTTCTGCCAGCCGAGTTGTAAAGCAAGCTGGAGAACTAATTCCCGACTCAATTAAAGAAAAAATTAGGAAAGCAAAGTCGTTACCGCGGCATCCAACTGTTGAAAGTTTGAGATCAAACGATAGACGCCCTCCCGAACTTCTTACGTTGCTTTTTGAAACATTGTTGGGGAAGAAAACGTAGCAATACAAGCCTGTCTAGTGAACGTATGATTGGCTCTTTCTGCCAGGACGTACTATATGCAGTTTCAAAAGGAAATTTTCTAACATACAAGCACGCGTGCATAGGTTTAGACTTTCACAATAACTGGTCAGAAATTGCCACTTGTCATTTTGTCTCGACTTGGACATTCCATTACGTATGACCGAATATGTGAGACAGAAACAGCTCAGGCTGAGCTTGTACAGCAACTGCAGTCCATGTCATTGAATCTCCCTCTGCTTCCTTCTGACACGACGCAGAAAGTTGCGACCTCTTTTTGGTGGGATAATTTTGATCGAAACATTGAGACGTCTTCAGGAGCAAGCTCTTTGCACAACACCCCTGGGATATTGTTTCAGGAGGAGACAGACAATGTAAGGATTCGTGAAGATGCTGTAAATATTTCTAGGTCGAAGCGGAGGTCTTTAAAGCTGAAAGAGGCCCAAAAAACACCTGTTTCAGCAATTTAGCCAAAGACAGTTATTGCCACTATGCTTTGCCACTAATAGAATCCACTACTCACGCTATGGAACTTACTGTGTACTGATGCTGGATCATTTGGAAAGCACACGATCAGGTGCAAAAGAAGAAATCGCAAGAAAAGGAAGCTGTGGATATGGCAGGGGAACAGAGCTACATGAAGAGTGCTAAAACTGCTGGAGGGATAACGCTTTTCGCTTCAAAAGAAACAAATGTTGCTAAATGGGTGATGAATCGTCCGTTTCAGGCTAAATTTGTTGAATCTTTGGTTGAAATAAGCGGATCTAAATAAAACAGATCAGAAAACATGCCATGCTTCTAAACTCTTTTTTGACCCACTGAAGCGCAACAAATTCAAGTGTTGGAATGATTCAGTTGTGATAAAAAGAGCGGAAATTTGCAAGAACTGGTTTTCAGACATCCTCGGGATCCTTGCTGCGAGCTCTCAAAAGATGAAATATTTTGTCGACATTGATGCTGCGCTCTGCTACCCACTTGCCCCTGTTTCCATGCCTCTTAGTTCAACTGATGAAACTATTGGAAAAACCATGAAAAGTTAACTTTTTTCAGTTGCCATGAGTGATTTGCATATTGTAGAAAGCCAAGACCTTCCAGGAGTTGAGAAGCTGCACACATACTTTCTGGATCTTTCTGCTGCTTACGAAGCATTGTTCGAAGGCCCAACACTAACCGGCTACTCGCTGAAAGGCTTCCAAGTACTATCACCGCAAGTTACAGAAACCTCCCAAGTACTAACTCTGAATGAGGTCAATGCAGTTCGACAGTCAATTTTCTGGCAAAAATTTAACAAAATTAAGCAGATTGTTAACCTCATTCCTCTTCCGCCTTGCAAGGCAAACTTGATATTTCATATGATGCGTTCCAACTATGTGGCCTTTCTCTATCGGAATGCTGACACGTTAATCATCTCACACGATGACCCTGTAAACCATGGCTGGGACAATAAGGGTAGAGTCACGTGGAGCAACGAAAGCTATCCTGAGAATGTATGCGAGCTCCTCATACCAAGAGATAAAGAAAATAACGAGTTCAATTATGAAATCGATAGTGATGAATTCGAAGAGGATCTTGATGAAGATATCAAAGACATCTCGCAGTATGAATAGTTGAAACTATTGAATTTTTCGAGTTTTGCAATGTAGTTTCTACTGTTGACACCTGTTTTGTTTATGCATTTTTGTTTTGTTGAAAATACAAAGCTCTACCAATTTTTTCTCTCAATAGAAATTGTTCGATTCTTGTCTTCTGAGACTACTTTCATTCAGTCTTTTTATGAATTCCCTGCGCGTAGTAATGATGTAAGTCATTACAACATAAATGACGAAATCGAGGTTTTATTTTCAAATAGAGGCTGAAAGCCCCCCTGAACGTACATCTTACATCGATTTTCGGAATCAGCGCCCCAGAATTATGCTTAATAAACTGATTTAACAAACTGCCCTGACAGATGACACCAACCTAGCTCTCCTCCTGGTCTGCGTTATGCAATAGTTCAAAATCAATCAAACAAACTCCAAGCTTTTTGAAATGTCAAATTTTCTTTTCAGTATGTATGATTACTTTTGATTTCTTATTCTTGATAAATACGTAATTCATGTTTACATCTCCAATTTGCTTTTATATAATTATTATTTGAAAATCATTTCAGGCTTCCGAATGCAAAAACTCAGAGACCGTGCAAGACGCTGCCTAAGCCGAAAATCGCTGCAGTGGTCAGGAAAACACCGAAGCTAACAGAACGAAAGCCAAAGGAAATTGATTCAATTGGTCGTAAACCAAAGTTTTTGACGTCACATTCTGGTATTTATCTCAAATTGCGCATTTCTGTTTAATCATAGGTTTTTTTGATTGCTCTGGGTTGATGTAATAGGCAGAATAACAATTCACTACACGTTTTAAATTGCCTTTATGTTGTTGATCCTGTTTGCCAATAAAACCTTGATTGGCAGTTTTAATTAATGCTATAGCCGGCAGTTGATTAACAATAAATTTTTATTTTCAGATGCAAATTTATTAGATGTTTCAAGAAAAGGAGGAAAGCCGATGTCGCTTGAAGTGGAGTCAAAACAGAAAAGCGAGGTTAGTCTTTTTTTTTCCTTCTTGTTTATAGATGTGATAAGGTTTTGTAGACGCATCCCCTTGAGATGTGGTAAGATTTTGTAGACGCATCCCCTTGAGATGAGCTTTCTTTGGCATACTGACTCTAGTTTTTCCATGTAATGTGCATCT
Source organism: Rhopilema esculentum (assembly GCF_013076305.1). The sequence goes on from NW_027019597.1 coordinate 8,706,302, forward strand.
GCGCAAGTATATTAAGGGTTTGGCTGATCTTGTGCTGCACAAGTCGAGATATCTTCACACTAGCAAGCATTGTAGCATAAGGTTTTGGTAGTTTTAATTTTGTAAAAAGGCCCCCATTTTGGCATAAAAAACATCGCTATTCAAGTATGTGTTTAGTATTTGCCAAAAACTTTCTTTCTCTCCAACTGTCTTCGTGCGGTTACCCATGTTCTCTAGCTTAACAGAATCTTCGACAATCTTTCATTTTTTCTTTATTTTGCAGAGTCTTCCTATTTTGACGCAGCAGGAGAGAATTCCCGACATGGTTTCAAGTAGAAAACAATGTAAAGCCGAGTTGAATGGTTTGTGAGTATCCACGTGGCATTGAACATACGAACATTCGATTTTGTTAATGTGCACAAAGGCAATATTTTATTGCGTATTGCCCCTATTTCTCATATTAATGCGCAGCTTTTTTTCACAAAGTACACATGCAAGACACAGGTGTTGAACTCCCACACAGTATTTTTCAAAGTTTCCCATTTTTGCAATGAATACGCCACCTTGCAAGATGTTTTTTATTCCCAGTAAGCTGCAGTTCTGATTGCTGACTTTAAGAACTCACCAATGCTACAGATTTGTTTTGAATTACTCATGCCTTCGGATCTGAAAAACAGAGTCACTATAGTTGTTAGTCAGAATTTCTAAGTACATTAACATCTTAGTATTTAATTGTTTTGAAAGGTGGCTATTTCTTAATTGTTTATCTGAGTGTTGAGAAAATCAAGGAAAGTGATGTTCATGTAAATTTCATGCAACTATTTGCTCAACACATGTGAAATTTTCACCGTTTGTGCAGCACTCAGTTTCTTTTCTACCATACAATGGTACCATAAAAGTCTTATTTCAATTAATATGCGCCATGTTTACTTCGTATTATTTTAGTTTTTCGTGTTTTAGTTGGATTCTAACTAACTACGTGCTTACAACATTGCAATAAGCATGTCATGTTTTGTAGAAACGAGATCGCACCATCAAGACTGAAGGTTAAGATGCCTACGTGCAGCGGAAAACGAATAATCAAAAAGGTGATGAATCTGTCATGGATGTAATATACTTATTTTTTCAATTCTTACATATAAAGAATGTTTATAAAAGCAGAAGCAGTTCATCTGTGTATAGATGTTGTATGTATATGTATCAGGGCTCATTAATAATATTCTGTGCCTGCGAGCGCAAAGCTGAGAAAAAATGTGGCTGCAAGTAAAATAGGGAGCAATTTATAGTCATAAGTTGCACCCTATAAATTGAGAACCTCCATGGTACGCTCAGTGCTGCTACACCAACTTACATTTGTCAAAAGCATATACCTTATCAATATCATCATGAACTATATGTAACTACATGTAAAACTGAACAGATGACATAATAAATGCTACCAGTTTTTATCTACGGGTTGTTTCGGGTTGTCAAGTAGCCCTATCGTTGTCATCGATTTCATCAAATAAAGACATCTTCAGTAAAAACGCTTTTGGATATCATAAAAGCTTCACTTTTAATGAAGCAGTTTAGTTCAATTGCAACATCTTCTTTCAAGGTTTCTAAATTTGAGGATTTTGCATTCGCTTCCTTGGCAAAGGTTGCAAGAATTTCGATTATACACTGGGCTTTTCTCATTTCAAAGATATGAAAAATAGCCATCAAAGGTTCCATTCCCGATTACTTTTATTGAAATGTCTTATATAAAAAGAATCTTATTAGGATTCTGTTTCTTAGCTTTGAGTTTATCATGCTTGTAAGATTTGGTACTTTTAAAATGAAAGTGCTTTCATTCTAAAAATTGAAGAAATAGAGGTTGCTTATGTTGTCACTCATTGTCAAAAAATTTTTTTTTAATGGATTATTTGGAAGTTTACCATTAAATTTTGATCAAATACGTCAAAAATCGATGGCTACCAGGTTCGAAATCTTGAAGACTTTAACTTAAGGGAGTGTGCTATTTTCAGCCTACTATGCACGAGCGAGTTTTACAAGTCATAACATAATACTTTGAGAAAAAGGCGATACAATAGTTGTTAATGATATCTTCCACCAAGAGATAATAGAGGAAAAGAAACAAACAGCGAACTTGATTTTGAGAATCAAATTGCGCCTTTAGAATAAGGACCTTCTGTCATTTTGGTAATAAAGACTTGCAACTACTACCTTTTATATTCTATTTGACCATTCAATTTCAATGACAACAAAGATGTTTAAAGTAAAAATGACTGTAATACAATAAAAGTAAATAAAAATCGATTTAGAAATGTGCCTTCAGAAATTCCTGAGGATGAATTTTGTGCCTGCGAGCGCCGCTCGCGCGCTCGCGCAGATTATCATGTATATTGTTAAACTGTTAATCCAAGTCAAGATTTGTTAGTGATATTTATGCAGCAAATTTATATATTTAAAATAAATAATATATTTCCGCTTCAAGTTGAACCTTTTTCTTGTTGCTTTCGTTTAGATGGTGAGCAAGAGCGGCTATAACGTAGGCAGTGAAAAAACAAAGAAAACTTCGCTGAGAAACGGAAAGTGCAAGCTTTGATTTTTACTAGCTGTTTACGCATTAAATTGTGGTACTACCTCGGGTATCTCGCACCATTGCACTCTAGTTAAACCTTTAGGATTGAAATTTTTGACGGTTATCTAGTACGTGTGGCATTTTTCGTTCTTGCAGCAGCGAGTTTTGTCTAAGAATTCTTTACAATTATTCCAAGCCTCTTTTACCATCCTTCGTCGACTATGCCAAAGCTGTGACATAGCACAATAAGTAATTAAGGCCACAAAATAGATACTTTAGCAATGTCATACAAATATCTCTTTGTTGCTTTGGAATAGAGCCGACCATTTCTCTCGACTCAAAACATGTTCGTAAATCTCTACTTTTGAAAACCTTCCTTTACAGAGGCAATTGGCTGAAATTAAACTTCTGCGCAGAACGCACAGATGATAAAGAGAAGCTAAAACTTTAGCTGTCTTTTTAGCTTAAAGGCTTTTCAATTTTTATTCATTTATTTGAGAACGGTGCATTTGAACTTAATAGGGATTTTCGAAGTATTTTCATTTCAACCCAGGTCAACTCAAAGACGTGCCATACTTTAAATCCTTTGAGCAGACTGCTTCCTTTTGAAGAGACGTCGTTGTTGCAAGAAAATATCATCAAAAAAACATTGATGAAAATTGCAAGGGCTTGCTTCATTTTAACAACGGTTTTAAGTATAAGGGTGTCTTTATACCAATACCCCCATTTTACTCTGCCCCTACGGCCTATGTCTGTACACAATACGTATTCTTGTAGTCCTTTCGTTAAAGAATGCGACTTGCTGTGATATATCATTTAAAAAGTGTGATTTTATGATTTTAATTTGCTGTTAATAAATGTGAAAATTAAAAGAAGTTTCATTTTAGATATCAACTCGCAATGACCTCCGTTTGCCTACACTCTCGTTGTTTTTCTAAAAGCGCGTTTTGCTCATAAAAATGTGCGTTTCCCTAATGCTAAATTATGAAATTTCTGTCAACTTGTTGAAATGTCTTTACTGTAAAGCTTTGGTCGTCGAGCTTATTCCCTTTCAATGTTTCGAGAACTTTGAATAACATGTAAATAAATGGGTTCTTTTCTAAAGAAACAGTTGTCTTTAATTTTCCTCTTCGCCGGTTGGACCATGGGTTTTTCAGAAGTTTAGGCTCAGCTTTTGGCTGCACTGGCATGTCATTTATTTGTACCGTATCAATTTTGCCCGTGTGCGATTTTCTGGCACTGTCAATCTCGAGAAACTCTCTGCTACCTGAGAGATCTGGATCGCTTTCTGACAACTTGTTCTCCTCGAATGTCTCTGGAATGTTTAAATCAGGTCTGACTGTCGTAGAGGGTTTCCTCCGTGCCTGACGTGGCATTAAACTTGATGCTTGTATAGAATGCCTCACTCTACTTAGTCTCGATGAAATTACTTGTCTAGTGCGCTCAGACAGTCTTTGATTCGGCTGCTCCTTCGTTGCGTATTCGAGAGGCATTGCCTGCTCCATTGGCAACAGCTTCGTTTCATGCTCAGGCATTGGTACCTCCACTACCGATTCTATAGACCTCGATTTTCGAATCCTGGCAGCTTCAGAATGAGGCTGCACTGAAGGCTGCCATGACTGCTGCATGTTCTCAATTGCTTCCATTTCAATGGCCTCTTGCTTCTCCATGCTGTGAAAGAATTGCGTAGAATAAATGCGATGATAATAATTATAGAAAAACTCTTCTAGGGAACAGAGTTCCTCTTTCAGCAAACACATTTCAAACTGCTTCGGGATTTTGTCTTTTTTCATATAGCCGGCGTCAATACCGGTCAATAACAGCACGAATATGTCTGTAATTTGTCGCATTTCTCGGTATATCGTGTAAATTAAGTCTTTTTCGTATATTTGTTTCCTGCCAGGAATAAAGAAATTTGGGAAAGCCATCCCTTGCTGCTCAATGCAGCGGTGTTGCACAAGGGTCGATTCTCCGTACATAGCAATTGCTTTAGCAAACCTTTCCAATTCAAAGTACAAAAGGGCATCCGCGTCCACCTCAAATACGTCCGACAGTGAAGAAATATCCCGGTCTTCTTTTTCTGTCAGTGATATACCCAAACGATGAAGTTTCCGGACTATTTCGTCTTTATTTCCTAACCATGCCGGTCTGTGATCGTTTTTGTCACTTATTATTTCCTTCAATCGAAATACATTGAAAGCTCGAATCGTATAAAACATTGTTATCGTTTTAGACACAAACTCGTCTTCACGTTGCTGCCTCATAGCTACCTCATTTTCATCCTTTGCCTCTCTGTCACGAAGGCAAATAAAAGCTGCTACAGTCAAAGACATCACTGTGCATATGAAGCAAACTAACGTCATTGTGGCTGGCAAAAGGACCGCCGTTTGCATGAATTTGTTCTCCTTAGCAGTGAATGTAAAGTTTCCTTCCATGTTTGAGGTTGAGGAATTAGAATCCGGTAGTCTCCAACGCAAATCAATACAGTGTAAAATAAACAATCATGTTCCTCGAAATGTTGCAAAGCTGATCTTTCTCTTCCAACTTCAATATTACCTTTCTAAAAAGCAAGCATACATTAATCGATAGCACTTTCCATAAATGCGTCGATATTTTGTAATTCTTTATATTTGAATTTTCAATAAAGAAACGGTAACTCTTGTATGCGCTGTTTCCTTTCTGATTTTTGCGCTATCCTTGTTGCAACAGCTTCTTTAAAACCTTAAACTATCTTTTTTTACTCGAGCGAAGAAGCACTCCGCCATGTTTTCAGGTAGGTGAAACGGCCTAAAAAGACGTCGTAGTTGAAGTGAAATCAACCGTGAAAACCGATTCGCGTGGTTGGGTATTGACCCGACCTGTTAAATTCAAATCGAAGCGGCATTTAGTTTACTTGGTTACTGTTATAGAAGCCCGTATTTCATTAAAATTCTAACTGTTCCCTATCGAATGGAACAGCACGGGCTTGAAGCCGAAAAATAAATGTCATAGAAGTTTTCTAGCGAGCGATGAGTTGAAAGTAGTCGCCATAAAAACATAAATTTGAATGTGGACCATGCCTACACTAAAGAACACCTTTATATACGCAAAGCCACTTAAATATGTCGCAAATTGACTGAGATTCATGAAATATCTCAAATTAACAACAAAATTGCTATAGTTTTAAACAGCTACTAGAGTTAAGCATAGTGAACGAAACCAAATTACAGGAATCTGATTGGTAATGCCGATGAATTCATTTGGCTATATTTCGAAAAATGTTTGTAAGATTTGATGGCTGTTTCTTCATGAATACAATTGTTTTTGTTTTTCAATGTTCTTCAAGACAGTATGTTCAAATTTCCAAGAATATGTGCTATGACGTCATACGTTACTTTCTCTTTGCCTTGGAGATTTGATTTTTTCAACTAATTCAATTAAAGAATGCACTAAAAAGCAAACTACTTTGCATTCTACAAAAAATGAATGCCTTAACTCGAGATGAAGCAAGTGGAAAATTTATCTCCCTGATCGAAGATAATCAAAAATAAGATTAAACAATAGACATTAAAAGAATAATTTGTTAGTTTGTTCAAAGCTCTGTCTTATTCGTTTCCTATTTGGAGTTTGTCCGTAGCTGCCCCGGGTACCAGATCCACATAAATGCGATCGCGGAAATTGGCGATAGGTGAATAAGCGGAGCAGCAGACAATATTTCGGGAAGGCTTTGTAGAAGCGACATGTGTAAGGAAAGAATGACCTACTTTTTCAATATACAAAAGAGAAAAAATTCAAATTGCTGATTTTGTTTGTGAGCATGTTGATTATTTTTTTAAGCAAAAAATTCCAAACGCCAAAACGATTTTGACCAATTAGAATGAGCGAATATAGATCGGCGGTTAAATGAAATTTAACCATAGTTGATTCGAAAGGCGGCCCATAATCGTTTTCAAATCCATTTAGCATTTGGTTTCTGCATTAAAGATAAATAATTTCATGCTCTGCCATTCTTGCGGTTACTTATGTAATTTTTAAGTTAAATTAAGTTAAGTTAAAGGCAATTCTACAAAAGTTTAATAGCATGGTATCATTTGTTTTAAGAACCCATCAATGACAAGTATCTTTTTCCAGCCCTTTCAATCATACCTTCTTTCGGAAAGGTTCTTTTCATTCACTGGTTATCATTTTTTTGCTTTACTTTCTCTTATACAACGGGAAGTATTTTCCACTTTTTGCTAGTATATATAGCAAGTGCGTCAGTATAAATGGGAACAGCCTCTGCCTATCTTAAGGAGGACTTCCATTTTGTTGCTTTTCAGGAGGTTGGATTCAATGCTGCAAAAAAACCAATACTGTTTTCTGTTGCTAAAATAAGAACTAAACCTGCCATTTGATGCTCTCGTCCAATATTTCCGAAATTTCTATCAACATTTTGTAATTGGCAGCGTCTAATGCCTTTTTCAGGGTGAGAGCACCTCGTGATCTCTCGATGTGACCACACCTCGTGATTCCTATGCCTGGAACTACAGACAGCTTGCGACTCTCCTCATGCTGGGTGAAAGTTTTGTCATGTCAGGGACTCGAACCACGGACCCCTGGGGTCGGTAGTCAGCGCCTCTAACAACTGAGCCATCCTCGCATCATACTGAGCCACTCTCGCATATCAATATAGGGTTCTGGGCACGTTTGTAAGAAATATGGGAAAACATGAGGGGGGAATACTCGGCAATTTGCGTTGTTGAAAATCGGAGAAGTTGAAAATTGCAATAACTAACGGCTGAAACAGGTATAATTTAACGTGTCTACAGATACGGACGTGCCTCGTCTACCAAAATTCGTGCTTGTTGGCAGTGGCGAAGCTGGCCTTAAGTCAATGGTCATGCTTTGTATGGGAGAGAAAGGGGATGGGGGTCTGGGGACATAGCCCCCAGGAAAATTACACACAACCACACCCTATAGATGCTCGGAAAAGGGGGGTAACGCCCTTTTTAGTATATTGAATCAAATAGCTCTTGTTTAGATTGCAATCAATGATGTCAAGGACTTCAACATCTAAATGTTCTTTCCACCCCATTCTCCAATGTTGTGTTTTGGAAATATCTTTGGGACAATGTTTTTGAAAAATTGTGCATTTGAAAACCCCCAACAAACACTACTGATCATACTGGAAAAACATTGCAGATGAGAGAATATTATATCTACAAATATTTTTCAAAATCTAAACTTTTGATAAATCAGCTTATTCAAATCAGCAAGGGCTAAGAAATATCCATTCTCTTACTATTAATTATTGAGACTTTTGATGATGTTTCTGAATTAAGATGAATTAGGCAAGATAAGCCCTCAGTGATAGGTAGGCCCTCCCTTGTTTATGATACAGGGAATTGTGGGATGCTTGTTTCTTGGTTCAGAATTTTATACTTAGCTTCAATTTTATAAGCTTAATTTTTACATATCTAAAACAAATGTATCAAGGATAGTACTGTTTAGCATATACAAAAAGTTTTGACCCCTGTATTTAAGGTGTAACATGCCATAAACATCAACAAGTTAAGTCCAAGCCCAACATCAAGGGCTTTCCTATAACTTTGGTCTTCCATGTTTAAGAAACCCCATAGTTTTCCTGGCAACCGAAAGCCCTGGGGAAATCAAACTGCACTGAGAAGGTTGGCTGTGTGGAAGCTACATATATAGTGTGATTAAAAATCATTTCTAAATTCTATCCATCAGCAAATTATAGTCAAATATCCAATAACAGGCAAGTTCCAGAGTGCAATTTCATTATCAGCATCAAGTCATGGTGTAATATTGAATAACAGGCAAATTACAGGGTACAATACATTTGCATTGCATAGGGTACAATGCAAATTACATACATGTATTAACAAAAGTTATAGAGTAATATTGAATAAACAAGCAAATTTAAGGGTACAATTTCATTTATCAACAAAAGTTATGGTGTAATATTGAATAAACAAGGAAATATAAGAGTACAATTTCATTTATCAAAAAAAGAGTTGGTGTAATATTGAATGCAGGCAAATTTCAGGGTACCATTTCATTTATCAGCAACAAGTTATGGTGTAATATTAAATAACAGGCAAATTGCAAGATGCAATTTGAATTTTATTTTATACACAACAAGTTATGTTGTAATATTGACTAAACAAGAAATTTTTAAGAGCACAATTCTTTCTATCAACAACAGGTCTTGGTGAAATATTGAATAAACAGGCAAGTTTTCAAAGTACAAGTTCGTCCCTCTCAGCAACAAGTAAGGTTGTAATATTGAATAAACCAGATAGAATGGACAGGCAATTTCCATCCATCATGTAAAATTCCATCCATCAGCAACAGGTTATTGTGTGATTTTGACAAAACAGGAAATTTTCAAGAGTACAATTCCATGAGCAAGAGGTTTTGGTGAAATACTGAATACACAAGCAAGTTTCAGGGTACAAGTTCGTCCATCAGCAACAAGTTATGGTATGATCAGCAACGTAGTGGTAGGATTCTTCATCGATAAGGGTCGGCCTTTGGTTTTCAATTACAATTTTGGTTTACAATTACCTTGCTCAGCCACACGCAAGTGATCCCTGTAGCAGTTAATAAACAATATATCTCTCGGAAATAGCTTCGATTGAATTTCCCCACTCCCTTGCAGCAATGTTTCTCAGCTCAAGTAGACCTTAGATACTTCATGTATGGGAGATTTAGGTCGGTCATGCTGAAAAAAATGAGCATGACTTGGGGTCCAAAACGGGCCAAGATAGCATGCGCAAGATAGAATTCAGCCAATCAAATCAGTGCTAGGTTTATGATTATAATGACGAGGTCATGCTATTCCAAATGAGCATGACTTACCGCAGGGATACCAACTGAAAAGTCATTGAAACTCAGCCGACTCACAGGAGCGGTTGGGCTCTCTGAGGAAAGAAACCCTATGGCAGGTCATGCTCTCCAGAATGAGCATGACTAACCACAAGGGACCAAGGTAGGGAAGGGCAGTGAAATAATAAGAATCAACTGGACGAATGGAGTTTTGAGGGTACTTTTTCAATAAAGAAAATTTTTAATCATTATAATAAATGTCTTTAGCTCTGAAAATTTTTAGTCATGCTCAGCATGACCAGCATGACCGCTAGCTTCGCCACTGCTTGTTGGTTTGAATGGCGTGCCGTGCCTGATTTCAGCCTCGATTTTTCTTTTAGCTGGAACACTAAATGTTTCGTTGATATATTCGTATAATCGTATTGTATGATCGCTGATTTATTCCATTCTTATGCAGAAACAGCCAAAAAACAACGGAAAACATAGAAAGTCAAATCTCGAATATACAAACTGTCCTTCAACCATAAGCAGAGAGTTCATTTGAAGATTTGCAAAGAAGCAAGAAACCATTTGATCACGCTTCAAGTATCAAGTACATCAAGCCCTATCAAAAAATATGTTTCATAGGATGTCTTTGTTTCGAAATACTCTATCTAACTAATCATGTCAGGCTACGCCAGAAAAACAAGTTTAAGTTGTACATCGTGTTTAGTTGTAAGGTTATACTGCGATACCCAACATTAGCCTGGGTATGCAGTGGAATCCCGATATAACAAACCCCGGATATAATGAACTTCCCGGTATAACGAACGAATTCTGCCTAAAAAACCCTTGGATTCTGCCTAAAAAACTCCTTACAAATTCTGTCGGTATAACAAACCCCGGATATGACAGAAAGAAGGCAACTTTCATGGTGAATTGTTAGGCGTATCCTCCTCCGCAATCATTGCATCTTGTCTTGCTTGCTCGACATAGTCTGTGGGCATACGGCATACCGTAAAAGCTCTATGGCATTGTTAGGGAGATGAGATGCAGCAAGTTCTTGAATGTAAAATGAGTACCCCCGTTTTGGGTTGCACATGCGTGTTATATATTTAGAGTCAAAGGGGCATAGAACCCCCCGAGAATGGAACTTAACATTCACATTGACATGGGAGTTTGATCATTGCAGAAATATCTTTCATACTGAAAAACCTGCCTGGATTCTCTGTTGTTTTATGTTTTTCGTTTGTTATAAGGCTCACTTTCTTTCCAAAGGTAAGCAAAAACATCGATAATTTTATGAGGCTGCCTAAGTGTTCACGTAGATTAGACATTCAATGTAAACAATAAAACCTTATTTAAACTGATCTCCGACACTAGAGCCAGACCAAGGCAATTTAATCGACTAAAACAACAGAAAACGTACCTTCAATTCAATTATTCAAGGCGGAAAGGAAAGCTTCGAATTTTGATCTTCCCGTTTAGCTATATCTACAAGCAAGCTCCGAGGAAACCTCTAAATGAAAATAAACGAAAGTATGTCCTTTAAATATTTGCGTAAAACTCCTCAGAAATTGATGAAACTTCTTTAAGTTGCTAAAATTACTGTTTTCAATATGTTTGCGAAATCTTGCTGTGTTCCCTGGCTTTGGGTGTTGAGCATGGCCGGGGATTTTGTAGGATAGTTCATTAGAATACGCATGCGTTCCTGCCCCTCGACGCTGATTGGCTCGAACAAATCATTAAGCCTTTTGTCTCAAACAATAAGAGTGAGATCTCCCCAACAAGGCATTATTCTATACATTCTAATTTGAATTCTAGTGGTTAATTGGTTCCATATCCTGAAACTGTTGAAGGCCTGCAACCCAACTCAGTTCTAACAGTTGGTACTCTACCCGAAGAAATTTTTCGACAAATATTTTCTTCATATTTTAGTATTTGTCTGGAATGCAGTTTTTCATAGGAATGAATCTTGGCCCCCACCATGTCGGCGTGGTATTGTGATGTGGCCATGGATGCGGGTCCCTAATGCCATTGTGATGGTACCCAACTATTCAATTCAACACAATTCTGCGCAAAGCACAAACACAAGACACAACAGCGTGGTTAAATTGAAAACGCCCAAGAACGGGCAGAGAAGTTGAATGCTGTTCAAAATGGGCTTGTTATTCCACAGATACTTGTCTGATCAGCAGTTGGCTGGTTTCGACAGGTATACAGTAAGTGTTTTACTTTCAAATCTATCTTAACGTAGCATTAACACCTTCCTTCATGCAGCGAGCTGGTATTCAGTCGTGAATTAGGCCCGTCCTGGTAGTGTCGAGCTTCGTGCATTTCGTGACTCTTATCATTTAACAAGAACATATTAACCGATTCAGCAGTTTCCAAGAAGCTCCTATTTGATAATTTAAGATATATTTCAATGATGAGGCGCCATTAGGTTGTGAATCATAATTTTAAGGGGGAAAATATACTTATATGTGGTTGGCCAAAGCATAATCGAATCAAATGATTATTTTAGAATTATGCAGAAAAACGACCAGTCACAACAAAAAATATGAAGCTCATAAACATGGCGACAAAGATGTTATTTAGTCTCCTAAAGATTGTGCGGACCCTGTTTGGTACTTTACTTTTTGAGGGGTAGATGATTTCCATTTGCCCCGAAAGAAGAAAGGAAATGGGGTTAACGTAATTTGAAACTGTAGAAGAAAAGTAATGGACTTTGGCCAGTAAAAGCACTATTTGCACTACCTGGTCAGAAAGTTACAATGTTTAAATAAGAAAGGGATGCTTCTTATCAAAAGATAATTAGTATTGTAAGTTGGCTGGCCTAAGCATATTTGTGGTCTGTGAGAAAATGGATGCCCATAACCTTTTTCACAATGCATGTCTATTTTCTTCATTGTGCAAACAACCAATCTCATGGACCCTGGCACATTAGGCCAAGTACTGTTGAACTTTGTTCTTTCTCAAACCATCTTGCATTTCCAAGCAAAACTCTTTGATCAACCCTTCTAACACTAATTTATATTGGAATCAGTGGCGGACACTTGGTCAAATATTGGGGGGGCAAGCCTATTGTTTTAATAAGATGACATCACATTTCCCATTGTTCTAGAACAAAAGTCCATTGTTCTTTAAAGTATTGGGGGGGCGGTCGCCCCCCCTCGCCCCCCCAAGTGTCCGCCACTGATTGGAATCATCAACCAACAGATCAAATAAACTTTTTATTTAAAGAAACCCAAGCTGGTGAACTTCATTGAAGTTTCTTAATTGTAAATTTACAAGCAATTGTTTGATCCACATAACCAATAAGATTCAAATAAAATTTGGAAAAGTTTGTTTAGTTTTCGAACAAAAGAACCATGTGGGTTTGGTATCTATATACTCCAGACCGCAAACTTCGTGGAGTGTCCACAAGAAGTTGACCATGCAAATATCTGCATCATTTTGCATGTTGGGTATGTAAAATCACTAAAGTGCTTTTTATTTCTGGTGCAAAATCTGGATTTTCAAAGTGGACTTGTCCACACAAGAAGAAAAGTTTTCATTCTGGTATACACTTGTTGATGTCCTCTCAACTGGATTTTGACAAGTTAAGCTTCTTGATGCATTAAACAATGCCCTTAGGCCATTGAGCCTATTTTATATCTATGTGTTGTAAATGCATTTCTGAAATTTGTTATACCTATACTCTACTAATATAGGCTTTTAGTGAAGAAATTTTCGTAAAGGTGGCAAACTGCCTGCATGGACCAGCTTAAGAGGATCACCCATCCAACACTTTCTGTTAAACAAAGTCCTTCAGGACCTTAGCGGAATTAGGGTATTATCTAACTAAGACTGCCTAACCATTGATTTTCTAAATGCATGATTACTGCCAGTTTGTAGCGAAAATAATTGATGTGATGTTGGGGAAACAATACTTTGCTTTCATTAACAAATTGACTCTTCATTCAATACTGAACTTTTAGGGACAGTCAAAAAGAAAATACATTTAGTTTGATCAGCTTAGTGAAGACATAAGATAAAACTTGCAATCATCAAATCCACCATCTAAGAAATCAACTTAATTTGAAATTTCTTCTTCAGTTTGTGAATCACAATTAGATTCCAACTCAGTTGAAAAATTCTCTCCCTCATCCTCTCTGACTGCATTATCTATGTTCTCAGATTATTTTGAAGCTTCAAGACAAAGTCTCTTACTGACTAGTAATACTTTGAAAGTCTCTTATAAGTAAATGTTGTTAGCTACTAAATAAATATTGTTATTTTCGGTGGAATGAAACGAATTAGGAAATAACAGTCTTGCATTTTTTCCTCAAAATATATTCCAACAATTCTTTTGATTTTAGCATTTCTTTCCATTACTGTCCAGTTCTTATCATAGTTGCTTATTATCAATATTTGTTGTTCCCACTTATGAATAACTGACATTCGTTATGGGGGCCATCAAGGTTTACAAGCAATGGACTTCGGAAGAAATTTGTCGCTGATTACAGAAATCTTGCAATTTCTGGACGGAACAACATAATTCTACACATTTGCCAGATGCAAATTTTCTCAAAAACGATACATTGGTTATGGAATTTTTATGAAATTTTAAGGATTTGTGGAATTCTTGGCCCAATTTCTGGTAAAAGCATCTTTGAATAAAGGTCCTGTCAACAATTCTAAGACATGGAATTTTGGCTTTAAATGACCAGAACGGCAGATTTCTACCCCCTTTGATAGCACTCGCGTTTTGAAAAACTACCTGTGAGGCTGGTCAATTGACTGCATCAGTAATTTAACAAGGGCGATGGCAAGGACAAGGGCAATCAACCATGTGAAACAAAAAGGCCTGCTCTAGCAATACTCTTACCACACAGTCACAATTTATCTTCTGAGTAAATTTTAGACAAATATCTTCAACAGAAGTATAAACTTTCCTTTGTTGAAAATTTTTACAATAATTGTAATTTATTTTCAAATAACCTTTTTGTGGTATGGAATTTAAAAATGGCTTTGGAAAAAAGCAAACACATTTCCTGGCATAGAGTATTCAATCTATGTTCTAATGTTTTATACTCTAAAAGTGTCAGACGAATAACTCAAGTATGTATATATGTTCTAAAATGTTTGCTTTTTTCAGAGCCATTTTTATAATTAATAATATTAGCATTTCTGACAGGCAAGTTTATTAAAAGTTTTTCAGAAGAAATATTTCATTTTGTTTGGTGAAAATTGACACAAAATTATATTGTGTTTGTAGAGGATGCCTCCTTTTTGCTGCTTGCTAGCGATAAGTTCTTGCTATCAAATGTGTTTTATTAAAGGTGCTTGACTAATCAAGCAACAATATAGTAAATTAAGCAAAGTTTTTGTTAGTTTTCTTTTTCTTCTTTATGTAAAGACAACACAAACTTTTGGGTTAATCCTGTAACTTTTCCAGTTGAGCCTAATTTATAATATCGTTTGTAAAATGATAATAAGAATGTAAAATGTTTACAGTATTTTATGAAATACCAGCATTGCAGAAACACTGTGATATTGTTGCTATGTTACACAACACAATTTCCAGCTGTTTTCACCAATTTAGGAATGTTTTGTAATATGATGATAGAAAGTTTTGAAATTGTTTTTATAATAAGATGGTAAAATGCAGGTTTGATTCTTTGCTCTGCAATTTATTTATATCTAAAGACTAGTGTTTGTCTTTTAAATCAGAATGTATAACTATGAGGTGATGGCTTATAAGGAATATGCTAGTGGTGTTAACTGCTTTAGCTTTAGCATAAATGTGGTTTCAATAACACCTTTGATTTTCTGCAAATTGATTACCAGACTCTCACTATTAAAAATATTTTTGTTCTAGTACAAATCAGTTGACACATCACCACTTTCAAACTATGTTATGCATCCTTTCTGGAACAAAGTTGTCAAGGTAATTGGAATTTTGTTCTGAATTCATTTAATGTTACAGAAGTTGACATAAAGGGTTATTTATGTCGTAGTGCCTACAGTGAGTTACTTCGTTTAGAGCAAGTTGCTGAATGAATCATGAAAAGGGCAATTGTTTCATAATAAATTAGTTGTACTACATTGTTGTTTATGTTTTTGTTAAGTTAGTTGCTTGTATGATTAATTGTATGAGTTGAAAATATTTAGCAATTGCATCTTGAACTATTAAGCCTGATTTCCAGCAGGTGGAATTTTTCGCTCAAACAGGAAATTCTGCTTGATCTTTTTACTGGGCATTTGCATTAAGTAAATCTTTTCCGCTCGAAGTCTGAATCATTTTTGTAGAAAAGTTTAAACTGGTTCCACTTTTGGAAGATTTTGCTTGAACTTTCTTCGAAATGCTGGTTATTCAAAATGGCGTCTCAGGAACCAAATAGCTTTGAGGAACAGTTTTCACTTAGCAGGGATAGATATCAGGGTTCTTTTAAAGCAAGTAACGAAAAAATGAAGCATTTGAAGAAAACTCTCAGAATACAGATATGTCTGGTTTTTCTTGTGTTGCTGTCAATGACAAGAGTTTGACCCAGGATGATTGGTCGGGAAAATTTTGTGGAGAGGAAGAGCAATTTGATTTGATTCATCTAGGAGGCTAGAAACCTCCAATGCTTACGGAATACTTCCTGTTCGTCCTACAAAGACCGCACTGTCAAAGCAAGTGCATGGAATAAACTTGCAAATATTTTCAGGAAAAATGGTAAGTACTTTAATTAAAATATGCTTGTTTGTGTATCTATGTATGTATGTATTTATGCTCGTATTGAAAATTCTAAAGTTTCAAAAACAATCCAATACGTAATTTTGATTTCTACACTGAGGTTAAGCCTTATCATAAAATTTATTTTGACCTTATTGTTTTAGAGAATTTCCTGGAAACTCAGTTGATCTGGACAGATCTGGCATCAAGATCTGGACAAACGCTACAAAGCTTGGAAAAAACGAATGAGCAAAAAGCAACAGAAGAAACAGACAGAGATCTTTGTTTTTGTAAAAGTCTAGTTCCAATTTTCAAAGGATTTTCAACCAAAAAGAACATATGCAAACATGAAAATACAGCAATTGCTTTTTGAAATAGAATTTGATGATTCGATGTAATTGTATCTTCATAATAAAAAATATAGTTAATCTCAATTATCTTGTCTTAGTTTCTTATAATTCATGTTTGGCACGAACATTTCAAATAAACTTGAAAGGGTGGAAAGCTTGTTATCAGTTATTATGTTAATACAAGTTTACTCAAGTTTTCATTTGACAGAATATGTTTTAATATAAGCTGTTGTGACAGTGAGTCATTCTAGTACTAACACACATTAAAACTCTAGATTTTATGCATCAGCTTCAGTTAAAGATTTTTTTAATCTTGGGGCTGACTTTTGAAGGACAGTCATATACAAGTTTTACACATTTGTATGAATAAATTACGGGAAATGATTGCTTAAGATAGTCCATTTTGAGATTAGGAAAACAGTAAGGGTAGTGGAATTTAAAAAATGAAAACTGAAACTGAAACTGAAACTGAAACTTGGTATGAGAAAATATTGCAAAAAATATGAGTCAGCCTCTAATAGTATATTCTGAAAGGATGAAAGGGAGGCAAATACGTAAATGATCATGAAAAAAAAGAGACTGATAACGAGTATTAGGAAAAGGGCTCATTATTCAAAGGAATGATCAATGGCAATCAAGATGCAATGGAAATAGCATCGCGTGATGGTAAATGTTATGCTAGATTGGATTAAAAAGAATATAAACGAAAAAGACATTTAAAAAAATATTTAAAATAAACGCTAGAAAGTATAGATATAACTTGATTGAAAGTTGATCACAATAGCTTATTTATAAGCAGTATTCTTCACCTGGATTTGAAACATGATTAACCAAATCAATTTGCCAAATAACACGGCCTTCGTCAGAATTGACGTTTTTAAATCGGTCTCGCATTTCCTTTGCACTGCTTGAGAAATTGTTAGAGCCACACCTTCCCATAGGTAACATTCCCGAATTGTCCGATTCTTCTCTCCATTCATCTTGTTTTAATAAACCTTTTACCTCTTGATCGACACTGTCAAGAGGACAGTAATTATATGGCTCTTGTAATCTGTAAGCCATTAAAAGTTGTGAAGTGCAACAACTGCTTTGGTTATCGCTTTTAGGGTGTCAACTGTGGCTGTAATTGGCCTGTGAAAAATTCTGAACATGAGGCTGCAGTTCCAAAAGTGTTCTTCAAGCTCTTGAAAGTCTGTGGTTGAATATTCGCTCTTGGATTTGCAAGTTCTGTCCGGGGTATAGCTTTAAAAGATTTGGTTTTAGGCCAAAGGCATGGTCACCTAGAAACACGTAGGAGAGTACTTCTTGAGAATTTTATACCTTCTCGGGAGAGGGGATGTTTAGAATATTATTACCAATGCAATAGCCATTACTGCTGTTATTGTAAACACTTCCATCGCTTTGCCTCCCAGAATCACCGATGTCAACCATGATGAATTCATACTTTCCATTACAGACTCCCAATAAAACATTGCTGTGCGTTTTTTTGTAATTAAATAATTCCGACCCCCCTTTAGCAGGACACTGCATCACATTGTGCTTGGCATCAATGGCACCAAGGGTATGATGAAATTCCACTACTCTTCAAAGACCTTCGCAACCTTTTTCCATTCTTCCACGGTATTTGGGACACGTAGAAAGTCTCGGTTTTTCAGTTCATTTCATGGAACTCCGCATGTTTCGTTTATTGCATGACTAACCACAGCAGCACTTATTTGATAACTTGTGGCAATACTACTTTGTGCATCGCCATTTGCAAGATACTTCGAAGTCAAACAAAGTCTTTCACTAGCCCCAATTGACTCCCGCATATTTGTGTCTTGCTTAGTCAAAAAAGTTTCTTATTACGCTCCTGGTATATCTTTCTTGTCAAAAATGACCTTTTGCATTTACGTCGTCCTCTCTCAAGTTGTCGTCGTAATATTTGAATTAATGTTAACTTTATCAGCAGAAAACGAATGTTGTAAGTCGCCATCGTGAAGTAAACGTGATTCGCCTTTTGCTCTCGAAATGAAAATGCCGTGGAAATGGTTTCAATATTTCGCTCGCACAATTTCGAGCAGAAGTTTGAAGTTCGAGCGGAAAATTCTACCTCGTGGAAATCGGCCTAATTGTTTCCAAAGCTGTTGACTGTCCCAATCTTTTTAGGTGTTTATTGTCTGCTTCCACCATCCCCTCACAGTGCGCCTACATCTTTAATGCCCCAGCAATGAATGCGATTTTAAAAGTGACCATAAGGTGCCAACAATAAAGTAAACTAGGTTTGTTACTTATTTTTTATTGATATATATTTAGGCAGATATTTTGCATTTCTTTTTACTTTCAAGATATACCCGCTTTGGTTGTCCCCTAACCTAATGACATTTGCTGGCTGGCTGTTCACTCTCGCCAATTTCCTTGTCCTTGCTTACTTTGACTGGGATTTCAAAGCTACATCTTCTCCAGTTGCTGGGTTCTCTACCATTCCAAGATGTATATGGCTGTTCTGTGCCATCTCTCAATTTTTGTCACATACGCTCGATGGGACTGATGGAAAGCAAGCCAGGAGAACAGGCTCCAGGTAATTAGATTCATTTTACGATGAATTAAATTCTGTTGAACTACAAACAAATCTTGTGATGTTAAGATATCTGGAATGATGTATCATAGTTAATTTCATCTCCAATGTGTTTTTGTGCACAAAACCTTTTTTGTGATGCTGTCCTTGTAGCACTTACTTTGGCGGCGTGGAGGCTTATTTTGCCCTTTATTGCCTATCTGCTATGAATTTTATCTGAAATGAATTATTTTTTTACAATTTGCTTGACTTCTGGTCAGCTATCAGCTAATTTAGTGTATCATAAGCATCAAACTTTGCTTGCTTTATGAAAGAATTTATGAAGAAACAAGGAAATTATTTAAAGCTTAGCATTCACCACACTAGTGCATATGTTAATTAAGTATATACATGGACTGATGCTTTTTCATTCAAATACATGTGGGAGGGTTGAAATATATCTTGACTTCCTTTTCTTTGACAGGGATCCAACTTTTTCTTTATAGTCTCAAAGAAGAAATTGAAAATCTAACTTTATTCAGAATATCTAGATCATCTTCAAAATGTCATTCTTGTGTTTTCCTCAGAAACCTTAGATGATGGCTGTTCTGAGCAATGCATGTGTTTTTTAATTCTACCCACAAAACCAATGGGTTCCCAATAGGCTGATAAACGCAGTGCTGCCATAACTTTATCTCAACTGATTTCCAACAATAATTTAGCAGATCTTGTCAATGACATTTACATTTTGCATTTCTTGCTGATATCTCATGCTTTTTTGTTTTTTGTGTTCATAGTTCTCCCCTTGGTGAGCTCTTTGACCATGGTCTAGACAGCACAGCAGCATGGATGATGGCTGTGTCCCTCCTGTCCTGTTTTGGCACGCAGTATCATTCACACTATGAGGTTTTTTCGCTCATTGTTGTAATCGCTGCTGGCTTTTTCTTGGCTCATTGGGAAAAGTACAACACTTCAGTTTTGTATCTACCATGGGCATATGACTTCAGCCAAGTTGTAAGCAAATTTCTATCAATGTCTTTGTCTTATCAAAGCATGCATTTGCATTTTGTCTGCAATAGATGTTTCAATTGTTTCTAAGGCTTAACTGTGGTCTGAGGTGGTGACATAGAAATAAGATCTTATTCTAGATAGCAGTGTAGGTTTTAAACATGATCTGTATTTATGTGTTACAAGGTTTCCAAACTCAAGAGGAGGTTTGGTTTCTTAACTGTCTGAGGTGTTTTTATAAGCTATGCACCTGTGAGTGTCTAAAGGCAACTAAACCTGTAAGTGGCAGTCTGTGTTGGTCTTGCAACTTTAATGGGAATACTATCTTGCTATCATTACGACTGCGATTATGAATCACAAGGGTTGGGAGAGTTGATCTGAGTCAATGTTCCTGACTCTCACGGTTCTTCCGATCAATGAAAACATTCAGTTATATGTTCCAGACTCCTACAAGTTTATGGGAACCATGCAAATTTCTTTTTCCAAACCTTCAATTGAGGCTGTTAGTATCTCTTAAAGTCATATGCAGCATGAATTTATTTTTAGGGACTCACAACTGTATACTTATTGACCTTTGTATGGAGTCCAGACATTTGGAAGTTGACCTTTTGGAATGGTATAAGAATGAGTCATTTGTTTGTTGCCACTGTTCATTGTAAGTAGGTCATTTTGATTGATTATTTGCTTTAAGCCCTTGAATTGCATCTTTTTATACAGATCATTGCCATTAAAGCCCTTTTCAATCTTTCAATGAATTAAAATCTGACACTCTTTGCTGTTTTTCCTCCACTATCACCATCTACTCCTAGAAAGTTTTTTATATAGTTTCCATAATTTGGTCGATACAACACTTTTGTCTTTTTGCAGTTTCTCTGTGGGGAATAGGCCTCCCGTCAACTGTCTGGCATATAATAAGGTATGCAAGCATTACATTGCTATTGTTTTACTGTACAAGTTTAAGAGAGGGCGCAAATGTAATTTTGTTATAACTATGTGTGTCATTTAGAGTGGCTGTTTCCTGTCCCATGGCATATTGTAAGTTCTGAGCAGAACAAATTTTTACCTTGTGATGAAATTCTTCACAGTCACCTGTCATAAGTGACTTTTCACTGCAGACGTGTTTGTGTTAACCTAGAAAACTTAGACTTACATAACCTAGAAAACTTAGACTTTGTATCTCCTTTGAACAACATTCTTGTTGCCCATTCAAACACAACCCAATGCCACCTTTTATACCACCACTGTTTCATCATAGTATTCACTAGATCCCCCTTAAGCTTTTACACCTTTTCAACCTACTCTGGTCTCGTTTCTCTTGCACCCTTTTGGTCACCATGATAAGGACCTATATGCGGCCTGCAATAGTTGAATATGGCTCTAAATTGCTGATTTTAA
Organism: Rhopilema esculentum; assembly: GCF_013076305.1. Next base: position 8,727,625 of record NW_027019597.1, read on the forward strand.
GAATATTACTGTTTGGTCAGTTGGATGTTAAAGTGTACACGTTTAATGTTACCTTTTCATTTATGATGTTATATGAAAAAAATCATGGTGCCTGCAAATCATTTAACAAATTAATCGATAATCGACTACATCTCATATTTTATTTCAACTTTCAATTTTTGGTCAAATTTTATAGTAAATTTCTTAGTCCTATGTCTTGTTTTTTTGTTATTTGTTTTTGTATCAACTGCCTTTACTCTTATCATGGCTGTCTAAATTGTTTTTAGAACAGTCACTGTTATGCTAATGTTTTTTGTGTTATCATTTTGCAGGGCGAGATGGAAGCACCCAGAATATTGCCCAACGGTGCTAGAGGGGCTCATGCCACTCGTTTCAACTGGAATGCTCCTCTCCTTTTTCACAATTTGGGGCTTTTTATCGCCATCACAAGTTCTACAGAATTACCCAAGAATGTTTTATATTGCCTTTGGAAATGTTTTCTCTAATATAACAGTAAGTATTGTATTTCAGTAAGTGTTGTATTTTCGGCTAGTTTCCTTGAAGAAAGACCAACTTTTTGCTATTCACTAGAAGAATTGTTTAATAAAAAGCTTTAAGGCCAAAGTCGTGTTTGGCACCTTGAAAAGTCGTAGTCCGTCGGGGTTTAGGAATCGTAAATGCGGGTAGTAGCAGCAACTTGAAATGATTACCCAAGGATGCAACATACGATGTCATTTATGGCTTGTTTAACATTCTTTCTGTTCACTCCTTAAGCGTTTATCTTGCTTTTAATGATCGCTCTGTTGACCTTATTTTCATTTTATTTTAGTGCCGCTTGATAGTTGCACAGATGTCTTCGTCAAAATGCGAGAGATTCAATTGGTTGCTCTTTCCACTCTTTCCCGTAGTTGCGTGCTCAGTATCAGGCCTTTGCGATGAGAGGAACCTCCTTTATGCCTACGCGATTTTCGCCGCCTTAGCACAGTCACATTATGCTATATGCGTGGTAAGCTTTACGTGAAGTATTTGAATATGCGTTGTTGCGTTTGGATGTTCGGATTGCATGCATAATAGCTATTGCACAGGCTCGTTGAGCCAAATGTCACAGAAGAGACGATGTTTTGGTATGCGCGGTGTAATAGTCTCCCATGCTGTAATTCCATTACTGAGGTCTTTTTTATTAATCTTTTTAACGTCTAATTATTTTTGTTTTCCAGGTAAATGAGTTATGTGATCATTTGCAGATACGATGCTTCAAAATAACAAAGCCTAAATCTGAAGCCAATGGACATTAAAGCCTCGTTCGTATAGTCAGTTTTTCAATATCAAATTGTACAGTTGCTAGCTGATTCTTGTCAGATCCACAGAATGAATTCCGATGGGCGAATTACTCCCTTCGTTTTAGTATTTGAAAAAATTTGATAATGCCTGCATCTGTTTAGCCAAACAACGGATTTGTCTGCTCGTATGCGAAGAATAACGTTCCTTGTAAATATGTTTGTGATATTATAATAGGAAATATTTATTCTATTGTATTTGTTCTAGTTTTTGTAAGAACTAAAGCTCGTTAGGTTGACTACGTGATGTCTTCAAGCTTTATCATAAATGAAAATGTGAACTGGATAAACGATTTAATTGCATTAGAAATATATTTTTAATCCTGAAACTGGAATGTCATTGTCGTCTGATATATTTTTAAATAGATTCAATCGTTGTACTCAGTTTAGTAAAAAATTTCTTATTTCCAGCTTTCTTTATCTTCGGACGTTTTTGTTTCACAGCGGAAAATGATCCCATTTCAGAATTTTCGGCCATATTTTAATTAGTGCTAGAAATGGATATGCATATACCGTTATTATTTCTATATGCTCCTAATTTTTTCATCTTTTTCCTTTCTAATCGTGGAAATGGTAGTCATTTTTTGTCTCTGTCTCATTACCTTTTTTTCGTTCATCCATTTCTAGGTCAACGTCGTTCATTGTTTAATTTTCTATTCATGAGCAATCTTTTCCTATGCAGGTGCGTTTACAGCTTCCGTAAACATGTGCCTTCTGCTAATTTCATTTACAATCAGTTTGAATTGAAAACAACCAGAGATTTATATATGGAAAAAACGATTTTCCCGTACAAAAGTGCATTGAGATTGAAATGTGTTTTGTTTCCTTTTTAAGCGAGGCAGAAGGCACTCGTTGGCTATAATTGGTCTGTATTTTTGCTCTCTTGACTATTTGCACATTGAAAATGGAGAAACCCGTAATACCATAACATAAGTGGAGCAAGCTAGGCAACATCTAAAAACTCATTAAAAAGTCAATAGAACATGTTTGTATAATGTGACATCGATCTACTCGAGCGACAAAAGCCGAGGCAGAATTTTTATTAATGTTTCGCTAATTTAAATACTTTAGGCTTGAATTTTTCACTGTCAGATTTGAGGTGAATGCCCAAATAAGACCCAAGAAAGCGTCCATATCATGAACGTGTAGAGTTTTCGAAAGTTCAAAGATTTGTCTGCCATTCAAACTTAGTCTGCCAAAGGTTACATTTTCAGCTTAGAGAAAACAGGCAACCAACCACTTGCTAAGACAATAGGATTGTTCAGATACTGGTGGAGCATCAGTGTGCTGGTGGCAATTGATCGATTCTATAATTAGTTCAAAAAGGCGTATTTTAAACGAGAAGTAAAAATGTCGCAATCCTTGGGTTATTACAAAAATTGAGAAAATTCACCCTTCATCCTTAGGTATCCTGTGTATAAAATTGGTCTAGAAGGATTAATTTCAAAGGAGGATCATATTCAATATTTTATGTATATGATATTTCAAAAAGGAGGTTTAGCTTCATTTTCAATTGCAGATATCCAAATTTAACAAACTTGTTCGCTGCACACATCCCGGTACCTTAACGGTACTCTGTCTGCCTACTTACCAATAAATGATGCCTGACAACAGTTCAGAAATTTCCAATCCTATTATATTATATTCAAAGAGTTGTATCAATTTGTTTGTATGCGGCATGTTTCTAAAGGAGATTCTCCTCCAAAGAAACCTTCTCATTATCACCGACCTGCTATGCCACCATGAATAGCTGGATATCTTTAAAACGCAATGAAATAAGATTATCTCTCGAATCCTCCACAGGTAGAAACCCATCATAACATAAAGATTATTTAGTGAACAAACGGTAATCATTTTGGGTGTTTGTCACTTTTCCATCTTTAGGAAAAATCAATTTTTCCGAAATTTTTCGAGAGATCACTGGCATGAAAAAGAAAAATAAGAAATCTGAAGTTTTATGAAGCCCTTTATTGCAGTAAAAGGGATGCCAGAAGTACGTCGTGGACGGGAGACATGAAAAAGGAGGGTCCGGGTGAAAGTGAGGCTTGGTGCCTCTTATGACAATAACAACTGAGTTGCAGGTTCTGGCGCTTTTCATCCTCGCGGTGAGGTAACAGCGTGACGCTCTTTAATTTTAACTGAATTCGTCAGCTGACTATTTTAAATTTTCATCAGAATTTCAATTAAATGCTGACCACAATATAGCGGTTGCTATGGCCGATGGATAGTGGCTTTCATTTGAAGGGGCGTATCGAATGTAGCATACCGTCGTACTAAGACGTTGTCATGGCCAATGGGCATCGGCTAATCAAGCCGTGCTTGTTCCATACCTGCTTGCTCAACACATTGAAATTTAGTTTAACTGGGAGAAGTGCTAGGAATGTATTAACTATTAAGAGAGTTCAGATTGCAGACACTATTTGAGATCCCAAAATCAAGCAAGGCTGGATACATAAAGGGATGTGAAATGTAGTCGAAATGGCATTTTACACACAATTAGGTGAGTGAATTGATTTTGAGGAGATACAAACAATTTGTGAAGATCTTAGTAGTTGTTCTGCAAATTGGACGCAAACTGCGACAATGATAATGTTTCTTGTTTGCAAAGATATATTTAGTAAACCTTTTTTTAATAATAAATAAAATTATGATACAGAGCAGTTCTGAAATAAGAGCACTCAAGGAAATTAGAATGTTATCAGTTAGCCTATTTAAAGAAGTTCACGAGAGTTCGTGACAATTTCAAATTTCAAAGACTGCTGTGAAGCAGCTTCTTGTCTTGGAAGAAAATTTCCATTAAATTTGTGCTTCCTCTTTGCATATCGCATGTTGTAAAAGGCTGAGCACAAAACTACTGCGTTATGAATAAGCAACTAAGAACGGAAGGCTCACTCACTTTTACGGAGCAAAAACTGGTTGATTTTGTACCATCCTTGTCAAATGAATCCTTGATATTGAAATTGTCAAGTTGCTGCAGCATCCAAGTGTTGATATTCTGTAAACGTGCTTGTCAGCAGATATTTGATAAATAGGAAGAAAAAGCAAAGCATTGTGAAGCAAAGGTGTAGAACGACGTATAAGATAAGAACGGTAAGAAGACTAGCGAGCCTATCTATATTCAGTCTTTTATTAGTTTAGGTAAGTTTATGCTAGGCATCGGTCTTATGTTAGCATTGATATCTACGACTTCATTTTGTAAACTGCTTCCAAGACCACTTAAAACAAGTTTTACGAGGCACTTTAAGTGGTACATTGTACGAGTAGATTCCTAAAACACTGAGCTTCTGTTCCAGTTTGATTACAGTGTTCATCTGAAGCTTGGCATGTTCTCGTGTTGCGCTTATGTTTCAGCAAATCAAGCCTCAATGATCTTAAAATGTTTGTTCTTATATAAAAGAGTGTACTTTGACGGCAGACGACCAGTAGTAGAGCTCTTGCCTCTAAATGAGCGAGGGGCGCATTCTTCATGCCAAACAGAGGTTAGAATGGACAGTATCTCTGTTGCAAGATAAGTACGACATACTGGACTCATTCTTTTCACACGATGTCCTTTGAATTTTTAAACTTAAATTCTTCAATGTTTGAAAAAAATTGTGAACTTTGGAAAAAGGTTTTCGTGTCTGGCACATTGCAGCTCAACAGAATGCCTCAGCGACTCCACTGCAATGAAATGGAAACTAGAATAGGCTAGAGGCACCTAAATACGCAATTGTGGTGAGTTGCAGTGGAAGGAATGTTACTGAAAGCACCGCACTGACTCAAATGAAGCATTTTAAACTTAATTTTAGTTACACATTAAAAAAAGTAGTTTTGTGCAAAGATTCTCTAACAAAGCCAGTTTTGGAGAGCAAAAGTTGAAGCAGAGCGTGGATGGAGAAGTCTTGTCTTGAAAAGGAAGCCCGAATTTCCAGCAAAATAACTTAAGCCCATTTCTACTTGTTCTTTCTTGTTTCAGATTTGAAGGAGGCATTTTCAATATTTGATCGAAATGGAGATGGCAAGATCTCACACGAAGAGATTGGCAACGTTCTCCGGAAGATGGGATACACCGTTTCACAGAAAGAGGTGCAAGAAATGCTCAAGAGTGTAGATACAGATGGTAAAAATGCTGTTTTTGTTTATTAATGAATACAAATGGATGATTGATTGATTTCGAAAGCCTCTCAAATAAAAGCAGCTGTTGAGCAATAAATTGTCAAAGTAGGAAATGACATCCGCACTTTGAGCTCCTAGCGCATTAGACTCGAGAGCAGCCAAATGTAAAACCTAATTTGAATTACATATGAAAAATCCGATTCTACTTGCATATGACACAAATGAATTCAATGCAGTCAAAGGAGCCGTTTATTAAAAACTGGGGTCATTGCATGCATCCAAAAGAAGTATACATTTCATAAATGGCAGGTTGTTTTCAAGGTTTTGATACAAAAATTTAAAATTCTTTACATCAGGTACTTAGCTTGTGAACTAACCATAGGGTTGTCATAACGAACTTGCCGTATCAATTCTGATAAACGTCCCAGACGATCGTTTTTTGTTTAAAAACGTAACAGATTCTTTGTCAAAGGGATACACTTAACAGAAAACAGGCAAAAATGAGATGTTAATTAAAGAAATATTCAAAAGATAGTCAGCCGGCTTTGCAGTATAAGAATAAACGGGTGAAACATTTAAATTTTAAATGTTTAGGCCACGAAGCTATTCCAATTGACATGGAATTGATAACTTTTTGAGAAGTTCCCATGGCTCAAAAAAAAATTTTAAACACAACTTATGAGTTGTTTGTCTTATAACAGAGGTAAAGAATTAAAATGAGAAATGGCTCTTGTCCTTTCAGCATCATATATCATTCCCACGTCAAAATTGTCAATTATAATAACTCTTAATGAATCGATTAGGAAAAAACGACAACACTTTGACGTGAAATATGAACTTTTTCCTCAAAATTGCAAGAGGTTAGAAAGAGCCTATTTTCTTTCTTAAATGTTACATCAAAATGAGAAGTCAGCCTCACAATTCGAGGATATTGGCTCGTTTCAACATTTTCTAGAATTTATCTCAAATATAGCAGCTGTGCTGCATGCAGCATCTCTGAGGCTTTCTTAAAAGGGAGATTTTTATTTCAATGCTTGCGTATAAAAAAGGAGGATATTAAAATATTGAGGCTTTATTTTTAGGCTATTCCTTTAAAGTAGCTTAAAGGAATGGGAGACACATTTTGATGACCACTTAATGATCTTGCGCCTGCGCACGAAGTTATGGAGATTCAACGTTTATTCTGATGGAGATTTTCTAGTATCACCATATTTGCTTATTTGGCAGGATGAATACACTATCAGAAAATCAATTGTATTGATCAATTTCAGGCTCGATCTTAAATAATTTTGAGGAAATTCTTTGGCAGGAAATGGATATCTAGAATATCAAGAGTTTATAGACATGATGGTCGGCAAACCAATTACAGTTGAAAACGAGGACGAATTGCGTGAGGTTTTCAAATCACTGGACGTGAAAGGCAAGGGGTACATTGGGGCAAAAGAGCTGAAAGGAATGTGGAAGGAGATTGGGCAAAGAGTATCGATGAAAGAGATTCGAGAAATGATTAAGGTTGCTGATGCAAATGGCGACGGAAAAGTGAGCTTTGAAGGTAGGTCCTCTTGTTTTCTGTTTTGCGTCTAAAGTAGCTGATTGCAAATTGTATAGCTATAATATTTTGTCATTAGCCTCAGCAGCACATTTCGGAGCTATTCGGAAAATTGTGCTATAGCGTATGTGAACCAGTTTTGTGCCAGTGCTTGTGATACCAGTAGTGAGATATTTTCTAATTCAATTAGAGATCACCTTCATTGATAAACTACTTTCAAATTGGAAGGAGAGTAAAACTGATCAAAAGAACAAAATTTGCGATGTGTTTAATAACTTAATTTTTGTGAAAAGTAGAATTTTTCATGGTTAACATCCCCTATTTCGTCTCTGCATTGTTTTTTGTTATTTTCAATACATCCTGATCTCTACCGCTCCCTTTTTACTGTTGCTGTGTTGTGTCGTGTGTGTTGCCTTTGAGTTGTGGGCAACATTTTGTCGCAAAAGCTGGTTCAAGCAAATAAGCTGAGCGCCTTATCCTCGAAACATCACGGAATATATTCAGAACAAAATTTCTGTATTATCTGCCAAATAAGGGCATTTGACGACCTGGAATGGAAAACTTACAGCGTGCTTTTGGCTAAGATAAAGGGTGCTTCGAATGAGATTGGCAATATTGAGAATCCATGTTGAAAACTTTAATACGACGTTCAATGAAGGCCTTTTCAAAGTTCTCTTTTCAGTTTTTCAGAAATCTTCGCCGGATTGTGTACAAAATGGAGATATTATCCGAGAGCTACGGAAAAAGAATCATTTTATGTTTATAAAATAATATTACTTTTCTAAGTTGCTGTAAATTCTCTTTTATAGAATTCAAGAAGATATTCGGCAGAGAAGATAGAGAAGAAAGGAATTGAAGAGTTTTGAAAATACAAGTATCTAGATGTACATAGTGTATATAATATCGATGACGTAGTTTTAAATGTTTAAAAGTATTATGGCATCCAAAATAAAATGTATAACTAGTTTTCAGTATGAATCTGCAGTTTCATGTTCAATCTGGTATTCTTAAAGATATACAAAATTGCCGCAAAGAAAGATAAATTGAAAGGAATAGCTTATTGGCCTTCATTGCCGTTCATAGAAGCGAATTCTCGAGTAGTCAACTGTACGAGTTCAGGTGAAGCATTCTTTCATATTTTAAGAATTCTTATGTTGATAGCAGAGAGCCAAGATAATCTTTTGAAAAGAAAAATTCGAAAAGTAGAGTTTGGGTCTTCACAAAAGAAACAACATATAGAAGCATTGAATGAAAAAGCACAAAGATAGGGATGGAAAAGGAGACCAGGTCTTTTGTGTTCTGAAGCAATAGAATCTTTCAACAACCTGCATTTTACGCGACAAAACCAGCACTTGATTTCAAAGTGGTTCGACATGACTTCATAAAATATTGACGCAACGTAACGAATTGCTACTCAAAGAGCATTCACTACTTAGAAACGGGACTTATCTTCTCACTTTGTTTCTTTAAGATCTGTTGACACACTGATAAACTTATATTAGAAGCAGCACTTTTATTAAATGTGAGCAATAGTCACACATTGGAGTGCTGAGCGTTTTTATTCAAAACACCTAACAAAACGATTTCATCGCCTGCGTTCTTTTCAAAACAAAGACAGAGTTCAACTGAGATCTTTTCCAATAGAATATAACGGTAGTGATGAAAAACGACGATTTCCAACGAATTAGTCTTCTTTGTTAAATATACAAGTAATATTTGGCAAATAATAGTCCACTGTACAACTGTAAAATCTGAGCGAGAGGTCATGCATGCGTCACAACATATCCGCGAAGCAAAACTTTGTACATCAAGGAAACATCTCCTTTGGCAATAAGCTAAAAACAATGAAATTCAATTGACAAAAAAACCATTGCAACAAAAGAGAGAAATGAAGGGTTAAGGCTCCTTTGCCTTGAATTATAATATTATACAGAATTATTAGATGATGCAAATATATGATAACAACAACAGACTGACATACTTACCGTAACTGAAGTGTGAATAGGGATGCTTGGCTGAAATTCAATGAAAAAATTGCAGAATTTCACATGGAAAAAAATCTAAAATTAGCAAGATTAAAGTTTTCGAAACACCAGAGATTAAAAAAACTAAACATTGCTGGCTAGTAAGAGAAAGATACATTTTAATCTAAATTGAAAATGTTTGATGTATACTTTGCTTTCAGTTAGATAAATAAGATCGCAGCCATAAAAAAGATTAAGAGAGCGGATAGTTGATTTCCACTGTCTTGAAATTTGTGACGTAAAGACAGACTAAAGCGCCGCCAAGGTTCACAATGATATAGTGAAGGGCTTTCTCTACTTTATCGGAAACTCCAAAAACACTTTTTTCAATCACATTGATATTGACAAAAACGACTGTCAGGAATATTTATAAAGACAATTAGAGATAGGATGGAGTTCTTTCTTCAACTCTTTACAAAAACACAGCTAAAAGCTGTTCGTCCTCGTGAGCAAAATGGTTCCTTGCTAAGAATACACGTTCGGGCAGAAGAAAGATACCTTATCTCATCTAAATTTTTTGAAACATAAGACATCAAAAGGATGGAAACAATGAATCTCGTGAAAAACGTTTTTAATATCCTAGCAAATCAATCTTTCCACGGAAAAACCCAAATCCAATTTGGTATAAGAGCCTGTTACAGACTAATTATTCACCATAACTGTAATTATGGAATTATTTGTAACAGAATCTAGCTTATCATTCAGAGAAGAAAAAATAAGTATATTCGATTAGGTCACATAATTTCCCTTCATCAAAATCAAGGCATTCCCTCCCAACAAAACAAGGAAACGCTCAAAAATCCAGTTCCAAAATATCAAATGAATGTATCAGTGTGAATCTTTACAGGAAACAGGTCAACGTTTTCTACTGCAGAGCATAGCCGGGGATTCAAACATTTTATTGAACTAATAGGCGACCCTCCATTGCTGCTCAAGTTAAACTTGATGCGAAAGTCACAACAAAATCACGTTTTGAGCAATTAATTCCATAGCAAAGCGGTTGGCAATAGGGATGATATATAACTGAGCATGATGCAATAGAGATTATCATTAACGCTGCGGCATTAAAAATGCATAAGATGCGAAGACGTCGTGTGCTGGCCTACACAAAACACAACGGTACTTAGCATCAGTCAGTTTTAACAGAAATCGATTATCATGGATTAAGGTATTTTCAAAACATTAGCAGGTTATTAGGAAGAAAATATGCATTTTGCTATCGCATTGATTTGAAGCACATACATCGTGATCACTCGGCGGTTTCCACCGAAAAGCTATTGACTTCTTGACGCCAATGTCAACTCCACCCTACGATTAAACAGAGAAACTATTAGAGAGAAACAGGATGCTATTGGCACGACGAAATTCAAACGGTGAAATTTAAAGAAAAATGACCCATACAGGAATAGAAATTGCAGTTTTCTTAAACTGAATTAGGAGGGGCTCGAAATGTAAAACATTCATTAGCATCAATACATATGGAAACACCAGTAGGCACTCTTGCATGCCTCTTCTATCGTGATTGATTCACAACAGGCTAAGGACACAAAAAATTACAAACATTTGACAGAAACAAAAAAGCCGCAGCTTAGATATGCTGTCTCATGTTGGAAAGACTAGCGACAGTCTCCTTGCAACAAAATTAAGCCATTGAAGAGTGTCTAATCGAATTGTCCTAAATACTAAAGTAGATATACTTAAGAACCATACTCAACATTGAATTTTCTAGCAGATATTTTCAGCTGCCAGGCCATATGCCATTCTACAAAATGACATTTCTTCGCCTTTAATTCGAGCGAATTAATTGCTAAGTCCCATCTGCAGCAGTTGCGAACCGCCGCATCTTGCCGCAGATCTGACCAAGCTTCCATAACAAATAAACAAAATACAACAATTTATTAATTGCTAAGATCAAGACTTACCTTCATTGGATCAAAGGTGAAGCCAAAATCGTTTGCTTCTTTGATATTGTCGAAGGAGAAGTCACATGACTGTCAATAAAATAGGCTTAGAGTAATCGAATTTCAACAGACGTATAGAATATGTTAGCAGATAAACGAATAATTACAGTACTGAGACTTTAAACACGTATATTAAGTCAGCGCCTTCAAAAATTGCAGCCAAAGCATGTGCGGCCGAGCAAATCTTCTTATGAGACGGATCGGACAAGCCATTAATCCTTGCATTAAACATCAGCCAATGAATTGGAAACAACTTCCATACGAAACATTAAAGGTAATGTGTCCATATAAAAGGACTGCGTATACCCAACTTGTCAAGCCACCCATCAAAATAACGGTTTGCGATTGGTTAGTATTCTTGCGATGCAAAACTGCTCACATGAAAAGCTAACCTCGCAGCAGAATAGATAAACAGAACTACCGTAATGGCTGGGGCGATGACATGAAAAATCACGTTTCTAAAAACCCCCGCAGAGTCGCTAGCTTAAGCTGGACACATTACCTTTAATGAAATGTTACTAGTTGGTGTTACCGATATGTTGCGCGCAATCACAGTATGTCACGGCCAAGTATGCATCTCTGTGGGTTACCATTGATGGAAAGTAGTATATGGAAGCATCTTTGAAGAGAAGGCCTGAAGTAATAATGCAACGGCCGACGTTTGTCTGCAAATTTCAAATCTTCGCTTATTCCGTATTGCAATACCCAAATAACTGCTTCCTTAAAGTGTCTGTGAACCCTATTACTCTTTTTTCACTTTTCAACGGCTATCTGCCTAACTTTTACGAAAGACATAAAAATCGGAAAATTACCCCTTCTAAATGGCGCTCGAAATGTCCGAATTCTAGTTAAAAACGCGCACTGAGAGGACTGGGTCAAGCCTAGGCGTGACGTAGATGGCGGGACCTGTTTAGTTATGAATAACATGTAGTAGTCGAGGCCGTTAGTCTAAAACTTAACGAGAATTGTGAAAAATCGGATACCAGCATGAAATTTTGTTACTTGGAGCGTTGAAAAAGATAAGAGGCAGTTCTCAAGTGAAAAATGCCCCAAGTGCTATTTCTAGACTACGTCGATGGCGGTCCAGAAAAGTGTTTATTGTATTGCCTTTGCTGCCATTCGTGATTTAAAGCACGAACTTTAGAAAGGGTAGGGAGTTTAACATGGTTTAGAAGAAAGGATGCAGACCCCATCTGAAACAATATCCAAGTGCTATTTTTAGACTAAGAAAGCAGGACCCAGGTCCCCTGAGTGGCTATTCCAAAAATGTTGCAGCCAATTGTAATGGCTGTGTGAAACTTGGGTCACTTGGGTAGGTTTGAGCACTGAAAAAGATACGACGCTGACCCCAGCTAACAAATGTCCCAAGTGCTATTTTTAGACTGGGGTACAAAGTCCCATGCTCAACAAGCTATTGTTGCATTAACTTTTGCTGCCAATTCTGATACCAGCTTGATACAAAACTTAGTAGGGATGGTATCTTGCCATGCTCAACAAGGCAAGACATACACCCAATCTGAAAAATGTCCCAAGTGCTATTTTTTGACTGGAGCACTAGGTCCCAAGCCAATTTTAATATCAGCATGAGACTTAACCCTGGCTGTTTGGGTTTATTCTGAGCTCTGAAAAAGATAAGATAAGACACAAGGTGAAAATGTCTCAGTGACTGGGGTACTAGGTTAACCCTCCTTGTTTCGATGTTCACTGGCTGATTTTCAAGCCCTCTAATTTGTTTTTTGCCCCATCTTAAAATTTGCTTGCACGTACAGTTTTCTTTGATTCTTTTCACTGTGAAAAATATTTTAAGCTTTCTTATCATGCTATCTTTATTAATTTAAGGCCCTTTCTTAAAACTACTTAATCAAATGATAGACAGTCCTCTTCTAATATTATGTTGGTTACCCCTAAGCTCTCTTGTTTACTTTAAGCTCTTATCTGAAATATCCTGCATTCATTTCAATTGGTAATAAATTTTGGGGGGTTCACACTTATAAATTAAACTGGGGTTACCTCCAAACTATTACTATTTGTTCTCAGCTACAGGTTAAAAATATTTCAGATCTCTGCTAACTGACAATGATTCGTGGATTTAGTGTAAATATTTCAAAAGAAAAAGGTAATTATAATGGAATACTTCCATTATGACAATTATGATCACCATCAGCCGCAACCTCGCATCCATCATACCATTATCTCAATCAAGAATCTGATTATATCAAGCTCTTTTGTTTATCTTGAGTATGACCCCCTTCATAAGATTGTTAATATACATTTATTGATGGCCCTTCATTTCTAATTATTTTCAAGGAGAAACAAATTTCTAAACATAATCATGATCATAATGATTGCAATATTAATATTATTTACACCATCAAAATAATTTTTCGACCAAATGTGCAGAGACAAATTTAGCTCTTACTGAAAAACGCATTTTTTATTTCCATCAAATTGGAAATTAAAATTCCTTTTCCATAGGACAACAGTACAAACAAAAATCTCAAACAATCAAACAATCGTGAATCAGCAAAATATTTAGTATATTCCAAGGATACCTTCATTAAGAATTTCAAATAGAATAAAAATAAATAACAAAACATATCAAGAATTTTAAATTAGATTGTTTCTATATACAGGCTTGATGATCTCTGTTCTCAGCTCCATTTAATAGGGTTTACAAATATGTGTGGATCTACAAGAATAAATCAAAGAAAATAAATAACTATGCATGTTTTATTTACAAAGCAATGCATATTTCAAGTGTTGCATCTTCACAACCTAATTTCAATCCAGTTCTAAATTTTGGGGGTCATGGAAATACATTTCAATTTGCATAAAGTTGAACTTTCAAGTAGGGGTTTCTTGCAATCAAAAAAGTGTAACAGAAAAAATGAGGTCGTAGTTACCAACATTTAGATTCTCAAGCAAATATTTTGACTTTATCACACATAAAAAATTACACATATAACAGAATAAAGTAGACTTACTTTCATTAGCTAAAGAACCAACGGCATTTTCAACGCGATCAGCAGCGTTACCTTCGACAGCCATGGCGGTCCATTTCATGATGGCCTGCTTCGATTCCTCTCTAGTCAGCTGTGGCAATAGTTGGTATAGCTTTGTTCCAATCAGATAATTTTCCAACTCGCGAGGGCCCCATAGGTGTACTCTGGCTAGTTAGACCAAAACAAATGCATCTTCCAAACAGCAATGGGTTATGGCCTCATGGGCCTATCTAGACACTTCTGTGCTCCAAATAAACCCGCTTTGATCTTATAAAATGTACAGTTCTCATTTTTGCAGCCAGCCATTCTTTTTCAAGTATTTAATTTTGTACAAGGAAACGCCTCTATCTTCAGAACAATATACAACACGCATTTTGACTTTATTGAACTCCTTCCTCGCTTTGCTGCAAAGTATACACTCAGCATCGAAGCAAAATCACGTCCCGGCATCTACGCCACGCCTGACTCGCCCAAAACCTTTGTGAGGTGCGCGACTTTTGCATAGAAACCTGAAAATTGCGCAAATTTAGCCCCTAAAATTATCCCCTTTCGGTTCGAAAAATGAAGCAAAATGCTTTTTAAAACATGTCGGGTTCACAGACACTCTAACGCCTTGCTAAAAGATACTGCTTACAATTTTGACTTTATATCTGGGGGTTAAACTTTTTTTGCAAACGTACATCTTAGAAACCAAGGTTAGCTATATACTGAATTATTGAAGGATTATTGAAGTAAAGTGAGTACCTTCTTAATCTGTGAATTCGCCTTAATGCAGCCAATTTGGACATTTCGTACACTTTCAGTGAAATTGTCATCAACCAATTGACATTTGAACGTAAGCAGTACAGTTTTCTGAACTGATTTCAAGTCTTGTGCTGAAATAAAGAACTCTGTGTTGCAGTAAATATTTCAACCTTTAAGCCTTAATATGACTCCCTTATACTGCAAATTAGAAGATGTTCTTATTTGCAGGTCATTATAAATCAGTCATCATACACAAAATATTCAAAATTTTATTAAGATAAAAAACGAAGTACTTAAGACATAAACAAGATAGAAAACTTTAGCCATTATGAGGTGTTAATGAAAGGTTTTCAAGCTTACTTTAACATTGTAAAATTGAAAATACTTGAAGGCATTGGTCCTCCAGTGTGAGGCAAGCTGCTTACTTACAATTATGAACCACTTCAAGCAGGTGAGGTTCTTTTAAGAATAATCTTCTTTTACAGGGGCATTTTTATTGTTTACAACGGTTCTATGTTTTTATCAAGTAAGAACCATGTCAGCATACTTACCCTCGATTTCTTCTGTTTCAAATGATGCGATGCAGCTTTCCTTGAGCGGCTTCAAGCGGTCCCACCCTCTTAGGTAGGTGAGATGCGGCCATGCTCTAGCTAGCAGTCTCACCCGATGGCTCTCGTCCTGCAATCGCAAAATCAGCTTTGATCAGAAGAAGTTAAACGCACAAAAATGGCACAAATGAACATTTCGAAACAAAAAAATTAAACGTCAACAGTGTTATGAAGAAATTGAGTCCAATTAAATAGAGCAGATGAGCCAAGGCACTTAAAACACAGAAGTATCTACAGTCTGCGAATCTTCCATAGCATATAAAATAAGTGTTCAGTTACTTCGCCGTTTAGGCTGATGCAGAGTTCATCAGAAAAGCCTTCCCCTTCATGATCCGGAGCGAAAGTAATTGTGAATTCTTGAGCTTCACCTGCAAAAAACAAAGCAACTAGGATTTTTAGAGGACTGACTTGTAAGACGATGCACATGTAAAAAGGAGCCACAGGTTTTCATTATAGCAAGTAAGAAATTCTAAGAATAGTTTACACTGACCTGGTTTGATAACACAATTTGATGGTTGACAATCAAACGGACAAACGCCATTCCAATTGCAGTTTCCTAAGGCGTAATTCAAGTTTCAGAAAAAGTTTTGAAATATCAGCAATTCTCTTACCAAAAACGACTTCGGCCATGCGAAGAAAAACTTAAAAGGAAACCCAAATAAAAAATACTTGCACACGATAAAAGCCATAATATAGAATCACGTGATTAATGAAATGATTTTAATTACCTATGACAAAGCCATCATCCAATGGGATCTCTTCAATGGTCTCAACATCATTCATGATGCGCTGACATCGACCATGTTTAGTCGGCAACAAACTGCCAAGCTTCAGTTCAGTTTTCAAAGACAACTCGGATGTATTTTGAAGCTAAATAAAATTTTATCATAACATTTAAAAAAAAAATTTATCATCTGGAGGACGAATGATTCTGAGGGCAAATTAAATGTGTAAAACAAATAATGAACACGTAGCACATGAACCGATTTAGAAAGCACTCATGGTTTTACATGAGCAAATAGGAAATAGCAGATACAGGGAAATGACAAGATCCAACGAGCTACCCTGAAAAGAGTTCCAGCAATTAAGCTGATAGAAACTACAACAAGCACAAATGTTGAAAGACTTAAAAAGCAAGGAAAAAAATAACACCTTTAAAACTGTAAATACACTGTCTCCAACCAAGGCATCGCCAACATCCAAAACGCCATTGGAAGCTGACAATGCAATCGAAGGATTGACTCCCTTCCCACTTAATTTGACTGCAACAGAGGACTTCGAACATCCAACGTGGAAGACTTCGTAAAACTGAAAAACACGATTCTCACCAGGATCAATGATACCCAGAAAATTCACGATTGCCATGTACAATTAAACAAATAATGCAGTTTTAGATAACTCAATTAATGTTAAACAACATTTAAGTGATATATTGGTATAAGATGGCCTTTTAGTTGTCAAAGTCAATCTTTAATATCGATATCGCTTATGTAGCTGATTATGCTGTAATATATGATCATGATAGTTTTGTCTTGATTGCCAATCGCTAATTGATGGTTAGGTAGTCCTTCTTAGTTTTACGATCTTCAGGCCTGGTTTAGTAAAGCAAAAACCAGTTGGTAAAGTGCCGAACGGCGACGGTACAAATTTACAGGGACGGGTTCAGAATGAATGTCAAAAATCTATGAGAATCGAATGGAAATATATCTCAATATTGGTCATTCAAATCACTCAAAGAAAGGGAACAGCTCACCTCTTCTGAAGATTGAGGGCTGAAGGCAAGTTTCATGTTATGAATGGCACCCGGCTGTAAGCTTCGCAATGCATTAACGACTTCAAAAGGACCAATCGGATCTAGTGCAGAAGCTGATAACTTGGATGTGTTAAGGTCATTATCAAAGAAGTAGAGGATTATGGGCGATACTTGCGTGAAAGTTAGAAATAGAGATCATTTGCTTAAACGTTTTTATAGCTAGAATAAATGAAACACCGCTTCATTTGGTTATTAGGTGGGATAGATAAAACTGTTAGCATAACCAGCTTAAAATGAAGAAGATCGGCTGAATAACATTATTCAGCAAATACCAGGCTTAATGAATGCAAGACGCGCCATGACCGAAGGAATTCTCTACCAAGGGAAAGAAAACATGCAGTGCTTCACTTTTGATTCGTTAAGCCTTGAGTGATGTCATATTCATCACTAATTTTACATTGAATCTTAAAATGAGGGTTGACTGGCCTTAATAACTACATAGTTTTGTAATTTCTGTTAGGTATTCATCTCAACCATGTCTAAATCTTTCATTATCATCAAGCAGGCAGAAATGACGCGTATGTAAGGATACGGTAATTTCCTCTTCTGAAATGTTCTGTAAGGAAACTATTTTTGAAACTCTCTGACCTGGCAAAAAAGCAGAACCTGTTATTATACAAGAAAGACCAACATCAAGATCCGATCCAGAAATATGTCTGAATAGTGCAAAAAGGATCACATCCTTAAAGTGCCTATGAAATGAAATCTGACAAGTTTAGATATCTGACAAGAAAAGGCACTTTTTATAAGCAAAATTTGCTGATTTCAATGATATATCTTGAGATGACAATTTTCTTGCGGAACAAACTAAAAATTTAGGTTGAATATTCCATGCTCACGTTTTCGACTGTAACAAAGCGTGCGTTTTCCGTGACCTCACAAAGATTGCAAACACGGAAGCAGTTGGCGTTTAGTGGTTTAGCAAAATTAAGCACTAAACAAAATTAAGGTAGCTGTTGAAACTACAGTTGAAATAGCCGAGGGAGGCAATTTTAAGCCAGGGTTCATACCCAATTTTTTTAGTGCATCAAACTGTCCGTTTTTGCAAAGTTTCATACTGTTTCACCAAAATACGACTGAAATACGGTAATACAGGTCTGGGCAGTGTACCCCAGTCTAAAATTAGAACAAAGGGGTTTTTTCAGATGGGGTCTACATCCTATTATTTTATGCGTGTCAGATTGCCACTTATTGCAAAGCTTCCTGTCCTATATTGAAAAAGCGTATCAAACTATCCTATATTCAAAACTTTTTCACTCGCACACATTGTTTTAAACACCCCAAAAAAAAACTTTCCTGTGCAAATTTTTCAAGTTGATTTACGTTCTTTCGCATCAACATGTAGAAGTTTCAATTTCTATCCAAAAAACTATATGTAAAATTTCATTTCATAGGCACTTTAACAAACCAATCCCTTTACACCACAACATCCAATGCACCAACAAATTGATCTATTCTACGGATCCTTCTGGATTTGCCATGCACAGAATGGTTGGTTGAAAACAAAGTGCTACTCACCGACGGCAACATTGCCAAAGTCTGTTAGCGATCTTCCTTTGTCAGAAATGATGATTACCGAAGGCTTGACACATGGACAGTGCAGCTCCAAAAACACCGTGTAGTAATTGCTAAAATTTACAGGAAATATTTAAAGGACACATAGTAAAGGATCAGACATAGTAAGGGGTCTATGTAGCAAATCAAATTCGTGATGGACTATACTTGCCAAAACGACTAGCAACAGAACATCCATTTAGCAAACACAGTAGAATATATTCAAAGCGAGTGATCAATTTTTAAGAGCATCTACCTAACATTCAAAATATGTTACAAAAAAGGATAATTCGCACATTAAACCTAGTTCAAGTTCAGACCCTTGTGTATTTGGTTGGCAGAATCTGCGCCAACACCAAAACGCTTTTCTTTATCTCAATTCCCATGTTTCAGTATCTTGTATGACATAAAGGTGCCGATGGGCTTTTCCATGAAAAAGGTGCCACCGTCTTTTCTAGTAACTACAAAACTGATGTATTAAACAATCAGTTGCTTACAATGTAGAATTACAATGCTTTCCTATTCTCTAACAAATTCACAAAAATTGGGGGCGGGAGGTGGTAGGGTTTGGTGAAACCTTGCTTTGTTGTACATACCTGACTTCAGAAGCAATAGCGCTGCCTGCTTCACCATACTTGATGAAACATGGTATTTTGTAAGATTCAAAAGTGTCTTTGTACGATTTTAACAACGAAAGCTGCCCAGATTCATAGTCGTCCGACCTGAAAGACACAGCCAATCAAGATTTCCAGTATTAAAATGAAAAAGCCTTCAAAATTACTTCACTTTTTATTCTACAGGATGGTCAGCGCAGGATACCTTTCTGAAGAAGCTTACAGCGAAACGTCAACCAAGTTGTTTTTTCATTGAGCATCTATTTCTATTTTTAAAAAAACTTGAAGAGTTAGGGGCTATTGAATATATAATCTCCTGAATAGTGAGTTATTCACGAACAGTTCGTTTACAGTTGGAAGAATGATTACGAAAAGAGTAAAAAAGTTTGTCTCCATCTTTTTGAAAGGCCTAAGACTGAAAGTTCATACAAGAATAACTAGAAATCATAAAGATTTGGAGGGCGTTCTCATCCATATTATTATCATTTACAGTTCACCTCGAAGTGCAGCTGCTTTAAGGGCTACTTAAGACTTAACTAGTAACGAGGAGTAGCTGGAAAACAAATGAAGCGTTTCTTACCCAGTTATGACGTCATCAACTGTTATGATTTTGGTTGCTGATTTGGCTCTTGGAGAAGATGAACCAACTCTGTGCCCTGGAGAGTTTGATCTCTTTGCAGACTTTAGCTCTCCCTTCTTTCCTTTAGATTTTGCTTTTAACTATGGCAAGTTGTTAAAAGAATCCTGTTAATATTTGCAGTGAAGTCTCCAAAAAATATATGGGAAATCAACATTCATAATGCTACAAGACAAAGCGGACAATTTAAAATTCTGAACATTATTCGTACATAAAGTAGCTGCTGCTCTAAAGGCATCTAGAGAACAAAGCTACAAAATCAAGTTGAATTGTTTGGCATAAGTAGCAGTAAGAAGCACTGTATCTTGTTAACAAGGAAAACCATTACAGTTTTTGAAACAGAACTCACAGAATCTTTTGTATCTTGAGCTACCATACATTCTGTCGGCTTCACCTCTTGGTCTCCATTTCTCTCCAGAATGGACACAGCTTCTTGCTTTATGGCATTTTCCTCCAGTTTTGGACTGAATGTCACAAGTATCATAAGTTTCTTCAAAATAGAAAAAGAAAGTGAAACCATGGGGGCAAAGGAAACTTGCGAAAAAAGAAAGTATGACAATGTGAACACAAAAAGGAAATATGGAATGATACTAACATCTCCTGGCCTGACTGTACCAACAGTTGGTGAGATCGAAATGGGAGCATTTCCCGGTAACATGAATTCAAATGATGTAGGCCCGACCGGGAACACGGGCTCGCTTCCTATCCTTGGAACAGCATGGGTGAATTCATTGGAACTCAGGTGGGTATTCTTAACAAATATTCTTGCTGCCGAGCTATCGTTTATGGCAGTGGCTTTGAATTTCACCAGAGATTCAGATAATTCCAATGGCGGCAAAACGCCCACAGCAGTGCAAGACAATTTGAATTCTCTGCCAATGCCTGATTTGCAGGTTATTTCAAATTTGTGATCCTGAAATGGTAATTGTTCGTAAAGAGGTTTGAAAATAAATAATAAACTAATAAAGGCCGTAGCAAACCTGTAGGGAGAAGACAATGCATCTTTTCAAGAGTGCAACTCAGTAAATAGTGAGAGCAGGATATCACAAAAAGCGTTATCGTTACAACTGAGAAATAAACCGTGACGTATATCATTTGAATGTTCAGCAGTGAAGGCAAACAATAATTCCTGGAAAAAGTCTTTATCAGATAAAGGTGCTTTTCGGATCTTTGAGAATTCATTGAATGTTTGTTTCAAAATGCGGCAATTGCGTCATAAAAATTGCACATAAATTTACTTTGTTGTAAAAAAAATGTGATTAGGATGTATTACATACCTTTGCTTTTCTAGGGCTAAAAATAATGTCAATTTTAAGCGATTCTTCTGGAAGGAGCGTACCAAAGCCGTCATTGGGTTGAACATCAATCGTCTAGAATGCATAAAAATCATTTTACTACGAAACCTGAGGACATTATACAAGCTTTCTTGTTGATTGGAAATTATTGATTGGTTTGACCAACAAATTTTGAACAACAAAAGCAAAAAAAACGGGTATAAGACGTATAGAAGAATGCAAGTTTAGAACACACAAAGTAATGTTTTGGAAAAAAGAACGAATATGCTTTAAAGAATTAATTCTACAGAATAAAATGTAATACATACAGAAAAAACTAATTTATGGAGCCGACGACAGTTGAAAGCAACAAAGATAATTAAGAGAGAGAGAACATAACTGAAAACAAGAACATGTTGAAAATGTTAAGGATGAGCTTCAGTCTAGGTCTTGAAACGTAACAAATTACCTCAGGAACATTGACAAAGCCATAAGCTTGGGACAGGACCGATTTATTTCTTAACACGATAGTCCTGCTTACTGCCTCGTACACAGTGCAATATCCAAAATCGATATGGGTGGTGTCGAATTGAAGGTCTGAAGACGTAATTGTTGCCTTAATAGTGAACGGAACAGGTCGAGTCTGTGAAAACAAAACAAAAAATAGGATCAACAAACATAATTGCAATTATTTACACCAAATATTTCATGAAAGAAATGAGCATTTGAAGTTTAAAGGTTGGCAAAATCGGCAAAAGTTTAGAGAATACTGCTCTTTGAAGAGTAAAGAAGATTTTGTAGGGCCCTCATTTTTCATAGATAGATGGAAATCGGCTGTAAACATACCTGGTCTGCTACTCGAATGAGGATAGGCGCTTCGAGATATCCACTATCGAGGTTTACATAGCGATTATCGTTGCTAAGCAGCGAGAAGCGAGGGAGGAATTTCAGCTGGGCAGAAAATTCGGACTCGGCCTGGATGTATGCTGTTTTTGGCAATATGTCAACGCAGTCACGCAGTTCTTTGGGAAGCTGGAAAGTTAAGCGAAGTGCCGAAGTTGCTCTAAAAAAACGAAGCAGCCAATAAAGACGATTTTGACGACAAGAAAAAATCAGTCAGCTCAATTTTCAAGTCATAGGCAAAAAGAGGTGATAGTTGTTTTATATGACACAAGCATTCTGACAGAAAAACAATTGTCCGTTGAAATGTTAAGGACACATATAAATGATAATGTCAGAATTTGCTCATCAATATACGACGATACGGTAATATACGCAAAAGAGAAAAATTACCTATTGTGAACAATGATAGCATCTTGATAGAGACGATCAAACATGCAAATCTTCATGTCGACAACCTGTAAATGCAGGTATATTTTCATACAGTGCAGGTAACTCGTCGTTTAGGTTAAAAAGTAAAGGATAATGCAGCTGAAATGGTTTAATGTGCCTTATGTAAAGAAAAAAGAAGCAAGTAGAAAACAATGAATTTATCGAAGTTAAAAACAATCGAAGTTAAAGATGGTTTGGTAGAAACTTTAGAAAAAAACGGAGATGAAAAGGCAACGGCTTAGGATTCAAAACAGAATGAGATTTCGGGGAGCGTGGCGACATAACCGAATAAAAACATAATAACTGTTATATGAAAAAGAAAGAGATGAACAATAGGGGATAGCGGAGAGAAAGATGCATTTATAATTAAGGTCTTTAATAAAAGAATTAATACGTACATCTCTTTCCACCCAAACAGGAACGTCAATGCCATTGCCAACTGCTTCTACTGTAATCTAGAAAAAGCAAATATCGTATTCTCAGTTAACAATTATAAAAGATATTCTACTGCAAAAATACACGGGCAAACTGAACAACCAATCATTTTGTTACAAGAGCAAATTTTGAAGAATTTTTTCGTAACGAAGTAGCTAGAAAAGTATCGAAATTCAAGCTGACTTAAGTAATATGAATGCAAGAAGACAAAGGATATTGAATTATTCATAATACGAGACACTAAAAGTATGCGATTGGTATGAGTACGATTGATGGAACAACAAAAACATAAGAAAGCGACGAGAATTATAACCAAACTTTGGTACCTCATCTGTCTCTTCATCCGAGAACGTTATTTTGAAAAGCGACGCAAACACACCAGGGAACAT
Organism: Rhopilema esculentum; assembly: GCF_013076305.1. Next base: position 8,750,972 of record NW_027019597.1, read on the forward strand.
AGGAGAAAATTTAATTTCCAGCTTGACATTGGAGAATGGATTTATTGTGCCACTATTGAGCTAAAATGCAAAAAAGGAATAAGGGCAACCCAAGTAGCGCATCAGATGTAAATTTTCAGTTAAAAGTATTCAGTCTACCAAATAAAGTATAGGCGAATGAAACTCACTTAAAAAGCAGGAAAAATCTCATCGATGTAAAGATATTCCAGTATCTAGTGTTATGACAAAACAACACAAACACCGAGGAAATTAAGTTAAAATGCTTATAGAACAGAGCACATCAATTTCAATTTTTGCTGATCAAGTTTAAATGTGACATGCTACGTTGAATTACCGATCCAATCGACATAGGTTCTTCCTGATTATTATCCTCGCCATCTGCCGCAGCATCCTTTTCTGTTTCTATAAATAATTAAAATTAGAGCAATTACTCACTTTTAAAAAATGGCAACAACAAGATAGCAGACTTTGTGCAAAACAAAGTATTTCTATGTATGAGGAAAAAAGGAAAACATTCTCGCGAAAACTAAAAATAAGAGCAAAGTCACAGAAAAAAATCAAGCTTAGCAAATGGCTGCCGCTTGATTTAATGCACTGGGAGGGAAATATGAGACAGGCAAAGGCAAATGGCAATACCAAACAGAGAAGCTGACAAAAACAGCAAATATAGTGTAGAAACTCTATCTTTGAGCATCAAAATATTACAGAGTACCAAAAAAAAGCAGGGAAACTTACCGGTGTCAGCCCCAGCCCTATTTTCGTTGACCCTGTTTTCGCTTTTATCTATAATGAGTCCTTCCTCCTTCTGCTCTGTATCACCCTCGTCGACGCTTCCTACAAAAATGCAGATACAACGAAAATGTTCGAAAAGTTAAAGGAAGAAAAAGAAATTTCAAAAATAACGAGGCTACGATTGAAGCTACGAGGTATTCACACCTTTAATCTTTATGAACTGGTATTCGGTGGACAATGCTCCATTGTTAACGAGTGTTATTGTCTTCTTGCGTGTTTCCCCAACTACTTGACTTTCAAAGTTGATTTTGTTTACATCAACGCTGAGCTAACAAAAAAGAAGGGAGATTGAAAAGGTTTTCGATAAAGCAACATGTTACGTGATATTGACAAAGGTTTATTGATCTATATAACATTTCACATCATATTTATCACACAATAAAAGTCTAAACTTCACGACAGTTAGTCATCTGAAAATCTGTTTTGCCGTACTTGGACAAAACTCTTAAGCAGAAAGAGCATTGCTGTGAATTAAAGGAAGTCAAATTAAGTAACTAGGCAAAAAGTTGTCCTACTTTTTGCTAAAAGTTTGGAATTTTCTTATCTGTTTCTGCAACATTTTAGAAAAAATATCTAGGAAGTACTCCAGCAAAATCTAGTGTAGCCATACCTCGCATCGCTTCTTCAAGCACTTGACTGGCACAGAGAACTGTCCAGTTTGGGCTAGAAACAGTACATGGCCATCAATATCCTTGTTGAGCTAAAAATATGATTGATTAGTTTATTAGAATTGAATCAAAATAAATAGAACTAATACAAGCCTTTGGAGCATAGTACAGGACAGTTCTTACTTGCTACTCCGATTCTCATGAAATTATCTAACAACTCACCACCAAAAATGTGTACAGCCCTGCCTAAACGGCATCAACTGCTTAATGATCGGTAGACAGTAATTTTAAATACAAAATCAATTTAAATTGTTTAGTTGAGAGGAGAAAAAACATGGTCATCGATTCGCCTTTTAAAAGCTCATCTATCAGTTTGAAAGAAACGTCAACAAGAACATTACAAGCAAAACTGACAACCAAGACAAAATTACTCTTGTCCCGTTTGGTAAAACATGTAGTAGAAAATGACCAACCATTGGCTTGAGAACAGCAATGAATTCGCATGTCAGGCCAGCAGACATTGGGCCAGGTGGGTCAAATCTAACCAATGAAAAGGGATACAGATATGAAGTGCATAGAAATGAAGTGCATATTGATGGCATAGAAATGTTTGCATGGTCTATGAACGGATTCTGTTACATTTCAAAGGTTTGCTTAAGGTAGCCATAATTTGCAACTAAGCAATTGAATTTTCTGATTAAGTAAGCAAAAAAAGCAGCATTTTTCTCGGTTCCGTTCGCACACATAGTATGGAAGCTCATTTTTCTTAGACTAGAAATTTCTCAGCAAATTCATTCAAGGCTTTGCTAAACCAAAGCTTTGCTAAATTTATTCTAGATCTAAATGTAGGAATGCTTTAAACCTCTACTCTAAAATTGCATAGGCTTGTTTATAGAAGTATTATTCTGTGCAGTGCACCGACGACCAAATTAGCTTGCAACACCAGAATATTACCTCCAGCAAAGTGTTCTATATAGCTAGCTTAAATTCATTATTACGTTTCATAGCCTACGTTTATCAATAGTAGTTTTAGCCAACAGGGAGCCCAAGACTGCAAGGAATATAATACGTAAAACAGGAACGGTGCTAGAATCCATTGTCGTAGAAATAGTTAAGGGGCATAGAGCACCAAACATTGCAAAAAACTGCATCGTTTCAACCGCTATCCAATGAATGCGAAGTGGTACTTACTTGATGTCAAGAAAGTCCTTCAAATTCTCGGAGACGCCGATAAGTTTACAGAAATTTTGAGAATAGGAGACATTCGTCAACAAGACCTTCTTCTTGTAAACTTGCCCAAGATCAAAGTCCTGAAAAACGTTTTTGCTATGTTAGAGAATACAATACGCATTAACCTTGTGGCTGCCTTTGTGAAAAGTTTCAGCGAGAATCAGTGATTGACAGCAAATCTAGATGAACCTGAGGAACGTGTGGCAATCGCCTCCCTCACAAATTAAAATCTACATTTTCTCTTTAATCTAATGAGGGATGGATAATAATCATGTATAAAAAAGCGACGAACCTTGAATACCACGACATCTGGCTTACTGTAAAAGGCAGCACCCTGTCAAAATGAGACAAAAGGTTAGAAAGAACAGGCCTAAGAGACTCTTCTCAGATGCAGCAACAGTGTCAATAGCTTGCTAGGTTGAAAAATAAACGCAATTTTCATTTGCATGAAAGTACTAAACATTCTACCTTGAAAATGTACTAAAACAATGTTTGAAAATTGAAAAAAGAAGTAGAGTTAGACCTTGAATTCTTTGCCCGCTGCAACCTGCTTTTGCACAATGTTCTCTCGCTGTTTCTCAAGTGCATCTAAAATCATTTGCTGTCAATGAAATAAATTCAAAAAGTTACACATCTTTATCAATTTCAATTCTAATTATGCTTCCAAGGAAATGATAAGCTGATAAAAGCAATAATTACTACTTATTGATGCCTGCTGTAAAAGTCTATATGTGAACTATCTGGGAATACATTTATAAGAAGAAATCTGTCGATCTACTGCTAAGCCACACTCGCTGAACATTAGAAATTATATGCAGTATCAGGCTTTCAGGTAAGTGTAAAAGTATTAGGAAATGCAAAGAGACATCGAAAAAAGGTTGTTTGGATAAGAGCTTACTTGCTCGTATGTCGAATATTCTTGGTTCTCCCCACGCCAATTTTTAACACTTTCATCTTTCATCTATGCAAAGATACACGTGAAGAGTTCACAACAAACAACATTAGCTTTTCACAGTGAAAAACTTTCACCGTGTCTAATTTACTTGATGATGGTATATAACGCTATCAAGGAAATATAATCAAAAAAGCCAATGCAAAAAAAACAAATGATTTTGCCAAATTATTATTCAACATAGGCCGTAAAATATAGAAGCCTCTTTGTTGATTGACAGTGGGTTAATGTATTAAGCGCATTTTGAGTTTCCATTTGAAAAAGAGGCTGCCCTGTGCTTCGCAGGATCTCCAGATCACAGAAGTGTCTTTGCTGACATCAGTGGATTATCAGATGCTGCTTGGCATAAAGCAAGAATTGGAATGATACCATTATGAGTTGCGAAACTAAGACAAAACTATAATCCTATTTAACGCTACAACTCACAGGACTTCGAAAAATCATTACCTCTCCCTGGTCGGTTTCCCACAGCCCTTTAAACTCAGGAACTATTGTTACCTCCTCCTCTGATTCCCTAAACACAAAAAATTTTTAAAGATTTGCTCAGCATTCACAGCCTGTATTTTTTCTAAAAACCACCCCATACTACGTAATTCGACTTCACTAATACAGCAAAAGCAATTCTCACCCTAAGACATAAGCAACTGCCATGGGCAGAAAAGGGCGATAAATTATGATGCTACAATTTCCTGCGAGTCTGAGTATAAGAATTATCAAACCTAAATCTCACTTGAGCAACGATATTATCGCTAAATACTTCTTACAAAATTCAGTACCTACATGATTTACAGTTAAATTACTTGATTACGGTTATAATCAAACGATTAATAATAAATCGTTAGCATAGGAACAGATCAACTAGCACAGTAGCAGCAATGTCCCCATGAACAGTAGCAGCGATACGAGCGCAAACAAAAGCAAAACGATTAACAATACCCAGTCTTCGCCTCATCTCTGCTAGTTGCTCCGTATGGCGAAAAGTCGTCGTCATCGGAAGACACTTTTGCTAATCGGCTACCAAGGCGGTTACAAGAGGAAACCCTTCCCTATGGTAAGCAAAACGAAATCTTACACAACAATTACACCAAAGAATATTTCAATAGATAAATCACAACAGAGCAAATAAAAAACGTAGTGAGCGATGTTCAGTTCTGCCAAGCATCTTCCCCTAAATTGTGGGATGTTTCAAAGCAGTTGAAACAAACTTCAACATTTGAAAAATTCTCTCTTTTTCTTTTGCCAGAGCAGAATTAATACATGCAGACACAAAAGTACAACAGCAATATATTCCCAAGCGCCTCTCTTCCATTAAGGCGTCACTTAATAATATACTCCTTTTTGCAAATTCACCATTTACAATTTTAACTTACAGAAGTCAAACACATAGCCTGTGCAGGCCAACCAAAAGTATCCTTTACCTGAAAAAAGCCCTTTATAACTCACAGCCGCCTTGGAACAAACAACATAGCCACTTGGACATTCATAATTATCAATAACAGTATTTAGAAACAATTCACTGCAGAAAAACAGCATACTACCCCTGTGTCCTCGACATCCGCACTGTATTCCATGGACTCAGAGCCGCTTGAGCGGGAGAACTTCTGTTTCGGCTTTCTTTTAGTAACGCGCTAAAAACCATAACCGTTTATTGAATACAACAGAGATAAATTATGAGCCAAAGAAAAAAACTGGATATATAAAAGTAAAAAGAATGTTAAAAGGGAGTGGATGTTTTATCAAGAACATTAGTGGAAGTAATTCGTATGGAGAAAGTTACTTAAACAACGAAACGTGTTGGAAATCGTCGAAAGAGGTCGCACAATTGGAAAACATTAACTGGCAAACTGGATTCTTTTCAACTTTGGCATATAGAAGTTTTAAGTCTCTTGAGACAAATCAATCAACTCGCTTGATAATTTGAAGAGCGTGTGAACTTGTCTTGTGGAGTGTAGACGAAGGGTTTAGAAAAAGATGGGCGAAAGTCGTTGAATTTAACAAACCTTGACGCGATCTCTTTGTCGATCTGGATAAAGCTGAGGTTGTTGCTGCTGCTTTCGTTTCACCTGCTTTTCCTCAGACAAAATCTTGTTTGCTATTTCAATCTGCAAATAACAAAAATAGGAGCAACTAAGGACTCTGGATAAAGGCAACAAGAAGAAAGGAAATGACAGCAGAATGACGTGTCATCAGAAAAACCAAGGAACAATTATCACAGATTATAGTTTCAATAAAACTACTGTCAAAGGTTACCTCGCGTTCTCTCTGTTTTCTCTCAAAAGCCCTAAAGTAAAAGGAAGTTAATAAAAAACATACCGAAATCAACAGACAACTATGAAAACACAGCCACATAAACAACAGTCATAGGCTAACTTCTCTGTTGCAAATGAAGAACAGCATTTTATAGAATAGCATAGTCATAGACAACTTCAGAACGAAAACATTTTTTAACAATGCAACGAGAGGATTACATAAAGAGAAATCCGGTCTCGCTTAGCAAGCCAGAAAGCAGATGCAGAAAGATTTTCATTGAATGGTTTGAAACCATTTGAAATTTCGTAGAGAGAGTAATAACCTCGACAGGCCCTGATTGTTGTACTTTCCTATTGATGAAGCATAAGAGCAAACTTTAGTCTTAAACATACTCTTTGTCTCGTTCAAATTGCCGCAGTCTTTTCCTCCGTGTCAAAACTTCATCTGGATTCAGGCCTTCGGCAATGATTTCACCTCTCTCCTGCTCCTCATTCAATGTCTCCTGATGTTGCGCATATGACCTTCGCGCCTGAAGAGCGTGTAGATTTTCCTAAAATGTAGCGCCCATCCTCCAGTTAACGCCCGGGGCTATTATCAGAAACATTGCAAAAAGAGCAATTTCGTGTTTTACATCGCTTTTATAAGCAATGTGAAAAACATTATCATAAAATCATTTCAATGTTGCGCAACGCATATGTCGACTAACTGTTCAGATGAAAAATAAATCTTATGTTTCAAAGATGGAAATAAGTTTAGTCATAAAAAAAACAGATCAAAACTGTCGTATTGCTAAGGAATACAATGAGCTGTAATGCCCTCTCCTCCTTACCCTGTTTCCTTCAATGTTGTTTTTCAGACTCAATAAAGCGTGCATTCTTTGCTGTAAATCGATGCGGTTCTTCTCCTCCTCCTCACTTTCCCTCTGTCGAACTCTGTAGAAGAGGAAGTTTCATACCAGAAACAACGTACAAAAATGTCGCATTCAACATATATCAAGTTCAAATTATGTGAAATAATGAGTTATCTTTAGCACGTAACAAAAAAAGTATTCCAAGCGAATTCACATCCACCAGTCAAAGCTGAGACTGAATCTATCAACTAGTCAACAGCATCAAATAACTTGGAGTTTTTAGTTTCTCTTAGTGAGGAAATTACTAGCCTGAGATCAGGCTCGGATATTACCATATTATCGACAATATATTATACCACAAATCTTACCTGGACATTGTCTCCTTCAAGTACTTCATTGCAAGCTCGCGATTCTTTTTTGCTGCAATCAAAGCTTGTCTGTGTTTCCTTTCTCTCTCTCTCATGTTGGCAAGATTCTCCCTTTAAAGTCATTACAAAATTCTAATTAATTTTTTTTCGAGTAGAAATGATTTAACAGGCAAGATGCTAACCAAAATGCTGGACGAATGATATTCTGTTGAAGAAAATGGCACCTAACATTGGGCTTCTTCTCTTTTTGTGCCAAAACAGCATACCGATTATAAATTCAGAAATATGAAGTACGGTTTTTGAGATTCATCGTCTAGAAAATATGCCCCCTCCCCCACTAATGGCATTAAAACAAAGAAGCCCAGAATGCGAACAAATTTTCATCTTTTTCTTAATTCTAGGGAAATTTTTTACTTTACCTTATTATTTTCTTTTCTTCCTTAAATTTAAGTAGATTTAAAGAGAAATTGGCATATACAAATTGGGCCAACTATAGAAACTACTGAAACAACAACTGTAATTCCCCTTGGTTAAAATAATCTTGATGAAATTAAATGTAGACATACCTCTCCCTGGTGCGACGCTTCCTTTCTGCATTCAACACCGCTGCGTGTTCCTTCTTAATCCTAGCTGCGGTTTTCTCAGCTTTCTGTTTCTCAATGGCTCTCTCATCGGTGGCAAATTCTTCTTCCAGAGGCAGGAACTTGCCGTGCTCAATATAGGCCTGGCAAAGGGCAAACCTACAAAGACAGAAGATCACTACTGCATCAACCCTCGAAAAGACTCCATACTGCTGAAATTCAGTCCATCGTAATATATGTCATTGTTTCAGAGGATCAATGAATAGAGGTGAAGGTTTTGGAATAATGAATAAGTTCATGAAATGGGGAGATATAGCCCTTTCCTTTTATATGCAAGGGTGGCGAGAAAGAAACACATAGATTACTTATGTTATTACAGAAAGGTATTACTCACGTTATAAGAAAACAAAGAAAGAAACGAGGGGAGATTCTTTGAGGGGAGAAAATCGTCTCGTCTCACTTTGACTATCCGGAAAAGTTATGTTATGAATACGACTTGGACAACAGCGTGAACAGACTTCTAATCATCATTCACGTTTCTAAATCATCTCACGCGTTTAAAATAAAGAGAGGAGAGTACTTGTCTTTCCTCATTTTGGATTTAAGTACTTATTGTGACCAATGTTTGTTGGTTGCAATTGATTTCACAGGTTTCAAGAGGAATTCACAAAGAAGGAAGGAAAAGATCGGCTGAAGCGAAGCTCTTGAAAACTGATAAAAACAAATTGGAGTCTAAAAAGACTCCACTTTAAGAAAATGAGTATGATAATAAAATGCTTAGAAGAAGCATCATTGTTGCCAGCAAACATTTCATGAATGATTTTTAAAAGGTTTGTCAAATTCATAAGGGAGAAACATAACAAATTTGGTGGACAGTTTGAAACTGCTATTTCCTGCCAATCTTTACAGTGGCTACACTGTAAATTTCCCCCACAATTAAAGCTAATATGATCCAGCAAAAGAGCAAAAGAGATATTTAAATTGAAGTCGACAAAAACAGTGCAAATTACTAACGCCGACTATTTGCAGAGAGCTAGAAAAAATTGTTTATCCTTGCTAGCACAAAAAAATTAATAAGAAAAGAAATATGGAATCACAGATGAAATAAAGTACACCTACTCGGCATCTTCTAGAGTTTTCGCTATGTTTTGTTCAAGGTCTTTTTCGATTTGGAGCTCAGTACATAACTTATCGTATTGTGACTTCAACCGAAAGTAGGCAGCCCTGAAATCAACAGTTATACAATATAAGAGATAAAGTTTTGCTGAAACAAATTAATCAAAAGCGACAAATTAGCTGATACCATTGCCAATAATTTGGAAAGAATTGATGACAAGCTCATAACGGCCATTTTTGATAAAATGTTGCTTTCTCAATGTCACTGCCTGGTTCAGCAGATTTGCTTACTTATTTCCTTTGCTATCTTCCTCTTCTGTTTGCTCTTGAACCTCCTCTAAGCATTTTTCCAGTTGTTCTATATTTTCACGGCATCTGAGAAGCTGCTCTCTGCAAGAAAGATATCAACTTCAAAGTTCTACCATGACAATAGAGCCGTGTCTCTTTGTGAGTGTTCTGCTCTTTATAATATATCAATGTCTCAAAATTGCCTTGTATCATTAAAGCATTTTATTAAAGTTATGTGCATTGAGCCTTAAGTGAAATCTATAAGATTATAGATAGTGTGAGGCTTGTTGAATACTTAGAATACTCTTAGCTATCCTGCACAAGGTATTTCTTTATATTGTCAGACAAATTCCTTGAAGCTAAGAAGACGGACATGCCTCACTGTCTCTGGCTAAAAACTTTTGTTGAAACCTGAAATATTCTATTATTTAAATGCTACTACATACCAGTGTAAATAAGATATGTGACGTGATTCCAGAAACATTGGCAACGCTATGAATAGCAGGTTTGATCAAGTTAAAAACTGAAAATGTCTAAAAACTAACCTTGTCCTTTCAACAATATATTCTCGCTCTACAACAAGTTCACCCAGCTGGTCTAGGTGCCTCCTCACAGCATTCCTTCTCAGCTTTTCCTAAAATAGCAGCAAATCGTTGGAATTGTCGAAATCTGGAAACAGGAATTAACTGCAAAGCAACTTATTGATTTGCTGCATATTATCAAAGCATTATTTACTATTGACACGACAGACAAAGGATACCAATAATTTTCAAAACAGAGAATTGTCTACTGAGGTAGGATCATACAAAATGACTAATATGAATGACGATATGTTCCACAAAATACCTCTCTTTTCAGGTTACCCATTTGTGGATCAGATGGGTAGCTATCCTCGTCTTTTTCACTTATTCCATACTCGTCAAAACTCCTGCAATAAAGACATGGTAACTAATCAAGCAATCATTCAAAAATTAATAGCAATGCTTATTCTGAAAGGTTCACATTGCAATATCTTTTTGTCACATTGTCACATGTTCAAAGCCTAGTAAATGATCCCATGTCATAGTCAACTACAGAGAAATCTGACTTGAATTATCGGGGGGGGGGGCTACCTTAACATGTTTGAAGTTATGGGAACATGCCATTATTGAGGGGTACCTTCTCTCTTAAAAGTGCAGAATTATGCCTCCCTTTTTTCAGACATGTACGGAATTATGAGTCCAAATTTTTTTAAAGGTAATGTGTCCATATAAAAAGACTGCATATACCCAACTTGTCAAGGCAGTCGTTAAAATAATGGCTTTCGATTGGTTAATATTCTTGCGATGCAAAACTGCTCACATGAAAAGTTAGCCTCGCAGCAGGATAAATAAACAGAACAACCGTAATGGCTGGGGCGATGATATGAAAAATCACATGTTCCTGAAAACTCCCGCTTGCTTTACCTTTAACCAAAATTGCACGTCCCCGTCCAAAATTAGGCTTAGTCACCCCCCCCCCCCCCCGAAATAGGTTTTGTCCCCCCCCCCCCCCCCGAGCCTGAATACCTTGATATTGCATTGCGACACAAACAAAGGACAACAGACCTGAATCTCAATAAAAAACTAGCGAGTAACACTGGGATAGAGTTTAAATGGCTATCAGCTATCAGAGAATATTCCAGTATCAAGGGCGTGGCTAGCGCTGGTTTTTCAATCAGACCCTCTTTGATGGTTTCATCGTTTGATCTGTCTTTTTTCATGCTCTGCATCTGAAGAGTAGAGCAAAAACTCATGGGACCTATAGCTAGGGGCAGAGGTACATTTGATCTCTTGACTAACATGGCCCATGGTCAGGCTTCTAGCTTTATATTATTTGTCAAGCAATGTTATATTGACAGGTAATTTTGATTTTGATCTCTAAAAGATTTGCAAATTTTCAATTTTCATTCTCCATACTTTTCTTAGTTCTAAATAATATTGAGCCATTCTTCTTTCGAATTTTGACCTTCTTTCAAAATAACAAGCCTCAATGGAAAAGTTAAAATGGCTATAAAATATGAAGTTTCAAAGTCATGCCTACATGCTCAGTCTTTCAATTACAACTGTAGGCTTTGGCTCTGATGGGCTGCAGCATACAGATGAAATCAATCAGCTTACAATGAAAAGGCCCTTAAGCATAGTCTCACTGTTTGTTGCTATTAACAGTCCTCTTTTAATCATGTCTGTTAGTAAAGTACATTCAAGTCTTCCTTTTTAAGGACAAAGAATTCCTGTTCAATACTGTTAACATATTTTTTCAATTGATCTAAGTGCAAATTTAAATCTTTGCTGCAAAGAAAGTAAGAGCTTGAGAATAAACTTATCTGTATAAGCAAGGCTAGGTTGATATTTTGATATTAGTTATTTAGAAATGGCAACAAAATTTCTATTAAAAGACAATATGCCATAGGAATGAAGGAGCAAAGGAAAGAATCTTGCAATTTAGAAATGGTTTGGCAAATATCATGAGTGCATAAATTTGGTCTTTCAGAAGAGCATGATTCGCAGCTCCATGTCGTACAAGGAGTCACAAGCAAGGGCAGAACTAAAAAAGTTGCTATTAAGATGCATCACAGTTATCATAGGAGGGAGGCCTTTTTCTTGAAAGGATCAAACCAATTAGGAATATAATGAGTTCCGCTTACTTTCCATTGTCATACCATCCCAAAAGTACAAGAAAACAGTCTGGTGTTAAATTAAACTGATTTCACAAAGGGTTTTGCTTTTCCATTGACATTTATGACCAGCAGATTACAAAGCTTTTGCTGGAAATTTTCTATTCGACTAACAACAGTAATAGCACTTTCAGCCAGCACTGAAAGTAAAAAGGAAAAAGCAAGTCCATTATTGTGGGCTCAGTTGGTTAAAAATATCACTCCCAAATGAACAGCCACTTATTCAATCTGTCTTCTTATTAATTTTGATGAATATTTTTTTGAAATAATAATTATTTGTAAAATTTTAGGGAAAATAAAAAGTTATTCACTCAAGATCTTGAAAACCCCTATCCATAACCCTTCTGTCCATAATTTCAGCATATAAGGAAGTACCATCAGCAAAATTTATTGGAATACATATAATTTAGAAATAGAAATCAAATCATTTTCAAATGCTTGATAGTAAGTTATGATATTTGTTCTTGTCATGGTGAGCAAGCTGAATAAACACCGGATGGACTCTATGGTAATGGTGTGCAAGCCCGATGGACAATAAAAATGCTTTCACTGAAGAACTTGAAAACCTCTGTCAACTGCCCCTGATAATTTCAGCACATTATGAAAGAAAAATCAACAAAATTGATTGGAATTCATAAAATTCAGCTATGAAAATATAACCATTTTCAAAGGCGCGATAGTAAGTTTTGACCATTTGTAGTGGTAAATGTGACCAAGCAGCATAGAAAAAAATTTTGGTTTTCATATTTCAGTTCAATAATCTATATCTCATGGACTTAAAGGGGCTGTGTCACAAGGGACATCCCACGTGGCAACACGCCAATTCGCTAAAGTTGTTTGGGTGAAACAACCTTTTTCAATAGGAAAATCAACATGGAACAAAACTGTGTTTTGTATTCCGTGCAAATCGTGCAAGGCTTTCACATCATTGTAAGTTTTATGAAAGGAAACAAATAAGAAAGGTTCTTTCTTCAGTCTTATCACCATAATTCTTTGGATGAAGGATTGAGATGCAGAAAAATAAAGGCTACTTTTACAGCCTTGATTCGGCAACTCGAAGGGAGCAGTTAATAGAAATGGACTCAAATAATAACAAAAAACCTACCTTACCAGTGAAAATTATGAGCAAAGACATTAAAGTTTGCAGATCCTGGACAATTTTGGAGTGATAATTTTGTTGTAAAGTGTCTTGCCATCCAAATTCACCCAAAAGAAATGAAACATATTCGCCATTGGTTGAATGAAGCTTCATTTCCTTTGCCTCAACCAATTGCTTTACACATTTCGTGTCGCCAGTTGGTACAAATACGAAAAAATAGTAATTGCCCATTCCATTATCCACACAATGTCCTGTGTATTTAGTTTGTTAACAAAACCATGACACAGCCCATTTAACAATGAAATTTGATTCTTTACCAACAATTGGAAACATAAGGAGCAACAAGCATTTTTATGACAGATATGACAGGAAAAATAAGTATATAAATACCCTGCTAAAGAACTTGTTTCCTCATCACTTAAGTAGCTTTGGTCATATATGTCTGATGGCTCACTGTCGTTGTCAATATCTTCTGGTGGATTTAATGTTATGTCAACTGAAATTGAGAAGGTTCAAGATGATCCCAATGGATGAACAATGAGGATATTAACAAAATCTTTATGAACATATAGCTGCATCTCTTCATCAACTTGCAGGCTCAAAAACATAAAAATCTAATAAGAAAAATCTCCAGACAATTGCTGCTTGCCTAGGAAACATCTTGGTTTAATCTTCTATGAGACACAAAACATTTTATAGGCAAATACTGGTCCCAGAATGCATGGTAGTCTATATTCAGTGGCGTATTTGTTTTAAGCTAAAAACTTATTCTGCAATAAAAATTGTTACTTAAAATCAGTCTTTCCAGATCATTCAACTCAGTCTTTCCAGAACCTAAATGTACCCAGAATACAAGTAGTAGTTGTTTAGGAAAACAGATAGGCCTAGAAAGTAATTTTTTTTGTAATATGGCGTTCTCAGTCTATATGGTTAGGCGTTGATTTGTCAAGTCCACAACATCAAAACCTTAAAACATGGAAATACCTTGGGGGCTCACAGGGGCCATTTCATTTTCCACATCGTCTTCAGCGTAGTTCTCATCACCATCCTGTTGTACACCTTTTATCAAAGGATTGCTGTAGTCTTCAACTTCCTCCATGGTGTCTTAACAAATCTTTAACAGTCTTAAATGCAGTTTGCAAAGCTTCTTGATGCCAGAAGTTGTTTCTCCCCCCACCTTTTCACACGGGTTGCCAAGGATTAATTGAGCAAGCCAACACTTTTTACTTTCTTATTTATTGAAAGAGCGAAATTTTTTTAACCTCCATCTCAAATTGCTAAAATATCTCAGCTACCACTTCTCCAGTAAACTCTTTTTTCAAGTAACAAACATTTCAACGCAGATCACAACACAACATTGGACGCCATTTTGTTATGTCGGTTCTTTGCCAAGGAAACCGAGGCCAAGGGCCCTGCTGATCAACACGCGTACACGCGTAAGACCCGCGTATTGTTAACATCATTCGAAAATCAGCCTGGACAGAAAAATTGAGGATTATAAGTACATAAATTATTTTCAAAAAGCAACAGAAACCAACAATCGCAATAAAATAAGTCAATAATTAGTCTACTTTCACACTAATTTACTTAATTGAAATTCTTCTCATTTTTTTTAATGCCATACTTTTAATAGTTTATCAAGTGGGATAGTGTCTGTTAGGTCTTTCTCACAAGCAAGTAGAATGAGATCATTCAATCGTTTATCTTTCATCCTTGATCGCAGCGAATTTTTAACAATCTTAAGTTTGCTAAAGGTTCGCTCATCTTTAGCCACAGACACAGGTGCTGTAAGAAGAAGGCTGTAGCATTTGTAAACCGTTCGGAAAAGTCGTCTGTTTTCAAATGAAAGTTTGGCAGCCTCTTTGACGGAAGTTGGCTGGATCTGTTGCTATTCAATCATAGACCTGAAAACATCTAGCTCACATAATATAACAGCTGCTTCAATATGAAAGCCTGGTAGGAAAAGCTTGCAAAGATCGTTGACTGTTTCTGGGCTTATCGTTTTGAGTGGTGGCTGCTTATCAATTTTTTTTAAGCATGCCTTAATATTTTCACCATACTCTGTTATCAGAGAATCGAGAACAGCACACATTTCTGTTCTGTAGAAGGAATTGAATGTAAATTCCGCTGATGTTTCTGGACCGTTGTTAATCTTTCTTGGCTGCAACCTGAGTCGATGTTTTCTACTAAACTCAGCCGCTAAATCTATTCCATGCTGTTTAGCGCACTTGTTTATAGCATCCAACTTTGCATCGATAGCCTTGTTATCAATGCGATCTTCTTAAGATTTTCTACTGTTGCTTCTAGGATGTTAAGCTCTTCTGCTTGGAGTTGCATCGTCGAAATCTTTGTTTTCTTCATAATTAATCTCATGAACATCAATGCAAAAAGAAAGTCAAATGACTGACACTTTTTCTTTATGTCTTTACCCTTCACTTTTACCCTTCATTTCTGTGCTGTCGTCACTGACAACTTTTTCAATTGCTTTGGGTATGCTTTGTAAACTTCGCCACACTGTTTCTATCGACTCTGAAGAGTAGACCAATCTCGTTTTAGACATGTTGCGGAGTTTCAAGGAGTACTCATCAACTTCTTGAACCTCTTTATTGTAAATTTTGTTTCGTTTGGAGCTGGCACTGAAGAAAACATATATATCTTGAAGATTATCGTACATCGACGTAATTATGGCACTTTGTCTTGCACAATGCTCGTTGAAAGTATTAGATCGATGCCCTTGACATGGAATGTACGGGACTGGTCTTTCAATAGTATCTTGTAGAACCCTCTGTGCCCCTGCAATTCTCCCAGCCATATTATTTGCGAAATCGTATGTTTAGAAGCAGAGATAATTCACATTAATTTCATTTGCTTCCAGACACTTGAGAATACATTCTTGGGTTGGGGGAGCTTCGCTCGTGGCGGAAGAAGGCCATTGTTCTTCTTCTCAACCCCCTCAAAAACGGTTGGGGTTTTATTTATGGCCGTCTTTGCGATTGGCGCACCGACAGCCCAAAAATAAATGGTTCAAATGATGAGAGAACACCACCTTCAGTCTTATGATTGACAATGGTAAAACATTCTGAGGACCATCTTACCCTTATTTGCTAATGGTTTTTGTTTAGTAACCTGGAACAAATATCAACTCCATGTTTGTCATTGCACTCATTGATTTGATAAGAAAGTAAAATAAATCAAGATATTTTGGGAAACTTTATTTCTGATCTCTTTTGCCCTGCGAGAACTACTAATTCCTTCTGCTTTGCCCTGCGAAATGCTGTTTTTCAGGATTGGGGGTGGAGGGAGGGGTGAAACACCCCCCAAACCCCCCCAAAAGTTGCATCCCTGGCTGAGCGATCAAAATTCTCTATAGCCCACTAGCCAGCCAATCAGAATTCAAGAATAAGACAACAAACGTGCCTCGCAGCTAGATTTAGGCCTATTTTTGACGTTTTTACCACTACCCACAAAAAATAATAGTGTAAAATGTGCTGAAAGATAACCCAATTTTTTTGTGAAAATTGAATCTTTGATAAATTTATGAAAAACTGCTGTTGTATGAAAAAGTTGGCTCAGGCAATCAAAGATATAGAACCTATGTATGAATACCGCAAAAGCTCTATTTAGCTCCACTTTCTTTTAAGCCCGCCTCCCTATTAAGTCTCCCTTATCAAGCAAAAATTCAAATTAAGCCCCCTTTCTTTAGCTTCTGATGTCAAACAAAGAAAAAATGCACGTTGATGGGTGTTATAATGATAAGATGTTTATTAAATACGGCCCATGTCAGGCACCGCAGAACGTTTAGAAAGGTGGAGGGTTTAAAAAAGTGGGGGGGGGCTAAAACCGTATAAAAAGAGGCTTTTCTGGTAGTTTGATACTTAATATTTGGCTTTTTTTTGCAAAAGTGGGGGACTGCCAGTACTGCCAGGTTTACTTGGTCAAGAAGATACTGACGTTGATCCTTTCAGAGAAGTCCAGAGGACATAATTTGTCCAGAAGATGTCTTAAGCTTATCAATTGATCCTGGTGAATCTGAAGAAGACAGAATAATTTATTAATTTTACGAAGCTTTCGAAGCTGCTAGCAAAGACTATCGAGAACGTTTGTATGACATTTTAGAAACAAAACTATGCGTAAGAACCTTTTTATAACTCTTTTACTCTGAGTTATCCATTAGCCTCTCTCTCCAATAAGACCCCTTTCTATAAAGCCCCCTCTCTTTTAAGCCCCTCTCTAGGACCGAAAATTATAAAACATACACATATACTCTTGTTTTAAGTTCTCAAGTTTCTTTTCGTGAACTGGAATTACATTAGCCTTTTTGGAGATTTCAGGGGAGATACTTTGACTTGGACAGTTTCCAAATACCAATCTAAGGGGCAGTAGCAGCGATTCATCGCAGCGAAGTGGAGCAATAGACCTTACCTCTAAATATGTCACGCGTGCAATGCATTTTGGAAATTGTAGTCAAACAAACTAACATTTGTTTATGTTCCCTACGGCCAGGGCAGCGGAGAGGGTTTATGGGCGTTTATGGGCCCCGACCAAAACGGAAGAAAAATAGCAACGCACGTTTAAGACAAACTCTGAGTGGAGAATGGGGTGGAAAGAACATTTAGATGTTGAAGTCATTGATAGAATTGATTGCGATCTAAACAAGAGCTATTTGATTCAATATACTAAAAAGGGCGTCACCCCCCTTTCCAAGCATCCATAGGGTGTGGTTGTGTGTAATTTTCCTGGGGGCTATGCTCCAAACCCCAATCGGTTTTCTATTCCATATAAAGCATAACCATTGTCTAAAGGCAGCTTCGCCACTGCAGACTCATATAGGGGTCTGGGGACATTTTTTTGAGAGGATGGTTGCTAAAATTACTCTGGTGGCTAATTTAGTTACCGAAATTTCTATGGTGGCTAAATTGTGCTGATAGCTGTTAGTTTTATTCGGCTATTTTATTATTATTATTATTATTATCATTATATGATTAGGCCATAATGCATACACATTTCTTGGCTATAAATTATACGATTCTTTACACTTAAAAAATCTTAAAAAGTGAAATACATTCGATTTCTAAATTCGAGCAAAACACTCTTACAAGTTTCTAATTGAGTTATTATTCAAGTTTGCCTGGTCTATTCTAATTGAGTTATTGTTTATCTATCGGCCCTTAGTCTGTGGCCCCTAGATCAGTGACCGCCCCCCCCTCTGACCTTCCTTCCTCGGCACTGCCTTCGGCGATCCTTTATTATTATTCAACGCTTGTTGCTCAAATTATCAAACAAACCATGAAAAATATGGCAGGATATACTGAGCAGCACATCCTTAGGTTTTCACACAATAGAAGTTTATTTTGAGGGATTGAATTGCCATTGGTGTCGACTGCCGGTGTCATATGCGTTTCTGCATGGGCATGCGTTTCTGCATGGGCTGAGACCACTGATCTAAAAAAAAGACTGGATCGAGCAACCAGCGCTTTGTTGTGAAGCACCATTGAAAACAGCCGGCGCCATGACAGTGTGACCCAAACGAGCTGTGGAATGACTTGGGGCTTAGTAAAATATTACTATAAATTTCGCAACGAAATCTTCCGCTTTACATGAACGAAGGTAAGTTTCTATCAAGAAAGCAGTTTTGTTTTGTTTATTTTCTAACCAAACTGATAAACTAGAGATATTTCTAGTGAATAACCCTTTGGCGACTCAATCAGCGAAACAGAGAAATTTGATTTTATTCGTTTACTTTTAGATATGTTAACTAGATTGAGGCGGCCTAAAGCGATTTTAACTTGGGTGCTAAAAACCAAAACATGCTTATTCACCTTTGGAAAATATGGGGATTTAATTGTTGCAAATCTTACCGTGTGTGTGCATAGGCAGATAACCAACCTAGTAGATTTGGTGGTTTTTAAAAAAACCGTTTAATTTGGGCACCAGTTAAAGACAAATGTCTTCTGGTGCTTGAACAAGACAAGCTTGCTCAGTTTCTTTCGAATTTTTGGCCCAGATGCTTCTTGATTTTTTGACTTTCCCAGATGGTGGAACCGTATCTTGCAATAACACTTGATGATTCCTGAAATTAAAGCAAAGACATGACTATCTCCAACTGAGCATTCAAGCATGTGATCGTCTAGTTCTCTGAAAACTTTTGAAATATCAAGGTCTTGCAGAACAGACAAAGCAATGGCATCTGGAATTCCTTTCTGAACTGGTAGGTTCCCTTTTGTTGTTGCAAGCATTCTTTGGAATCGGCGCTCTGTTTCATTGCATATTAAAATTGTGCTGGCTGAAGCTTTAAAGAGACCACCCCTGTCTTTCATTTTCATGAAATTAGTTGGTGGGTTGCCAGAGATGGAACCAAGTGCATCACAACATGTCATGCAAGCATTCAATTTCTTAACCATCTTGACAACATAACCAGCTATGTATGAAATTGCAGCCTCTTTGTATTCTGACAACAATGCCATATTTGGTGTGTCACTGTAGTCATGGTCTTCTTGCAATGTAGGTCTTTCAGTAAGATCATATTTCTTTATAAGTGCCACATTTGTTAGTGAAAGCTGTTGTCCTGATACTGTGCATGTGTCACCAACTACATACAGTATGCTTGTTTTGTCCTGCTCATCACAGTTCCCACGACCTCCTTGTATGGCACTTCTCATTAGCAGCCTTTTATATGCTGCAGTGAATTGCTCTGTAGTTGGATTGTTGTTACAACCTCCAGCAGAACGAATAGCTCCAAAAAATAACTCTAAATGATCTTGGCTGAACTTGTACATCAGAAGGTATTTTAATGGTGCAGCTGCATCTTCAACCAGTGTCTTGAATAACATTTGTGTGCTCCTGATTGCAACTAGAAATCCTATAAAGCCAGTTTTCCTTTGTGTCTCATACATATGCTTACCTGTTGTATTTTTTAGACCACAAATGTAATCAAAGGCTTCTTCAAGAAATTGGTTCCAATAATCCTTGTTGTTGAATCTAAGAGCTGATTTGAAACCCTTGGCAAGAGGACTCCTGGAGTTGAGCACATCAAAAAGCCTATCAAAAACTCGAATAAACTTGACAGTGGCTGAGGAACCCTGAAATTGTTGCAGCTTGAGAACATTGGCACAATATTCAATAGCATCAGCAACACTAGAGCTAAACGTCTGTGCCGCAAGATTTACTTTCATTTTTTGTTGTCTCCAATGGATATGTGATGCCTTGAGTTTGTTACCAAGTCTTAAACCCTCTGACTCCTGTAGCTTGTGAAGAGCCTCTACATATTGCCATGAGATTTTGTTGTTGTTGTGATCAACAAGAATGCCACCCTCAGCAAGGGTGTTACGAACAAGCTTAAGCATATGGCAAACATCTAAGAATATGGTGACCTCATGTTGAGAATCTATGGGGTGGGGGAAACTTTGGTCGCAAAGATGCAGGAACAAAACTGGCACCAAGCTCTGCTGCCATTTTGAAATGACAGGATGGACCATCAAATGTTACAGAGACAACACAAGCACCAGTATCCCACAACCTCTGGAGACATACATTAACAAGATTAGCACGTTCACTGCCACTTAGCCCATCAACAAAAAAATAGCCACAAGGAACTTTCCAGTGCCCATTGACACAAACAGCCATCAAAACCAATGCATCTTTCGCCAAAGGAGCAGTGTCATCTAGCTCAGCACCATTACCCAAGTCAACATATCCTGAGTAATTGGTACCATTCCATGTAACCTGTTTCCTAATTGACATCTCATCCAGCATTAAAGCAATTACTACCCTATTGCCCTTAACTGCTGCTGTTTCAACCTTTGCTTTTATAGCATCAAACGCAGGCTTAGTAAATCCTGGCTGTGCTGGAATTTTGCCATACCATCTTCGAATTTGAGCTTGGTGTGGGAGGGCAAGGTTAAATGCTTTCCTTACAAACTCGTAAGCCTTGGCAGAATAAAATTGCAAAGTCAAAGCAAATGATTGCAATTGGGCTGGATACTTGCACCCTCTCCTGTTTTTGCCAGAAAGAATCCTCTTCATCAATGCAAGCTGGACACCAGAAAGAGACTGTTTCAGTTGCTCTTCACAGTTTTCAGAGATGAAATTCCTCTTCCTGAGCTCCTTGATAACAGCCTTCAAAGACTTTGTTTTTGCTGCCAGACGTCTAGACTTTTGTTTGGCTACTTTCAACCTTTTGCGAAGCTTTTCAATTTCTTTTTGCTTTTTATGAAGTTCATGGTTCAGCTTCCTTGGTGACTTGACACAATAATTGCCATGATCATTTTTAAAAAATTGCTGTATTGTTGGCAAACAAATGTCATTCCCATTTTGTGGCTCTTGCAGTTGACTGCATTCTGGCTCAGGTGTTTGAAGAGAACGATTTGGTGGTTTTCTTGCCTTTGTAACCTATAGGATAGAGAGTATTGCTAAATGTTAATTATTTGTATCTAGCAAATATCATTATGGTATATTTAGTTTCATGGTAAAACCTGGTATTGATAATCTTCATTGATCTTAAAAATAAACTTGGATTCGCAAAATTTATTCATTACTGCCACTGTTTGATAATATATTAGCACACAAATATTTGCATTTAGCTGAAATTTTCACTGTTTGATGATATATTAGATCAAAATTTTTGAAGAACCAAGATGAGTCTTACATCTTATTGTAGAAAACTAAATTAAATGAAATACAATTGCCTTCTTAAGATGTTTTGGAAACTTTTTGAATCGTGTTGGCACAGCATTTGGTTTCAACTTTGTGTTCTGCTCATTCCTGTCCATGTATTCTTCACTGAAATGATCAGAGCAGATTCTTGAATATTTGGAGGGCTTCCAGTCGTCTCGATGCATGCTAACAAGCCACTGCCTTTTCCTTTCATCATCAATTGGAAATCTGTTTTAAAAATATAAAATAGAATATTTTCAAGAAAAGTGGGGAAAAGTGTTTTTAAAAGTGCAGAAGGCCCTGCCCCTCCACTTGATGTGAGATATTTTGTCCAAACCTGATAACCAACTGTTCTTCATTCATGTTTTTAAGACTTAGTTAAAAAAAGTTTTTTAAACAACCAACGCAAAGGCCATGATACAACTTTTTGTTTGGGGAAGAGCCAGCCCTGATAAATAAGTGTCATAACAGCCATGTTACAAAATAAAAGTAATTTACTTATGCTACTTAAGTTTTTTTTAGGGGGGGGGGCAAGGCCTTTACCAGATAGTGCCAAGTCACTATGCAGAACCGCCAATATAAGGATTAATTTATAGAGAAGCAGTAAAATACAAACTTACGAATGAAATGTTCGCGGAAATTGCCTCTTAAGTGTACTTTCTTCGTCATTACTCCCTTCGCTGTCACTTCGATTGACTAAATCTCCGTCGGCTTTTCTTTTTCTCCGTTTGTTACAGCCAAAAGCGCAGCACTGTGTACCTCTACTCGCCATTGCAACGTACTTACTACAATTGATTTTCCCGCGTTTTGGGTCACACTGTCATGGCGCCGATCTGAATTAATTGGCTTCAACAAAGACTTGGCGAGAACAATAGGTTGCTCTATCCAGTCTTTTTTTTAGATCAGTGGCTGAGACACATATGCGTTTCAAATGTTAAAGTGTAATGGCGGACATGGAGGGCCTAGCTGTGGGGTACACAACGCGAACATCCAATATAAACAATACAAAACGAAATCAAAGTTCTAGAAATTAACTAAATAGCAAATACTCAAATAAATAAACCTCTTGACATGATAAACTCAGAAAATGAAATTACAATCATGCTATTGATAAGATGAACAACTACCATCCGCTTAGCCCATGCAGAAACGCATAGAGAATTTCAGTGTTATGCGTTTCTGCATGGGGTATCTTAAATCAAAACACCATCGAATTTCATCGCAAATTAATGTTTACTAGCAAGAAATGATTGCAACAATCTGATATAGGTCAAACTTTTCCATGCAAGTAGCATTTTTGAATTTTTTATCATTTTTGTAGTTTGCCTTAGGCCCATGCAGAAACGCATAGAGAATTTCAGTGTTATGCGTTTCTGCATGGGGCATCTAAAATCAAAACACCATAGAATTTCATCGCAAATTAATGTTTACTAGCAAGAAATGATTGCAACAATCTGATATAGGTCAAACTTTTTCATGCAAGTAGCATTTTTGAATTTTTTATCATTTTTTGTAGTTTGCCTTAGGCCCATGCAGAAACGCATAAAGAATTTCAGTGTTATGCGTTTCTGCATGGGGCATCTAAAATCAAAACACCATCGAATTTCATCGCAAATTAATGTTTACTAGCAAGAAATGATTGCAACAATCTGATATAGGTCAAACTTTTCCATGCAAGTAGCATTTTTGAATTTTTTATCATTTTTTGTAGTTTGCCTTAGGCCCATGCAGAAACGCATAGAGAATTTCAGTGTTATGCGTTTCTGCATGGGGTATTCAAAATCAAAACACCATCGAATTTCATCGCAAATTAATGTTTACTAGCAAGAAATCATTGCAACAATCTGATATAGGTCAAACTTTTCCATGCAAGTAGCATTTTTGAATTTTTGCACCCCCTACAGCCCCCTCCTGGTAAATCTGTCCCTGAATATCATATTAACCAACGGAGTAACAATCATTGCCTGATTCTTTATTGATCTCTGAAGACGTAAGGGCTCTGAACTACTTACAATTTTTCTTCCATTGAACCCCACACCCTTTGTTGGCGACACCCTCGGTGATGAGAAGAAGCAATAAGGCATCAATCTGAATAAGAAATCGAGCTTTAAAAACATGTCCACCTGTCTTATAAAACATCTAGTCATGCTTTTACTCGTATTTCATTTTTGATGGAGCCTGAGAAACTAAAATCGTTGATGTCTCAGATTGGCTATTGCCTGCTGATTTGGGTGTTTCGAGAAAGAAATTTGAACTATAAGATAAACTGAATTTAAGAGAAAGGCCTATAATAGTATATATTTATGATTCCATAAATATACTAAAATGCGTGCGGTACAATATGATGAATTTAATTAACGATCAATGTAAGTAAATTGTACCAGGAAAATTTTTTTTAAAATAATTAACGACGTTTCGAGCATAGCCCGTTATCAAGTAAGATAGAAAAGCGATGATAGAACTAAAAAACGTTAAAGGAATATGGAATTCGACCAACAGAATAGGAAGACGGATGTAAGAGCATGGAAAAGAAATATATGGAAAAAGCTAGTAAAAATAAATATATATATACATATACGCAAATACAGAATTTATGCATATGTATACATATATATATATATAATTTCCTGGTACAATTTACTTACATTGATCGTTATTTATAAATTTATGATGCTTTTAGCTTTGAAAAATTATTTAAACTGATAGCTCTTTAAGCGTTCATCAGTTGAACCTGAATTTGCTTTTGGTAGAGGTCTACAAATCAATATCACATCTATGTATATTCTAGCTTCATAAAGCTAGCTTTGGTGGAAAAAATTCCTTACAATCTAACGTCTCTTGATGAACTACAATTGTCAACTTGCCTTGGAATCAATATCAAACGATCATTTTTGTAGGAAAAAGTACGAGAAACACTATGACCAGAGTTGAAAAACTCAGACTCCCTTTAGATATTCAAAATATATATTTATAAAAGCTCATAAATGCAAAGCTTGCAACAGTAGATAAAGATATTTTATTCAAATTTTGGTTTGTTTATTGTAACAAGTATTTCACTAATTTATGTTTTTAATAGTAAATTTTATATTTGTTCGTAAGTGATTGGTAAGCATTTTCAGCCTTATTCATTTGCGAACCTTAAAATATTACTGAAAATAGAGCTGTGGAGGATGTAAATCAACTACTACTGGTTTACTTTTTATCAAAATGGTAGGAATTCTATACCATCTGTGATTTATTCAAAAATTGCCCAGAATTTCTTTTTCTGGTTCTTTAACCAAATAATAGTCATATACCAGGAACTAATTTTATATCGTTGGCTTTGAATTATGGGAATCCTTTTGGGGGAAGCTCTTTGTGTAATTCTGCATAATTTTATCCGTGTAACGCGAGAAAAGTAGAAAAGAATAAGGCTGCTCAAACAACTTGGAACTTTTCCTGTTCTTGTTCCTAGTATGTTCCGTGTACATTCACAATCCTCGATTTTTACTCTGTTTTATTAAATATAACAGTTTAATTTTGTGTTCAATCTAAACAAGGAGCAGTGTTTGCAAGTGAAAAAAGCATTCTTTTTTAATGCATTGAACTAAAACTTACATTGATACATTCTAGTTCAACATCAACGTTCTTCAACGGTGGTCCACTTCTGTAGCACTTCTGACATTGACTCTTCTAGGAACAGATACGAAATACCACACTTGTAATGTAATAATGTAATATGTGTAATGAAATGTAATGACACAAATAGCTTGTTTCTTTTAAAACACACTTAATATATCATACTTGTAAATGCATTCAGCCTAGTTGAAGATGCTAAATCACCTTGAAGTAAGGTAAGGGTGAGCCCTTTAAAAAACACTTTAATCAAGCTAGCCCAAATTATAAAATGCAATTTTAAGTTCTATAAATTTTGGAAACCTTGTAAAAACGATTTTTCCATTCAAAAAGTATCACAGAGCTATGATTCACATATCGAGTGAGTCGAGAGAGAATATAAAATTTTTGCTTTTTCTCCTACCAGTTTCACCATTCGCAGATTGAACAATAACAACATAATAGCAGTTTTTGTGTTATCCTGGGGATAGAATTGGATGTATAAAAAGGCCACTGCCTCTTAAGGTTGATTGATTGTCAGAAATAAACATCATATATACTATAAAAATTCAATAACGTCAATTTTTAACTTTCCTTGGACATTAAATGCATTCGTTATAACCTAAGGAATTATGATTTTACCATGTATTTCAAATGAGATGTTATATTCTTCCATTTGTATCTTGCGCAAATCTGATCTTCTGTATTATTGAGCCCACCATGCCCGCCAATGCTACTGTCGTGAAATTCTTGAAAAATTGACTTTGCGTCTTCCAAAGATCAAACTGCTTTCAAACGGTTTACTTGACTTCGGGATCGGCCATTTTCAGACGCTTTATAATACAGTACTCCATCTAAAATGAATACATCAAATCGATCGTTATCATTTGCCAACAGTTTGCTATGTTGTCTTTTACATCAACGAAAAATAGTAAATGCAATCCTGTTCTAAAATATAAAGTAAAAATATTGTATACGAAATCGATTTTGTATACAAATGAGTTCGAAAACGTACGCAAAATGTTTTTTCTAAAAAAAACTACATCGATCGTCAATTTTAAGGTAGAGCCGTGGATTTGGGTACGGTTAAAACTCTTCACAGTTATTTCTTCGGACTGTCTATGTGCAATGACATCAATGTTGCGCGTTTCGATCCAAATAAAATCATGCTATTCACGACTTTTGTTTGCAGGTTTATTCCAAATTGTTTAAATATAAAAGTAATTTGGCACGCTATCCTCGTTCTTAGAAGTCAAATGCATCGATAACAGTTTCACCCACCCTAATCAAACATTTTGCCTTAAAATTATCCATATACGCATTACTTTTATATAACTGTTTTCATTGCAAGAACGTATCTTTTGTAGTGCAACCTTACCAATATCACTGAGAAATAATAGCAGGGTCTTTGAGAAAATACGACTGTGAAAGGGGGGGGGGGGGAAGAATATCAATTTTTATGCGTACGTACTATGTGAATGACCCTCTTATCTTTTCCAAAGACACTGAAAAGTAATCAGAACCCCAAAATTTCTTGTCGCTGAGTTTTTCTAACCTGAGTTCTATCCTTCGTTAACTGTAAAATAGTCATAACGTCAGTATTCAACCCACCGGAAAAAGCAACTTAAAGGGCGCCAATAGGCTCGACAGTTGCTTAACTTTGGGTTTGTAAAATGGGTCCGAAAAAATTTGTGTAGCGGAAAATCAGCTTTTTGCAAACAAAATAAATGATCGTAGGCAAGTATTTTTTTCTTACTTGAATAATTAAACATTATTTCAAACTAGGATTTGTTATCCTCTAACATACGTACCGCAGATTTCTCTATTAAGGGATATTCGATGGCCAAAGGAAAAAGCACCATCATTCAAGAGAGACAACACAAGCTATATACACATGTTACGTAACCAAAATTGATAATTTTGAAAAAATCTCGTAATAATTTGTCTAAAAATTGGTCTGTTGTTTGTTGTTCGCAAAACAATCTGCTATTCACCTAGTAAAACCCCCCCTCTAACTCAATTGCGTAGCCGTGGTTTGACGATTGGAAGGGGTTAGGGGAGTCTGACAGAAGGGGGTCCGTTGGACTTACAACAGAAACATTCTTGGTACTACACCCTTCAGAATTCGGGAAAACGTCCCATTTTGTAAAAACGTATAACTTGTCAAACAAAATAACAGTCATATGTAGCTTTTTGAGGCTGGCCCCCATTCCATTCTACAACTGGCTATTTCAAAATTCCTTTACATTGTGAATTTTGTCAGAAGTGGAAGCTTTACATGCAAAATTTTTAAAAGTTGTAAGCAAATATTTGAAAATACTAAATAGTGTTTAAAAGCTTCAAGCTAAGTCAATTCTTATAGGAACAAAGTCAGCCAAATCCTTGACAAGAATTTCGGTTTCTAGTTTCCGAATTTCTAGTTTTTTAAGGATTCAAGCATTTCAGAATTCCAGCCACTACTTTATCGGGAATGTCTAAAGAACGCGAAGGATTTTTCTCTAAAAACCCTTGTATATAAAGCGGAAATTTAAAAACATTCCGAATAGGGGCAGACTGGGTTTCCTTGTGAGCGAAGCGAAAATAAAATCTTTTGCGACCACGCTCTTTAGATTAGCTTACAATAATTTTCAGAATATTTCTTGCAGTCGTTTTCTTGCAATTCTTTAAAACATTTTACCTGAAATATCACCCCTCCCCCTACCCCCACTCCCTGGGGTACTGATTTTATTGCAGATTTGCACATTTCTCAGATACCAACTTTCTGAGCGTTAGGGGGGCTGCTACCCTATTTGCCAACTTGCCTACAGACATAAGCTTGGAAAATTACAAGCCAACCGGTTTTGTAGCGAGTGTTGCCTTCTGGGTGATGCACAGGTTTGATTCTGCTTTCAAAAACACACAATTTTTTTACAAAGAATTTGGAAAATTGTGCAGCATTTGCTGATCAAACTTTCGCCTTGAATGAGTTTTTCAATAACAGGAATTAGGAATCTTTGCTATTAAACTTAATTTTGCTCAGCTTAAAGGAGACGTGAAACTTTTATGCAAACATACTCTCGACATACTCTCGACATTTTTAGTTTTGTATGAAGATTATCTGCTTTTTGAAAGCTTTTAAATTTTTAAAAAAAAATTAACGCGAGGCAAAGGACTCACCAGGAAATTTCCCGATGCCCAGGTGGGCCTGTGCGCTTTTGCATAACGTATTTTATGAATGTGAAATTGTTTGGGATCAAAAATCTGGAAGGGACTTGCCTCGGATCTCTAATAATGGGCTCTGACACATGTTGGAAAGTGGGGATGGGGATGGGCAAGGGAAAATTTAACAATCATAAGAAAGTTTTTTAAAAAGTTGTAAATTCTTTGCAATTCGTTTAAATATCGGCTATATTTCAATGGGCTATTTAAAAAGTGATGAACTTACCATCTAATTCATATTTTCTTGCATATCTTCTCAAACAGTCCTTCTCTTTTTGACTGAAGCCATCGGGATAAAATTGTTTAAGACGGTTGGTCTTATTTGAATGATAATTAAAAATTTCTTTCATTTTCTGAAAATCTTTCTTCATCGTTTCTTCCATACTTACATTTTCAATTGATTCTCGATCCTTCTTCGTAATCTCCGTCATCCTTAATTCAAATCACGTTCGAGCTACGATAACTGTTCGCGATCGCTCTTTGAAGAAAAATGGCATAAAGGTCTGCCAATGAGATGTATTTAAGCTGTTTCTCCCCCATAAGGTAATGATTTTATTGACAATGTCAGTGATTTTGCTGACAATTTTTCTATCGTGATTTTCCGTTATAATACTGAAAACATATTTGCTGTATCCGTTCAAGCGCATATGCGTATCATGGAGCGGATCCGTATTGCAGCTTGTTTAGAAACGCACATCCGTTGAAACACATGTGTCCAATGTGACGCATATGCGCTTCACGCCATTCACAGCAAGGCCCTGCATGTCCGCCATTACACTGTAAAACTTGAGACGCATATGTGTCTCAGCCCATGCAGAAACGCATGCCCATGCAGAAACGCATAGAACACTGGTACTGCCAATAGTAAACTATAAGATAACAAACAAGATAGTGACACTACAAACTAGTCTGATGATTGGCAAAGAATGAAAACTGTAATTCAATGTTATGTTTTCAATCATTAATCGCTTGCTATTGAAGTTATGATGTATTGCATTGGTTTGATAGAAGTTAGTTTTTTCACGAGCTATGTTGGTCATGAGTGTTATGTTGAGAATAAACTATCCATGGGTTCGAGCCTACGTTGCCTACGTATACCAAGAAGTTATCAACAATAGCGCAAATGAAGTCATACCAGGCCAACAATTGAGAAAGTTCCTGATTGAGTTACTATTGTTTGCGGGACAAAAGGAGAGTTGAACCTACTCTCTCTTTAATTCGAACTAACTTTAATTTCCTTGTGGTTTGACCACTTTTAAGAGTCCAAACGTTTTGGGATACTAAACCTTGCCACTAAAAATTTAGTTGTTCAAACTCCGAAAGCTCTTCTTCACATAGACTAGTTTATAAGGTCCCATTCTAGTTAGAATGCTCTTCCCATATAATCATGCTTATCCTGGTCTTCGTGTTCAATCTAGCCATCATTTGGAGCAAACATTCGATGCTATGAAATGAAAAAGATTAGTTGGGGTTGGTGAGGGTTACGGTTACGGGTTCATGTCATTCTCCGGCCCAGCATTTATACCGCACTGTAGCGTCTACCTTGGGGCCTTGCCGTACTTGAAGAGACTGGAGCGCATTCATTTTCTTAGTAATTTTTACAAAATGCATCACCAGGGGCCCCAGAAGCATTTTGAGGCGGCGGGGGCAGCTTTTCAAAAAGAGCACATTTTCAAAGACTAATATTAGAATTGTAACAAAGAATGATGTAAACAACAAAATTATAACATATTACTTTGGTACCGATAAAACGTTTAATCTAAAAGGACACTCTAAAATTTCCCATTCTGTTGTTTAGGCTTTTGCTGGGGGTGGGGGGGGGAGGGGGTACCTTAACATGTTTAAAGGTAGGGCGACTTACCAATTTTTAGGGGTACCCTTTTCTGAAAAGTGCGGAATTATCGGTATCAGTTTTTGAAATATGTGCGGAACTATGTGCAATATTTTCG
Source organism: Rhopilema esculentum (assembly GCF_013076305.1). The sequence continues at coordinate 8,781,194 of NW_027019597.1, forward strand.
AAAAATGTTGCAAAATTACCAGAAGGGATATTTAGCATTAACAAAATGAATGGCCAGTTAGATATGAAAGTGAGAAATATGTGCAATATTGAGATTTTTGACAAAGGACATGCAAAAGTTGTTTGGTGATTTTGTGCTTTAAAAATGTTATTGTTTTGCAGAATAATGCAGGCTTGGCCGTTTGTATTTTTTTAGGTGAGCTGTGAATCGCTCCCCTCATTTGCTGAGGCGAGCTAAATCAGTAACACATAGAATGTTCTTTAAAGACAATCGACAGATGACTTAATAAGCCCCTTTAGTATCTGTCGGTTGCCTTAATGTAATTGCCTCAGTCAGGAGTGTGCTGTTTTACTTCTTTCAATTTGTATTTGCTTTAACCGTGACTTAGGCACCCCCTTTACTTGAAGTATTTAAAAGAACAGACTCTTTCAGTTTCATGTAAAGCTGGCACAACACAAAAACAACCATTCTCTTGCAAAACAATCTTTTTGTTGTACAGAATTTGAAAATGGCTTTGAAAATTTTTTTTTTAAAACAAGCTGAAGTTATACGTCTAGCACTCTTCAGAGAATAAAATGTCAGAACATAGATCGAAAACACTACTCTAAGAAATACATATACCCAGTTTTGGATCGAAATAGGCCAATCAGAAAACGCGAGCACATGACTGTTGAGGTTGTCCAATCACTGCCGCTTTCCTATTGAAGTTGTTACCAACGGAGTCCTAAGGTGGAAACGAACTCACTTATGTCTACACAGAAGCGGTCGGTCATGTTTATATAGTAGATCGATTCACAAACTGCTAGAAGGAACGATGATCAGGCTTTGCCATTAATGCCAAACATGTCACCATTATAGTTTTTCACCCAATCTGGGTTTTTCAGTAAATGCTGCTGGATAGTGGAATTCCATGTTTTGGTTGTCGTTTTTGATCTGCAAGACAGAGTACCTTGTTCTCTTTGAGGAATAGTTTTGTTTCTATTGCTGGAAGGGGGCCTGCTGTCTTATTATATCCCCAATCTACAATTCCTGCCAATTTCTTCGACTTTCCTTCCAAAAATATTCTTGTTTTCTTAAAATTGAAAGGTTCTAATCGCTACAAACGTACCTTTCGGTTAACTATCCTTTTCCAAATAGATCGAAGTTTATGCCTATCATAACAAAAACCGCCCAACAAACAAAAAGTTAACTTCAAAAAATGTAATGACGGGAGAATAGGAAATTTTAGGGGAGCGATTCTTCCTTCATGTTCTGTTTAGGAGGGCAATTCATAGCTCTCCTCAGGTTGCGAGGAGAGCGTGGAGGCGAGAGCGAGCTATCGCTCGCCTCAAACGGCCAGGCCTTATAATGGGTATAGTTTTCATGTTTGCGGAATCATGGCTCACATTTTTCAGACACATGCGGAATTATGGGTCCAAATTTTTTAACCAAAAATGACACGTCCCCTACCAAAATTAGGTTAACAAGCACGTTCTGCAGATGCAGATGAAAGTGCAAATGAATTGTACAATTGCAATGACTTATCAATTCAACAGGGACACCAGAAAATGACTGCTTCGGCATTTCATCACACCCAACTGATATCAAATGTTTTTATCTCAAACACTTGATGACACTTTGTAGGGACTGGACTCGAACCTTCAAAGGACAACTGCTTTGTTAAGACAACCTCAACCTTTTCTGCAACTCAGCAACTTGACATCCTTCCATCTCAGTTTATTCTTCTGGTTTTTTGGGGACTGAATGATCTGGTAACAATGATCACTTGCTGCAATTGTGATGGTTTTGATGGGAGAAGGCTGGCTCTCTTCCACAGAATCTGTTTGACTTGTCTGTTGGGTGGATCTGGGGAATTATGGCTTATCCTCTTTTGTAATCTAAAAATTAGCATATCAAATTTAACAAAATTATATTGATTTCAAAGAAATTTCACCATGCTTAGCTATACTTACTTTTATTTTTTGTCACTTGATCTATAGCATTGTGCTTGTAATTTGGTCTTTGTCAGCATGCATTAAAAATTAAAATTTAAGACATTAATTTCTGGCTTTGCCTTCTATAGCAAGCCAAATGATAGATGAATCCTGGTTTTTTATGCAACTTGATTTGTCCCTTAAAATTTGGTGCAAAAACACATTCCAATTTAAAAGTGAATGGTTGTTTCTTAATTAATGTAGGGCAAAAATAAATATAGAATTAAAGGTGATGTGTCTAGCTAAAGCAAGCGGCTCTGCGGGGGTTTTCAGGAACATGTGATTTTTCATGTCATCGCCCCAGCCATTACAGTTGTTCTGTAGATCTACCCTGCTGTGAGGTTAGCTTTTTATGCGAGTAGTTTTGAATCGAAAGAATACTAATCAATCGCAAGTCGTTATTTTGATGGGGGGCTTGAAAAGTTGGGTACACGCAATCCTTTTATATGGACACATTAATATATTTTGGTAGAGTCACAAGAAAATACCAGTGAATGCTTCCATGGCATTTGCTGTTTGGTAAAATATGCACATGTGCAAAATACTGTATATCTCCTCAGTTGAACTGAGTTCAATGGGGTCATCAAATTTTTTTATTCTTTTTTTGAAAAATCTCTCTAACCATCTTGTTTGAAAACTGTAGTAGGAGCAAAAAGTTCTAAAGAATAAACTCAATTAGACATGCAGTAGGAAATGCATTAGCCTTTCTGTGATGCTTTGGTAATTTTATGAGTTGTGTTGTAACAGCATCACTCACTATGACCAGTTCTGTTGATAAATTCCTTCTTTGAAGCTGTAAGAGCAGATTCTTGAATGACTGATAATTTATGTTAAAACACTCAAAATACACTCCCCTCACAAAAGTATTGCACCACCTCGAAGGAGGGAAAATGGCGCAAGAATTATCGAAAGCTGGAATGGCGCAAGAATTATGGGAGTGTATCGGAAGTTAAACAACCACCAATCAAAACTTCAATCTTTTTAGAAAAACTTTTTTCATAAAAAACGGTTTCAAAACGTCTTTTAACAGTTTCAAATTTTAATATTTTGACGGGAGCTATGAACTTTGAAACCGCTTTATGCCTCCTTGAATTGGTTGCATATAATTGGGCAACGTATTATTGTGGAATTTCATTCCAAACCTGAAGAATTCTTTTAATAAACGATTCTTTGGTTCTTCAAGTACCTTTAAAATCATGGTTCGGATTGTTTTTCATGCGAAGCCAAACATTTTCAACGATGTACAAATCTGGACTTGAACGACGCCACGGAAAAACTTGAAATCTTCTTGTTCGAAATAAATCGTTGTAAAAATGGTTTCCCTTTACGCAGGTGAATTTTTATTTTATATTTGTGTAAGACCCACATTATTTTTTGTTTGGAAGAATTTTGAGCTGCAAAACATTGCTCAGGGTCAAGTTGCATGTCTTTTACTGTATCTTGGTGTAAACATGGTGAAATAAAAAAGACAGAATCACTACCCCTCTAACGTCAATTTTTTTTATTAACCCACTTCTCGGTTTATTACTACTGAAGCACTCTTCAGAAACCTTTTTTGATTTATTGAAGCTGTTGTGTGGCTGCATCTAACATGGTCAACAATTTTTCAAAAACTAAAGACCACTTCCCTGTAAAAATTTTGTAGGGACTTGCATCTCATTTGACAAATTTTCTCCCTTCGGCGTGATCTACTTTTTTACAAACAATAATGTTTTTGCGTAAAATTAACATTTCTAACTAGGTATTACATGGCCTCAGTAAAATTGCAAACTTTTCCCGCCGAAATTTGCTATAAAATATGCCTATTTCACCCAATTCATGCATTTAAATGTTTTGTATTTTAAAAATATTGACAAAAAGTGCCGCCATTTTGAACAAGGTGGTGCAATACTTTTGTGAGGGGAGTGTATATTTGAATATCAAAGTGAGGGCGCCAAAAGGAGGGCACTGGTGTAAGAGCTTTTTATGTGCCTAGAGTTTGCCCATTTTCAAGATGTCTACAACATATCAAAATTTAATTACCAGTTGCAACAAATTATGAGACCCATTTATCAAATGCACTCAATCCATTTATAATTTATCAAATTTCTTGAAAGTCAGTGGGCTACATACATGGAAAGACTTCAAGAACTGTTTAGCCAGATTTGCAAATATTTTCCAGGCGAAAAGTTAGAGCCCTTTAAATATCTACGGTGTACTTACGAGTGAAATGTGCGTGGAAACTTCTTTCTAACTTCAGGCTCATAGCAATAATAACCTTTAGGACAGGAGTGAGAGGTACGAACATGATGAGATTTCGCGCGAACAAATTACGCGCGCTTCCTGCAATCGATGTTCGAGAACAATAAATATTCGATCCAGTCCTTTTTAATATCAGTTGTTGTTGCGGCGGCAATCAAGGGGCGAAACTGTTGCTGTTGTGGTGTTAATGATCAATAATAAATGTTAAAGAGCGTCTAAATTTATTTTTCCACAAAGAGGGTATGTCATTATTCAAAGGTTAAGGTCATTACTGTCAGCAGAACACGATACATCTATATTGGATGTCTTAAGCCGGTTAGGACAGCGAAGCTTCAACAATTGAGGGATGCAACATTTTTTGGCTGTCGTCATTTAGGCCACTGGCTCAACGAGGCTTGTCTAGAATCACGAAAACATATTATCAAAGGTGGTCAAGCTTCTTGTAGCCACGTAGGTTAGAGCAAAAGTCGATTAATGCATTTTCAATTTGATAATGGACGCCGATACTGACAGTATACAGTCATTCTTGAGTTCCACGAAAAAGGAAATCGAGAAGGTTTGTAAATGTTGTAAATTATGTAAATGTTTTTCCGATAATATAACTAGCCGCCTCCGTTTTTCACTGCGAAAACGATAGGTGTATATCCTCATTTTTAATGGTCAGCGCCATTCTATATTATGAAAAAGGTGAATGGTTCTGCAAAAGAAATTGACCAGCAAAGCAGGTTTTCATTTCCAAGCATTATGACATTTCAAAATGTAGCCTAACAAATATATTCAAGTCAGTGTGTTTCATTAAATTCCCGAAAAAGTCACAAAAACCAAATATGACGATGATTGGTTTCAAGCAGTTGAATTATTTGCAGGCTTGATATAACTGCAAAAAGCAACACTCACTGTATGCCTGAATTTGTTTATAGAAGTTAGAAGTTTAGAACACTTTATGAAGTTTGACCAGCTTGCACCTTCCATCATACAGAAGTTGACCAAAAAGCATTTCAGTGGTTGATGAAACATTTATCGAAAATTCTTTGAAATTGTGCATAAACACCAACAGATAATAATGAAACAGTGATTGGAAGTATACTTTTTACAACATTGCTGTTTGGTCATTGATATGTTACTAGAAAGTCGTTTTCTCTCAATACTAAAATCTTGAACTTTTGCTGGCTCTAAAATTATGTTTTCCAGTGACGAAAGATTATCTTTCTGTTTTCAAAGTGTTTCCTGTGGTTGTGAAAATGGTTGGAACTTGGAACTAGCTACTTGTGGAGAATTTGGTTATTGGTAGCTCACAGTCACTTTCCCTTGAACTTGGACACTCCTCTGCTTCTTTGCTTCCTGTTTTCATCTGTTTGAATTTATATGGCTCTTGTACCTAGAGCACACTTTCTTGACCCAAACTTTCTTAGTTATGAAAAAATCATGACTGTATTTTTTCTAATATATTTCCTATTCATCTGATTATGGTTTCACTGTAACAGTAGAAGAAAATGATAGAATTCAATAGAAATTTTGAACAATTTTTCAGATCCTCTTACTAAGTTTGCCCCTTTGTCTCAAGGTCATCCTGACAGGTGATCATGAAGGACCTTTCAGGCAGTATTCACCTTTGACAAGCCTCTAAGCAAATCATTAGAGCAATATATACTCACAAGATACCCTGGACAGTGTGTCTGTAGGGTTTTCCCAAGCCTTTTTTACAGGACAATTTGGGCAGTTTTTTATAACTTGTGATCTTCAAGTAAGATATGTTTAATGTAGTTGTCAAGGCTGCAATGCTGATATTTTTACAACCTGTTGAATGGTGAAACCATGAAACAGTTATATTTGGATGCATCCAAAATGCGCCTGTGAATAATTGCAACATTCTGATCCACCCTATGGTTATTGTCACAAGTCAAACCAAACCTATGTTAAGTGCTAGAATGAGAGAAGTTGTGCTTACCTTGATAGTTCACATCCTGGTTTATAATATCAAATATGTATATAGCAGATGAGAGTGTAAATCATATTGCCAACCTATGAGATTTCGTAAAATTGAAAGTATTACCAAAAATAGCAGTGCCAAGGAGCCCTTGCCAACCCTAGTGTAATCCAATAGCTTTATGTTTGTTGCAGCCTTAAAGGCATTGAGTCATCATAAATAGACTGGGTATACCCTAAGTGCCAAAATCAGCTGAGTCATGATTTACATGACTGCGATGCTATTGGTTGACCTTGAACTGGTCACATGAACTCACCTTGTACTGATTAACATAACAGTTTCCATCAATAGCAAGTTGTCAACAACGGATGCCAATTTCACATGAAACAGCAGCGATCACGCCGAAACCAAATGACCCCCTATAGAGAAAGCCTATTTACCATGACTCAATACCTTTAATGTTACAGATAAGGTCTTTATCTGTTAAGTTGAAATGATCGCAAATGCATCTGTTGCAGCAACAAGCTTTTAAAAGTCATGTCATCTTCTCATAATGAACTTTAAACTTTTGTTCTTGTTGAAAAACCTTTGCAAATATAAGCCATGAGCCTTTATTTGAAACGTTTGCTTTTTAGATAATTGCATTGAACAATGAAAAGAAAAAATCTATTCATATTGTGATTGGAAATGAATCTGGTGACCTTGATTCTGTTGTTGCTGCTATTGTGTATTCATTTCATAAGCAGAAACAGGTAATTTTGTAAAAATATTTTGCTACCTTTTACGACTCAGCATGGTATCTGTTATGATGGCTAGTAATGTGGGTTGCCCAAACAAATGTAAAGGGAGAGTCTTGGTGTCAGATCTTGAGTAGAAAGATGTAAGATTTTGTATTAATTGAATGGTTTATATTGCTCTACTAATTATCATTAGTAGGATTATGTGTCATTTTCAATTAATAGTTTGGCATTTGGTGAACAGGAGTTCAACATAGAAACCCTTTCTGTTATAAATAGCCAGAAATTCTCTTGTCAATTTCTTGTTAGTAATCTTTATTTACTGATATTTGCCATGAGGTATAGATTTGGCAGTTTTGAACTTTTATACTCATCCTTCCTCTCTAGAGAAGAGAAGCTTAGCAAAGAGCTGCAAGGGTTGAACGGTCTCAACATGTCTGGAGCATGTTTTGTATGAACAATAACTGCACTAAATCACCAAAACCTATGTAGGTGTAATAAAGTGATCTAGGAATTGTTTTAGTTTGTTTTGGTTAAAGAAAAACACTAGATGGCATGCAAGAAAAAGTATAGTTGTGATGCTCTTTTTAAAATCCACAGAGAAGAAAGTGACTTTTCCCACCACAAGATCATTGATTCTAAATTTTTGTTGTGATTTAACAAATTATTGCGGTTTTGCCTCATGTGTACAGATCAGTTGCATATCAGGTTATTTTTTCAGTTTCCTTGATAAAGCTTTTCTAAGAACAACAGGTCCTCCTAATTGATTCAAAAATTTCTTTAGCCTGATTTTTTTCTTGAGTATTTTCATCATTGGTTTACTTTTTCAACATAAACTGGTTTGTTCTTGGGTCTGTGGCTTCAATTGACTGCAATTACTTTGAATATGTATCAATTTTTTTTGACAAAATTCTCTATCAATTTAGAAGAGCTTTGGATAAAACGCATGTGATTCAAAACCAGCAAAGATCCTGATCAACGTACTGGATATAATTATCCATAGATAAATTATTGAATGGGATGTTATAGTCTCAATTGGGTCTTTCAAGCACTATTTTTGTGGGCCTCTGTCCTGTTATCTTGCTGATTGATGTGCGATTATAAAGAAAGGATAAATAACAGCCATAGCAATCAACTGTTTCTCTGATCTTTGATTTTATCTTAATATACAATATTTATTCTTTCATTATTTCATGTTATTTCATGAAGTAAAATCAAGTTTTTTCTCATAAATATCAAGTTATATCATGCTTAACAGCACGTTAAACAGCAAGTTAAACAGCAAGTTTAAATTGTTTTCTATTGTTATTAATATACCAGTCAATTTTATCATGTCCTGTTTAATTTAGAATTTTTAATCTTGTTTTGCAGGCAGGAGCCAGCTGCAGCACCTTATTTGCTCCAATTTTGAACTTCCTTGAGAAAGATATGGTTCTAAAAACTGAAGTTAATGCAATTTTCGAAAGACTTGGGTTACAGATAGCAGATTTGTTACTTTTTAAAGAATGCCTCTCGAGACTTTTGCATTCCAATTCTATTTCGGAAGTTACTCTCGTGGATCATAACATGCTAAGTGAGGATCTAAAACACTTGAGAGACTGTGTCACGGAGGTCATAGGTTTGTTACATTTATTGTCAATTGTCAGCTTCTAAATTTTTAACATGCTTACGCTACGGATGAACTTGTGCATTGCGTAGCAACATAATGCTTGTAAGCATTTCTGTTGTGATATCATTACGGTGGATGACGGTGAGAGGATACTGTGATTGACTACCGTCATATACTGCTGGATAGGATAAGGACAGACCATTCTAACAGAGCAGTGTGCTAAAAATTCGAAACAATCGGTGAAAACCCGGTAAACAGCATCGCAATACAGTAATAAAACACTGCAGCGTAACACTACTGCATAACACCACTGCATAACACCAAGACAGACAAACCCAACTGAACAACCCAGCAGACAACAGCAACTACTTGCAATCTACCACAAACCCTAACCCGGCTTATAATCAAAAGCGGCTTATAAACGAGGGCGGCTTATAAACCAGGGTGACTTATAAACGAGGGCGGCTTATAAACGAGGGTGCCCTTTTATCATTCATCCAGATCCTGCCAAGCTTTCTTGCTACCTTGAAGCTTAGAGTAACATGTAGAAAATGAGGAAGAAATGCTTGTAGATGCTTTTGATCTTTCTATGCTGTGCAATATTGTTGTTGGTTGAACTTCTAATGTCTATTTTTTTGTTTAAGTACACAATCGGGCTTTCATCAGTTTTTGCGCCTGTCATTTCGAACCAAGCATCCTTGCATGGTGTTGTGGGTGCAGCTTATAATCAACTTTGCACTTTGCTTTTTGGAGTTTTGCTTTTGGACTGCGCTGATATTTTTTCTCTGCAGTAAATGAAATGTGCGTCCCGTTGACCAGTAATTGGTCCGAAAGGGAGGTCCGAAAATAGGAAATGCTTTATTTAATCAATTAAACGTTTTATAGCAAAATATGTAACTGCTTTCATAGAATTAAATAGGTTGTTGATAAACTCACCATGACCTCACCAATTCCTCCACTTTCTGAGATCCCAAGCCCAAAGCCAGATTCAATCTTTAGTTTATGAAGTTCATACTTATAAGCGTATGTGTATGAGGCAGCATGTTTTTTTATTTTTTCTCTCCATCTTATTTTGGTTTCATTCATTGTTATAAAGTTGATTATTCGCTGTTATGCTTATTCTAATTCTGAAACTTTGAAAGACCCTCTCTTTGCATGTCAACATTAAAATAGATAAAACTATTGACACGTTAGCTTTTCTCCCATCAAGTTTCTATTTTAGATGCAGTTTCTGACCATCCCTATGTTATTATAATCCAAAATTTCTCCTGCCGCCAACCATGGTGGCGACGTTTTTAAATACAACCACAATCATTAAATTTTGGCCCCACTTTAAAATACGTTTCGCCGTCCCTGGATCCGACTTCAAGTGCATTAAGTCAACCTAACGAATATTAAGTCGTAATCTAAAAATTGCACAACTGTCTTCCGATCCAACCTGGTAAAGAAATGCATTTTGCAAAATTTTTGTGCAAATCATTTTTTTGCCTTTGTAAACTTTGTAACAGTTCGAATCTTTCCCCCCCCCCCCAGAAAGTTATCTCTGGCCTTGGCAGTGTAAATCTGTCGGGTATTGCACATTGAGCCAATCCCTCTAACATCAAGCCAGCACCATGTTCCTAGGTGTTATCATGGCCCCATCTTTTTCTCTCCTCTCATCCACCTTTCCATAACTTATTTCATGAAAATAAGCGCAGTACATAGATTTTATGAATAAAGAATCTAACAAGAAATAATAGGCCTCCCTATCTTATCTCTAAAATAGCCTGGCAAGTAAGAGATCTGAACTTCAATTTTTTTGACACAAGCTATGTAAAAATCGAAAACTCAGTGGCCCCCGAAGTAAATCCACATGTTTTTCTAGCCCGGCACTTAAAAAAAATTAAGAACCCCTGATCTAATAAATACGGTACTTATTTGTTCCTTCGAAGAAACCTAAATCTAGTGTCATTCTGATGAATTCAAGGGCTATTTAACTCTGTTCGCTGTTTTGTTCGATTGTGGAAACATTTCGTGTTTATTGTTTGATTTCAGATCATCACGTGGACACAAAGTCATTTGAAGAGTCTTGTGTTGCCAAAACAATCGAGTTGGTTGGGTCATGCTGTACTCTGGTTGCAGAAAAGATTTACAACCACGCTGAAGATTTGTTTAAAGAGTTTCCTGTCGCTGAGTTGCTGCTCTCTGCTATCTTGCTTGACACAGTCAATTTAAAGACCGGTGCCGGAAGAACGACCGTCAAGGATGTCGAATTTGCTGAAGATCTAGAAACGCATTCGAAAATCCCCCAGGAAGAGCTGTTTGAAATTGCACAAAAAGGTGGGTCGGTGAATTTACTTTAAATACAATTTGATAACGCAGGGTAACACGTATTTTCTGCGAGCCAACGATCCTTGAAAGATTTCATGTCCATGAAGGTACTGTTATGTGGAGTTTTCTCTCTGAAAGACTTTAAACACACGTAATTTTTGAGTAGGTTCCATTATCTTTGAGCCAGTCTCCATTTCGCTCTCGCTGTCACCTGTTATCATGCTTGTATTTGTCAAAATGTTCGCAATGGAACTGAATACTTTCTTTTTCATTCACAGCAAAATATAACATTTCCCATTTGCCAACGCGAGACATTCTTAGAAAGGATTTCAAGGAAGTTCAACTGGATGACGAGACAAGATTCGGCATTTCAAGCATCACAATGGAAGCTGGTAATCTTCTTTCGAGAGAAAATGCAGTTGAGGATATTCAGTCGTTCTGTAAACGTAACTGCCTTGCCCTTTTGTTACTAATGTTTATTCACTGCGATAAAGAAGAAGCAAAGCGGGATCTTGTTATATACAGTAGTGACCAGGCCCTGCGGGAAACATTCTTGCGGTATTTGCTCGGAATGGAAGAGTTGAAATTGGAAAAAGCCAAGTTCAGCTGCTCTTTAATCGATTTTTTAAATCAGGGAGACCCGAAATACTCGCGGAAACTATTGATGCCATTTGTGATGAACTTCTTCAAGAGAAAGTGAGTTTGCTATGATTTTGCTTTTCCCCCCTATTCAACCTGAAAGAATCTATTAACTTTTTGGTTTTGAAGACATTTCTTTTGAAGATTATTCTTTAGTTCATTAAGGTAATGTTATTTTCCGAGCCTGTATTTAGATGTGGTTTCGTGGACTGTTTGATTTCAAGTTTGAATTTAAGAATTTAATTAGCAATGTTTATCATTAGCAAGTCCGCTTACTGAACCTTCTTCAAATTCCAGTTGTTAACATTAACTGTTCCGCTGAAACACAAAATACGTGTTCCGCTGAAATGCTTTCTTAAGCATGTGACCAGTATCACGTTATATCTTCTTAAGTTGCAATAAGTGTTATTTTCTTGTTGTAATTTAGAGAAATTAAATAGGCCCTTTTCAAACCCCTTTGATTTTATATGAAAGTCGGTTGAAATTCGTCTATTTCAACCCTGTGTTCACATTTCTTCTTTTTTTAAAACGGGAGATTTAAATACGTCCTTTTTTTAAAGCCAAGTTAATAAGAAACCAAAAAGATGAAAATGCCCGTACAAAATGTGAGCAATGTAATAAAGTGGTGGTTATTTTGAAAATGGTTGAATACTCATTTTTGTCAAAATTTACTCCGTTAAAACACAGTAGCTCAATTTGCCAAAATATTGACTATTGTAAGAAGAGGAAAAATTAGCTTCAGATGTAAAATTAGAAAAAAGCGTGTTTTTGAAGGCATTGAGTCATAATAAAAGGAGAGTGTGTGCCCAAACGTACCCAAATCCGCTAAGTCATGACTTTCGTGCTGCGTTGCTATTGGTTGGTGATATGAACCTATCTAGTATTGATTAACAAAACAATTTCCATCAATAGTGGGTTGTGAACAGCGAATGCCCATTTTACATGAACTGCCGCGATCACCCGAAAAATTTTGTTAGAGGATATCTATTTACCATGATTCAATGCCTTTGATTGAAATGGCTATCACTATTAACCGGAGGAGCTTTTATAAGCTAATCAAAATAAAAAGGGTCAAAATGTGTAGAAAGCACTCTGAAGTTTTCTTTATATGTTCCACGAGACTTAAGGGGTTTTTATTTTTTTGGTTAGATATTTGTAAGGGGCACTAATTGGCTTGACAATGCAGGCATCTTGTCTCCCTTGTACAAGTATCTTCCCAAAAAGGCCAAATATATGTAATTTTTCTGTTTTCCTGGATAGTCGATTCTTGAAGGCTCTTGCGCAACCGGCGTACTTTGCAACTATATTTTCAAAACGGGCCCAATATCGCACTGCATGAAATACGAAATACTCTTTATTTCTCATCAAATGAAAAAAACGCGACAGCAAAGCATGCCGGTTGTGCCTTTAACCGTTTGTCAAATATTCTCTTTAGAGCCGAGTGCACGTTTCTGTTTAAATCTCAGAGCTTTGAATCAAATATATTGAATCAAATGAATTCATATGCTGCTTCACTTTCTGTTTGCTTTTCTTGGCTTTATGCGTCTAGAATTTTTGCAGTATGGTGCCGTAATATTTGGCGTAGAAATGTGTTCCCTTAAAGGTACTATGTCCTGACGTACTGGCCATTTAAATTACCATTGGTTGGACTATACAATAGACCTATTGTCACGTATCCAATCGGCTAATTCTCAATGTTTTCTCTACCAATAACCCGTTGCAAAGCCTTGTGTAAACTCTGAACGGTTGACTGACTGGACATAGTGCCTTTTCTTTTGGAGTCCTCTCCATGATGCTTCGTTGCAATGTCTGACTTTGGTTTTCCTTAACGTTTTGTTACATTCTGGATCGATGCATCGTTGTAAAAGGAATTTTATCTTTACTTGATGGCTTTTTTTCTGAGTTTCTTTCGGCTACCATACCGTAATTCTCTAGCTGGAACGTAACAGCCTTGCTAATCAAATTATTCAGCCACTTTTAGTTCTGTTATTGCTCGTACATTTAGTGTTAAAAAGATTTAAACGGATATCTTTTTCCCTGGAGTAGCCAAACCTATAAGAACTATAACAATCTTTTATGCTAGCAGCCTTTCCTGTGAAAGGACTGATCTGCTAGATGACTGCACATTGTGCGTTGTTCACTAAACTGATTGGGTGTGGCTCTGCTTGTGCAGTTGTGGATAGAGTGACAATTTGACTTTCATCCAACGAGTTATTCAACCAAAAGGATTGAAAAGATGCCTTTGGACTGTAGTTAATTTAGCTAGTTGAAAAAATCTCCACCAATAAATCCATACCCATGCAGTTTTTAAACTCGCCATGGTTTGAACCAATCAAATAAATGCAATGCTTGCACAAACTTCCGTTGTAACAATAGGGCATTGGGTTGGGGGAGGGGGCTTGGTTGTGACATATTTTTTCTTGGAAAATTCTTTCTAGAGTTGTTGCGTTTGTGTTTTTGATTGAATGGAGCTTGATTAGAAAACAATTAAAAATTTGGATTTTGGACATTACTCTTGATATCTCACTCTTTCTATAAAAAAAGAAGAGTCTTCCACTTTTTATTGTGGATGTAAACACATTCTTGCTAGCTTTTAAAAATGTATGTTTTCAAACAGATTCGCACAATACCAGGGTGAAAATAACAACACAACAGTTACTTTACAATCAGATACAAGTGGGATGATGTCATTACAAAGCAATGCTCGAGCAACTTGCTCGGTTAGTAGAAAACGAAACAGCTCCTCTGACCACAACGAAGTCGACCAGACAGAACTAAGAAGGCAATCAGCAAGCCCGTCTGAAGAGCAGTGTGAGGACTTCAGCAATGATTGGAACAAAAAGGGTCCATCTTACTCAAAGGTCGCTGAGGCAAACTCGCCGTGTTCTGAATCTCATGACGTCGACAGCCAATCATCTTTAGAAGAAACGTTGCCGACGCAGCCTGAGCCTAGCTTCAGGGCTGCTTTGGAGGAGGCGTACACAGAGATGGACAATGGCATTGACCAGCCGTCTCTAGAGTTTGAAGACAATTGGAAATCGGAAATGTATGACGTGAAATCTCCAGTGAGCAACGACCCAGTGTCTGGTCAAAAGCATAAAATTATCATCCACGATTTGTCATTTGATGACAACGGTCCGTTCTCCGAACTGTCAGGAATCGATTTACTGTGTCCTGTTTTTCTAGCTGTAACAGAAGATGACGAAGATGACGACGTCGTGCTCAAAGATATTCGCCGTAAAACCAAGTCCATCGAGAACCTATGCAGTGCACTAGATGAAGATCAAGGTAAATGACTTTCGCTTATCTCTTTCCTTTTAAGGAATTGATTTTTTATGTACCGAGTATCGATGAAAAGCCCCTCTTGCACAAAATTAAAGGATAAAAACGGCTTTGAACATCCGATCGTCTGGTTAACGAATGGTATATGAAAGGCAGTGTTGCGCCTTGTGTTTAACGAATGTGCGGCCATATATTTCGTTTTAGTGTTGTAGTAAGGGCCGCTACATTTCCCGTATTGGTGTGAGACTGTGAAATCTTCAATTGCGGTGTTTCATATTTGCTACATCTAAATCTTCAATACTCGCCGTTCCTTAATTCTGCTCTGTGCAACCTCAGATTAGTGCGTTTGAGTTTTTTCTTTCTACAGTTTTCTTTCTACTCAGTTTATGGCAGTGCTCGGTATCTCCGGGTAACAGCATTTCTTTTTGACTTTTCTTGATTCTGCGTGCCTACTTTCTTGATAGATTTCCCATTAAGGCGGACAAAGTCAGAGCTACCATCAAAATATCAAAGAAAAGCGAAGAAGTCTCCCGGGATGGGGAAACAAAAGTGGAGAACATCGTTATCAGAACAGAGAAAGATTGACAGAAACGATTCAATTCAAGAGGAAGAGCACGACATGGTTGTGGAAAATCCATTCTCAGGAGATCGAGAGTTCAGTGATGAGAGTGAGGCGCGCTCCTCGGTGTCTTCTTCTGGCTTTGATTCATCGCCCAAACAGGTAACCTACTCTTGATTTGGTTTGTATTGGATGATTAATATGCTGGTGATATGTACACACAAAATACATTCAATCACACTCGCGTTGCCTTCTTTCTCACTCTTCATCTGACTGACATTGAATTAAAGACAGTCGTTGATTAAATTCGCAAACAACCAATCAGAACGAAGAACCACTACAGCGTACTCTCCCGGAGAGAGTTTCTATTAATTTTCTTTTGGTGTCAGACGTCTAAATTAGTTTCAGTGATATAAAGATACGAAATTTTTGTCGTGTTCACTCACAAAAACGAATGTTTTATGCTAAAAGGACAGAAGAAGACCCTCTAAAGGCGAGGCTTTTAAGTTAGAATAAGACAATCATGAAGGGGACAGACTAGCTTTAAGAATGAGGTAAACAAAGTTTGCTTCAGTTTTTCCTTTGAAAAAATCATTACGCAGATTTACCCGTAATGTGCTGAATGGCTCAGTTTCCGCAACATCATTTTTCTAATTTTTCTGCTAGAAAACGTTGTCCTTCTACATCAATTCTACGCTTTTTGTTGTTCTTTTTTTCGAGCAAAGGCACCTTTCACAAATATTTCATTTGTCTATTTCTTGAGTTTTGTTGCAATGTTTTTCTCTTATTCTATCTTTTGATCTAGGCCCATATTGAAACATCCATGACAATAAATTTTTTACAGACCCTCAACTCCTTGTTTAAGACTCTCAGCTCCTTACCCACAACCGCTGTGCTCTGTGCTTTCGCTTCTGTCCTTATTATCGTAGTCATTGCTCTAAGGAACCCAATAACAGTGGCATATCAGAGATAAAGACATTTCTTACCTACATTCGCTATTTTATATCTAGCCCTTTTGCCTTCATCTTTTATATGCAGCTATTAATTTATTGCATATTTGCTGGATCAACGACTTGCCTATCTCTGATAAGTATCTTTTTAAAAGTAATACATCAAGAAATCTGAATCATTTTGTATTTTTTCCTTTTTTGACCTTTTTCAGTACTCTATCCTTTTGTGTTTGATGTCGTCCTTTTACCCTTGGACAAGACTGGATAGTAACAAATAGTAAAATAGCTTTTGGTAAAACTTTATGTATATTTATTGCGTATTTCAGAACTATTTCATTCAGAGTTTTTAATCAGATGAAATAAGAAGTCTTGACTGAAATTCTGTACTTATTCAGCCTGGCTCTCAAGGTCTATATTCATTAATTATCGTTGATCCTAACCTTCTAAATAGCAATATGGAATTGGATCTTTATAGCTACTGATGCTGTTTTCATGGAGGCAGAAAGTTTCCCTCGTTCGCAGTGAATTCTTGGTTTTTACCTAGCAATAGCTAGGAATTTTTTAAGTCATAGAAAGTAAAGTCTCTAGCTTCACCTAGCCATTTTGAATTTTTGTATTCCACCTAGTATGAAAGCCCCAGCAAACTAGTCCAAAGATTCTCCTTCTCAGAGGACGAGGAAATGGGCCGAGCTGATGTTGCCAGCTGTTCCTGTGCTGTAAACGATGAAGGCGAATGGGCCAATCAAATTGGCTGTGAGAAGCACGTACCAGGATTATGGGACAGATTCGTATCAGTTTCTGTTGGCGGTTTGTTGCGTGTCATCGATTTGAAGCTGATTGATCCGTTTATCAAAATAATTACGCATGGAGGTAAGGATTGCCTTCCGTTTTCATTTGATGGACCCTGCCTAATAACTTTAAGGAGAACAACGGGACCTTCGTGAAGAAATATATAGCTGTTAGATTTAATGATGGGGGAAAGGGGGAGGGCCGTTTATGTTTCCCAACTTGTTTTTTAAGTCTATAGCCTTGATAATATATTGGAAGTTATATGAAGGGATGTTCGAGGAAATATTTTTCACGTGTTTTGCCACAGACGATATTAGTCAATATCATCAAAGTCAATAGGTATTACTCAATAGTTTATAGGAAACGACGGGACTACTGTACTCTGCGTTGCTGAAAGATCCTTATTGGTAGCGACGATCTTGGTTCAACTTCACTCCAGTTGCCATGTAGTACATTGCATAAGTGTAAATATACCTACCTGATATCGTGTCATATGTTTCCTACACAGCAAAACACTGATAGTGGTATAACTGTCTACTTTGTTAAAAAGGTTGTACTGAATGAAACTTCATATCTTGTTGACAGTGTCAATGGTTTGTCTTTCTCATTTCTCATATAAAGATTCTCATATGGCGAAATCGTTCTCTTTAGGTATTCATGAATGTCGCAACGAAAAGAGGGTGGTTATGGTATTCACAGCTGCTTTTTTGCCTGCAAAATACATTCCAAAATACGAAATTGTCATGGAACAGCTATTTTAGTGAGTAACCTCCATGCGTCATGTTCTTTTTATGCTAAAATAGGCAATTCGTTTTTGTAGCTTTTCGAATTTCAAATCATTTTTACTAATTTTCACTAAAAAGCAAATCGCTTTTTTCAAAGCCATTTTAAATTTTGTAGCACCAAACGATTGTTTGTTAATTTTCGATTTGTTTTCGAATTTTTCCCATTCAATTCAGTCATATGCTATTTAGAATGCAAGTATAGAGATATGGTATTAAAACGCAAGTTTTATTGGATCTCTTTGGCATTGAGAGATCTTAAATCTTTGTTTAAAGTTTTGGAAATCCTAATTTCATCCCTAAAGTCTATATCATATGTTCATTTCTCGGATTAAGGTTTGCATCTCTTATCTTGGACGTTTTGATTCATATTTTAAATAGTTTTTAATAGGAATTGCTCTGCGTTGTGAGCGCCCTTTGTTCACAACAGTTTTAAACCTGCATTGCGCGCCCAACCCCAAATAACCCCGTATATGCCATTCGGTTGGAGGATTTCTGTTTTAAAACTTCTAAGCCAAACCAAAATTGTTACAATTTATCTTGAATAAAAATGAAGTGGGATATATATAACCTATTCTCAAAATGGCTAAATGTTTTTTATTTTCACGACAGCTACGCTGTGCACACTATCGATCTTTCTGTTCAAGAAAACTACGACATCGTTTACTTCAATTCCCACGGATCCAATCAGCCTGGTCTTGACTGGCTTAAGAAGTGTTACGATATGGTGCAGCGCAGGTATGTAGCCTTTATTATATCATGGAAGAGGGAAAGCAGGAAAGCTGAGAGGTGGGAGCGGGCAGGGGGAGCAGGGAGGGGCGGGCAGGGGAGCAGGGAGGGGGGCGGGGAGGGGAAAACGGGGAGGAAAAAGTGGGTAAGGGAAAGCGGGGAGAGAAAAGCAGGCAGGCGGGAAAGGTGAAGCGATGCAGTAAGGAGTGGAAAAAGTGATGTAAAAAAGAAATGGGCTTGGTAGAGGAAAACAAGGAATAAGGGAGGTGAGAAAGTAGGGAAGCAAGAACGTGGGGAGAAAAAGTAAACTGGGAAGTAAGGAGATGGTGAATCAGGGAAGTGGGAAAGGGAAAGCAGTGAAGAAAGGGAGCCGCGAAGGGGAAAGTGGGGAAGGGGAGAATCGATTAAGCTGATCGGCATAAAAGGGGGAAATGGGAAAATGGGAAATGGGGAAGTGGGGAAGTAGAAGAAAAGCAGTAAAGCAAGGAATGTAAGAAGGGGAAAGTCGGCAAGTGAAAAAGATAAGCTAGGGGAATGTAGGGGAGCGAAGAAGTAGGGATGAGAGAAAGTGCGGAATCAGGGATGTGGAGAAGCAGGGAATTTGGGGAAAAGGGAAGGGGAAAGGAGGAAAGATAAGATGAAGTGAATAAATCGAGAAGGGGGTAACAGGGAAGTGGGAAGGATGGCAAATGAGAAGGAGAGAAGTGGGAAGGAGGAAAGATAAGAGGAAGTGAAAAAATCGAGAAGGGGGTAGGAGGGATGTGGGAAAGGAGGGCAGAGGGGAAAGAGGGAAGCTGGAGGAAGGAAAGATAAGATGAAGAGAAGAAGTTGAGAAAGGGGGTAACAGGGAAGTGGGAAGGATGGCAAATGAGAAGGAGAGAAGTGGGAAGGAGGAAAGATAAGAGGAAGTGAAAAAATCGAGAAGGGGGTAGGAGGGATGTGGGAAAGGAGGGCAGAGGGGAAAGAGGGAAGCTGGAGGAAGGAAAGATAAGATGAAGAGAAGAAGTTGAGAAAGGGGGTAACAGGGAAGTGGGAAGGATGGCAAATGAGAAGGAGAGAAGTGGGAAGGAGGAAAGATAAGAGGAAGTGAAAAAATCGAGAAGGGGGTAGGAGGGATGTGGGAAAGGAGGGCAGAGGGGAAAGAGGGAAGCTGGAGGAAGGAAAGATAAGATGAAGAGAAGAAGTTGAGAAAGGGGGTAACAGGGAAGTGGGAAGGATGGCAAATGAGAAGGAGAGAAGTGGGAAGGAGGAAAGATAAGAGGAAGTGAAAAAATCGAGAAGGGGGTGAAGTGTGGAAGGAAGGCAGAGGAGATAGAAGGAAGGCAGAGGGAAAGGAGGGAAGAGAGAAGGAGGGCATAGGAGAAGGAGGGAAGTGGGAAGGAGGAAAGTGGGGAAGTCCGAACTGGTTTTCCTTTGGATTTGTTTTGTGCTCAAACATGCTTTTTTGTCAAAGGACGGTTCTTTGTACTAGGGAGTGCAATTTTTGCAAACTAAAATTACTACTTTTGTGAATTGAAGCTGAAAACCTTTAAATCTTAAATGTGGTTATTCTAACAAGGATGAAAAATGTTTTGAGCCAATCAGACTGTTTGTTTACAATTTGAACCAGCCAATGGTATAGCGTCAAAGACAATAGAAATCTGAAGAGAAAATAGCATCGAATCAGCCGCAACAGTAACGCTCGCACTTCCTATCCAAAGCTGTGGGGAAAAACCGGCGCCACAAAAAGTTAACGCTGAACGCGAAAATTGTCATTATTGAAGTGCTTCATACAATTATGCATAGCAAAGGAGTATATCTAAAACTTTGTCGTCCCCATTTTTAAAATTCGGTCGTTAACCAGAGATAAGCGATGAAACGTTTAGCCCATTATTGCCCTGATTGAATCTGCTCACGATGGTTATGGTTGGTTGTACTCCAAGAAAACGGCATCATGTCATTTTATTGAAAAACAGGTCATTTTACAATCTTTTTACAGATCGTTGATAAAATTTAAGCAGAAAATAAACCTTGAAAATTTGTGCACATTTTACTTGTTATTTCAAAAATTGTTTTTTTAAAAATTTGTGAAGTAAAATTTCAAACCTCTGCAAGACCTGCAAAAGTTTGAATCAAACCTTTAACTGAAAAAGCTATTGAGATATAACAAGCTACTTTCTTTGAGTTCTCATTATCTTATTGAAATACAACGATCAGGGTCATTATTGAGCTTATATTTTGTAAAGTGGCACATTCTCCAACTCTTTTTAATGAAACTTTGCAAAAATGTTTGAATATATCGACATGCAAAGTTGGGAAACCTTGAACCTTTCACTCAACAAATACACTCTACATTTTCACTGATAACAGTAAATAAGAATACAATTCTTGAGCCCTCAAGCACTTGGTAAGTACTTCTGAGTTTTTTCTTAAATGAATCGGTAAATAAGTCACTAATAAACCAGGGGATTTATTTCAGTGGAGACAGATAGCGTGGGCCGTTGCGGGCTTAGAGAAAACATTTTATCGTTTACTTTCTAACGTTTTGAAGCCACGTTAATCAGTTCGTGTACACAAAATTCGTTGACTAATCGTCCTACAAAACTTTGCCATGAGAAGAACCATTGCTTGCACCTACAAAAGTACCAAAATCAGGACTAGGCATATGATTTTGGAATAAATATTTGCAACAATGCCGCTATTTTCTCAAGATATGCATTTCTTCTGTACGCAACACTCTAGAACGCACTCTATGAAAGAAAGTTGAGGGACTGTCTTAGAGTTAAGAACATGCAAGAAAAAGGCAAAAAAACCGAGTTTGATAATTATATCTCTGTCTTACTTTAAAATATACGACGTACATATTTGTAAGTGAAAAATGACCTGTTATTCAATAAAATGACATGATGCCGTTTTCTTGGAGTACAACCAACCATAACCATCGTGAGCAGATTCAATCAGGGCAATAATGGGCTAAACGTTTCATCGCTTATCTCTGGTTAACGACCGAATTTTAAAAATGGGGACGACAAAGTTTTAGATATACTCCTTTGCTATGCATAATTGTATGAAGCACTTCAATAATGACAATTTTCGCGTTCAGCGTTAACTTTTTGTGGCGCCGGTTTTTCCCCACAGCTTTGGATAGGAGGTGCGAGCGTTACTGTTGCGGCTGATTCGATGCTATTTTCTCTTCAGATTTCTATTGTCTTTGACGCTATACCATTGGCTGGTTCAAATTGTAAACAAACAGTCTGATTGGCTCAAAACATTTTTCATCCTTGTTGGTTATTCTTGCTATTTTGCTTTTTAAAGGCAACATATTGCTTTTCTTAATATACATCATACATTTTAAGATTGAAAAAAACCCTGAATACGCTGTACATTGTCCACCCTGATCTCTGGCTCAAGACTGTCCTCCGATTCTACAAGCCGTTTATCAGGTAAGGACGCTTATTTAAAATTGTTATTGTTGTTGTCGTTGTTGTTGTTGTTTTGATGTCTAGACCTCTTGCTTTTAAGTAAATAGCATCTAATTATTGTTTGATTAGGGCAATTGCCGTCCTGTTTAAGTCGTACAAATTTGGACATGTATTTCTAAACAAGAAAAATACCGCAAAATTTTCACGGGAGTCAAAGCGCCATGGCTTAGCGCTTTTTAAATTTCTTCTTGCAATTTCTGGAAGCAATTTGCAATTTGCTAATGTATTTTAATTTATTTCAGCTCAAAATTTTCACGTACGATAAAATTCGTCAAATCTCTGCACGAACTGCGAAGAAGTTTATCCCTGGAGTATATTTTCATCCCAGATGAAGTTAAGAGGTATGGCTACTAACTTTTATGTTTTTAGTAGTTGAGAAAGAAGAGTTGAAGTTAAATTATCAAGTTAAACGATTCTCTTTATATTTTAGCAATATGAATTCAAATGCCCTTTTTATATTGCAAGTTTAGGCTAGCGTCTTTCCTCTGGGCGGCCCTTAATCTCTCGGCCGCTAGAGGTTTATCTGCCTCAAAGCATACAAAAATGATTATTTGTGAGTTACTTACAAGCAAAGTCCTTTTTTCATTAAAGCGATTTGAAACCAGTCTATATTGATAAAAAAAACCAGATGTTGTAACAGAAAAAAATTGTTTTCTTACTTGGATCTGCCAACTACGGTGGTTTGTCATAGCAAAGTGTCAGTTAAATACATCTTTTTCTAGTTAAAGGAATTCCAGGCAAAATGTTTTTTAACATAGTGTGTGGTTATGTATAAGTAACATACCTCTATATACTGAATGTGACTCTAGCTAGAGTCGAAACGTTTAACTTAATTTAATATAATGGCCTTGTCTATTCAATGGTACAACAAGGAATTGTCTAATACCGGGTTTGTCTATTTATCGGATACCTCTTGCTCAATTTCTCTAAAATTTTTGTTCTAGAAATGATCCAGAAGCCTCTTACTGGTTGATCAGGTAAGTTTTCTGCCTCCAAATCGTTTTTGCGAAGAAGAACAGTTCTGTTTCATTTCTCTGGTGCTTCCGTTGGCCTTCAACCACTTAAAATTTATCCACTTCATGTCGCCCTTTGTTTCTTAAAAAAGTCAAAGGGCTACATTTGCACGTATCAAAAAAGGTCTCAGCCAAGTGAATGATTTTCCTCTGGTCTTGAAGAAATATATCTCAAACTGTTCTTTGGCATCAATATCATTTCAAACAAATTGGAGGTTTTTTCTTAAGTTCTCAATTAAAGCCTTTTTGCTAGTCAAAGTGTAACTGCAGCTATTCTGAATTTTAGTAGTAAAGATGTTTATACGCAATCTGGGAATAATATTGATATTTATATAACGTTTAAACTATACACAAATAATTTGGGTCTTTACATTAATAACGCTTCTAATATTTAGATTAATTATGCTGCTTAATGAGATCTCAGGCTATAACCTTGGTTCCATTGATGTCTCAGCAGATTCGGGTGAAAATTGAATCAATTTCTAGATCTTAATGTCTAAGGAATTTCCTTTTAATCTTTGTAGCCGAACCTCAATTGAAAAAGGGAACCAATCATTAGAAATCTCTAATTAGTTAGCTTTTTCTGAACTTTGATAAATGAACAGAAAGCTAAATTTTGGTGTTCGCAGATAGCAATGTATATAAGTATGGAGGCCCTGTGCTAGCTCTCCTTTACCTGTCCTTTTCATATACCACAAACCAAGTAACTGATTTCCTAGAACCACATGACCACTACGCAAGATTTCACGTGCTGGTTACTATTGTATCAGCGATTTCATTGTTCGATTTGCGCGATGCAGGTCTCCTATGTGCTAGGACAGGGTCTTTCATTCAATTAATGTTGCGTAGAAATGAATTTTTAAATATGAATTTCAAATTGTTGGATTTGATTTGATAACGACTTTGAAAAGTATCAATTGTAATAGTGGTTGGGTTTTAATTTTAACAATGGGTTTGGTAAAGAATTTCATATTTAATACATCGCTTTCGAATAGTGAATTGAATAATTTTGCATTCAGACTATATTTATATATTTAATGGGACGTTTCTTGGTTTTAAATGTAACAGGTTTTCGTAACCGTGAATATTTTGATAGGAAAATAACTAGCATGCAGGCCATACTTTTTTAATGACGTTAATGTTCAAGAATGCATTTGTAGTTTCATGGCTTCGTGTTTCTCGCGGTCTCTCGCGGTCTCTCGCGATCTCTCGCGGTCTCTCGCGGTCTCTCGCGGTCTCTCGCGGTCTCTCGCGGTCTCTCGCGGTCTCTCGCGGTTTCTCGCGGTTTCTCATCTTTTCATAGAATGAACCAATGTACAACACTGCCAGGTTTCTGTAACCATTCTATCTAAACACCAGCAGTTCATGTATTCAGTTTATTGATTGTTAGTGCATGTTTAGCACAAAACTAAAACTAGCAGCTAAGGTTTCCGAGATGCGGCTTACAAACAGAAAGATGATTCCTAGTAGGTTCAATCCAGGCAGATATAAAGCAAAGTTAAACTAAATTGAAGAAGAAGAAGTATCCGCTTAAACTAGAAAAGGGTTGTTGATGTTCCGCCCGAAGTTTGAAAAATAGATTCGAGTTGCTTGGAGCTTTTCATTATTTCGGTTTAACTGAAACTTGTGACTCTGTCTTTGGGCAGCTAATTGGCAGTGCTATTGTCATCAGGGGCGTCACTTCATACATTTTGTTGGGAGAGGTTGGCTGCATATTTGCACTGCAGAAAAATTTTGCCCTGGCAAAAATGTTGAAAATTTGAGAAACTGGCTCTCGGTTCCCTAACACTAAATAATTCTCAAAGAAAGTCATACCCACTTAGGCCCCTCGCTTGCTGTGTCCACAGGTTCACCGAAGTTCAAACTTTGGGAGACGAGCAAGAACATGTTTTTTAATGAGAGTGGCAACCTTCCATCCTGGAGTCTAAGAGAGGATGCGCTCATTTTTTTACAACACACATTAAAAGTCATTATGGGGAAACTGTTATGCTGCATATTAAGTACAACAAATGGTGATATTTATTCTCAAACATAATTATACTGCTTTCAAAACAATGTAGGAATTTTTTGCCATCTAGGGGTGCTTCTTCGGTGAACTTTCAAACTTATTGGCAAATACAATATGTCTTACAAACTTTGTTGGCAAATAAGGTTTGAACACTTCCCTAGAGCGCAATAGCTAGCAATTGCACTGCTTACACCCTAATAATTTAAGAACAAATTAAGAACAATCTAGCCTCAAATTTTCAAAATAATTAAGAACAACCAGCCAGACCTTTAATTTACTGGTTCTTATAAAAAAAGAGTTTAATGGTAAATTTTATTACCCTCTCTTAAGGCACGGCAGTGATGACACTAATTGCCCCCAAATTATGTCAACATATTCATGACAACAATAGAACAGCATATCTTGAGCAATGTCCCGATGGGGCGTAGCCTAATTTTTTGAAAAATATATTATATGCTGATCGAATGAAATTTTATCAGAGCTAATTTCACGAGGGATGTTGTAGAATTTGATTTCGCTAGGAGTTCACATTTTAGCTTATTTTATATTATTCTCATTTGGGTGTCAATTGTCATGCTTCAATTTAGTATTTAAGTCCATATGTGTTTCTTTGATGCCACTGGGAATAATAGAGAAGAACGAGTTCTGTAGTTTGTGCTTTTGCACGAAAGTGTGAATCCCTTGACTCGGATGGATGTATTAAATTTCCTTGGTTCGGGATTATCGTGCTTATTTCATATGCTGTTTACACCCAGCCTCTTCTCGCCACTGTGTTTGGCTCAGGCTTGCTAATAAAGAGGTGACTGACGAAGTATGAGTACCTCTACTGGCTACCAGGTATGTTTACCAGGCTGTTTTAGAAATACTTTGATGTCTATAGCTTGGTCTCCTGCAGTGAAATTTAATACGTATTTTAGACAGAGAATTTTGTAGAAAAAATAGCGAACTGCCTAACCTCAAATTTTATTTCACATACCAACTAAATCGACCATGGATAATTCAAATTCAAGATGGGCCAAAGGAAATTTACACCGGAAGTTGCTTGTCTTTGATGACGTCATCAAAAATTCATCCAAATTCTTCAAAAGTCAGCCAAAGACTTGACCTCAACTTTTATTTAATTTTTCAACTAAATAAACTATCCAGATTTAAAATCCATGATTGAATGGAAAATATTTTAAACAAAAGTCAAACTTTTTGATGACGTCATCAACTTAGGAAAATTCACTTTGAACCGCATTAATTGTTTTATCGCAACTATTTCTGTCAACGAAGTTCCATACTTGCATAGCACATATTCAGTGCTTTTGAAGAATGCATAGAATTACTATTTTTCTTACTTCTAATCGCTTTTGCATGACGTTATCATCATTTTATGACGTCATAATCCTTCACAAGTAATTGGAAACCATGGGTGAGTGGGCCTAAAAATGTTTCAATAGTAGAAAATAACTGGACAGAAATAACTGAAAATAACAATGCCTACATTTCGTCTCAATGTTTACATTTCGTGAGTTTGTAAAATATGCCCTGAGATAACTGTTCGGTATTTGGCTGTGAAACATGCCGAAGAACTAAAGGAATTGGAATTTTCAAACTACCATCGGCGAGAGATGATTTTAAAAAGAAATGGAGAGCAGATCTTCTTAATGAAGTAACAAGGAGCAGAGAAATGGACGCAGCATTTAGGACACAAATTCTCTGTTCCCCTTTATTCGCGCGACGCGCAATGCATTGTGGATCTTATGGTTAAGCGTGCGTTGTTTACATTCGCGTTTCTATTGCAGTAGTATACAGTTTTGATCGCCAATCGGGTACCAAAATGGATTCTAGTGCAGCTTTTGATAAATTGTCATCTCTTTCGAGTGCTGAATCTGACCCCAGTTTTTTTAAGCTCACGTGCGGGTCAAGGAATGCTTTCGAGGGACACAGAAACAAGGTTTCCGACGGTCAATTCACCCACCGGGGGTTTTGGCCCAAATGGAAAAAGTCAAGATGATTTTGTCGACCCAGGGACGTAAATTGCCAGAAATTTTTTGGGGGGTGAAGGGCTCAAAAATTCCGACTGACAAAGGTCAATTCTAATTTTGTATGAGGGCCTAAACTTTAATAGTCTTTTACCAACAAAACCTTATATATTGTCTCGTTAATAATTTTTCAGCTGTATGGTAAAATTTCTAGATTTTGTAAATTTGGAAGATCGAGCATAAAGACTGTTAGTTTTATTAGTGCATCAAAACATACATAGTCCAAAAATCAGGTGTTAATTTTTTCTCCTTCTACGACTTACCCATTGTTCCACTATCTGATCTAAATTTACGTTTTCCAAAATGTCTTTCTCACAAGTAAGAATCATGAGGTCGTTCAGTCTTTCACAGGGGCGGCGCCAAAAAATTCAAAGGGGGGGGGGGGGGGTCGCGAGTTGATATGAGACTAAAGAACCATCTTTTTAAAAAGGCACTAAAACGTTTCACGATATTTTATGCCTATTATTTTATAGGGCACTTATTATGCTAGCGGTACGTTTGAAGGGGCCGGCGGGAGATTGCGGAAGCCTTAGGGGTATTCGAAAGAAGTGGCTTTCCTGCAAGCGAAGCGAGCAGAAAATTTTCACGATCATTCTTTTTAGATTAGCTTAAAATACATTTCAGAATCGTTGCAATCGTGTTTTTTAAGGCGTGCTCTTATTACATTTTGTTATTTTTAAGGCATGCTCTTATTACGTTTGATTAATTCCAGTCTTAAAATTGAATTCATTACTTTATGAGGCCCCATAGACCTCGGCGTATTCCTTGGAAATTAAGTAACTAAAGGATTTTTCGGATTATTCTTTTCTTTACATCTTTCCTTTACTCTTTTTATTTGCTTAAAAATACATTTTTGCAAAAAAGTGGGGCCTTCATTGGTGAAGCTGAAGCCTTCATTGGTCGATCTCGAACGGAGAAAGTTCTTGACAAGTCAGGGGAAATGTACTGCGCTTCTTTAAGCTTTACTGATAAATATTATTTAAAAATTCTATTTCGTATCCAGTTTTTAAAAGCAATTTGATGGAATGATTACCACACTATCCCCATTACGACGAATGTAGTTGAAAATACAACAGCGAATTTGCATTTTCATACAAAACTTCGTTTTTTCTGTATTGCGTCGCCTCTCATTCTTTTTAGGACTGCCTTTTACCAAACAACTATTTTCTTTTGAACTTAGACCTTTCTTATGCTTCTCTTTGAGCTACAGTTCACAAGGTCATCTGAGTCAAACTTCAATTTTCACAAATAATTCAAATGTTCTCAGATTAACCCAGCTTTCTACCAACAGCTTTAAATTTTCCGACTATCTTCAAATTTTCCGACTAGATGAAAGATTCGGGGGTGTCACAACCCCCCTGTTCTCACACCCACCAGTATTTACGTGCCTGTGTTGACCAAGAGAGTGGGTGGCGCATTTATCTGAAGGATCTTCCTAACTTTACAGAGGACAATCTAAATCACCAATTGATAAAAAGTACAAAAACCATGCCAGGATATCGTCACAAAATGGAGGGGTAAAAACTTTGGAAGGAGGGGATTGTTTCAAATACCAAAGTGAAGCCAAATGTAAATGCTGGTGGTTCCAAACTGTTTTTAGTAAAAGCTAATGTTGCAGCGTCAATGAAGAGCATAAGGTATTCTGTCAATGTTCGTTTGGACATGGAGAGTTCCAGTGTTGTCCACGCCAATTGCAGTTGTAAAGCTGGGAAGGAGGGTGCTGCAAGCATGTGGCTGCTTTTATGTACACTATCGTCGACTTTTCAAACCTTAAGCTGCATTATGTGCTAGGAGAAGTCACATGAACACAAGTCCTTCAAAAATGGAGTGTACCCACTCGAAAAATTACTTCACAAGTTGCAGTTAAATTTAATGACTAGGAATCCCGAAACTGATAACCATATATCCACCGAATGTCCAGACACTGTTGCAAATGTTTTCATGGATTTTGCTGATAAAAAATGTGATGAAGCTGATATTGGCGATGATTATGATGACGAAGCTGCTTGTAAACTTATAACAAGATCCAGAACAATCCTGAAAAGTTAAAAAACTCTAATACAACAGTATAAGAATTCTGACGTGAATCTGTTTTGGTTATTTTGCCTTTATTCATGTTTTAGGTCTTCCAAGTCCGGTGGTTTTAATACAGAACAAAAGAGTAAAGACCATGACATAATTTCTATTGATGATGACTCAACAGATGTTGATGCACAAGATTTTGAAAAAGCAGAAGTTATATTAAACATTCTCCTTGAAAATCCTGAAGAAATGAACCTGGGTAAGAAAACAACAGCAGTACGGGAAAATAAGGCATTCACTCTTGATGCTCGAGAAATTTCAATTGCATCAGCTGAGTGTGACGACAATGGTGCATACATTGCCAAAGGTAGTGCACAGAAACAATGCTTCTATGGCAATGATATGTGTAAGGTTGCACACCAAAGAGATGGCGAATGGTATGTAAAGTCAAAGAAAGGCAAAGCATATATCGATGTTCAGGTCAACGCAGAATCAATTTTTGACCTTAATCGCATTTATCATTTTCGCAAAAGTAATCCAACATTCAGTCGCACATTAGTTGTGGGACGAATGTTGGAGAAAGAAGCAAGGCCCTAATACCTTGTGGTTTAAAAGTGGGGGGATGCAGCTGCCAATAGGCCTTTTGTTCTACCACGTCATGGTAATGCAAAGAAGCCAACGACATCTTGCTATTACAGAAAAGTCCCAGTATTGTCAGAGAAAGTTGGTCAAATGGTACAAGAGGGAAAGTCAACTGATAGTATTTACAATATCCTGAACAAGGATCCACAAGAAAAATGCAAGCCAAACACTCCAAAATCCCAAATATATTGACAATCAAATTTACATTTCAAAACGATTGGCAGAAGAACAGCAACAAGAACCGAAATCAACTTAACTGAAGCTGAGGTACTTATATACAATGTGAAATCTCACAGCATGATTGACAAGGTCATTTTTTCTAAAAATGATTACCTTACTTTCAACTTATTGCCATACATGATAAAGAGCATTGAACAATTTTGTGTGAAAGGGAACTCAATTTCAAGAGTAGACACAATTTTTGAACTTGTTCCTGGCCTATGGTTAACAGATTCAAGCTACACAAATGAAGCTCTTATCGATGCAAACAGCAAGAAACACCCTGAATTACCAGACATCTTCAATGTGGCACTTTCAAAAGAAAAGAGAAAATTACCGCAGATTTGCTGTTGAGATGGTTATGAATAACTGATCATTAATCAACACAAGAAAGATATGCCATGATTCGACCATTCAAAAGGGATTGAAAGATATTTTCTTATTTGCTGATAAATTATGGTGCACGCAGCATAGCGGTCAAATCTTTGATTGGCTAAGAGCTCTGTTCGCTACCATGTTCAAAGCCAATCAGCACACATGATTCTCACAACAAAATCGCTTTGCAGCTAGAATTAGGCCCATTTTCGCCATTTCATAATGTTTTTACCACATTGTCTACAAAAAGCATTGCATGCCTCTACACAGCGAATTTCCTCTTTATTTTTTGTCCAGTTCATCACCATGCGTTGCTATTTAACCTATATTGGCGCCACTGTTCGATCGCAAAGATTAATATAAAAAAACACCTCGCAAATGATCGCTAAATTTCGTGTCGAGATTCAGGTAAATTACGTTTTTACCTCTCCCCACCCAAAGCGCTTTAGACATTTCACATTTTGACACAATCAATTATATACTTACCTTAAATCTAGGAATGGTTCATAATCCCGTCAAAGATGCACTCACTGTTCAGCCTTAGATTCGGCGGTGATCGCCAATGTAATTATCACAACGGCACGAAGGCTTTCATATTAACCCCCGAACTCAATAAATGTATCTTTGTCCTCTGGAATCAAATTTTTTTTATAAAAGTGATAAATTTCCAGCAACAGCCCAAAGTAAATTCAATCATGATTGTTCAAAGACAATTGACCATTATTACTAATTTTATGTGATGAAAATGGCGAATACACTCACGCGGTAAGACTGGGATCTAATAAAATTTGAAAACGGCGGAAAAATTTCGAGAGTCGTTTTCGTCAATTTTTCTAGACTAACTCTCTTTTTGATACCCTCATGCAGCACCTGAATGCATTTGATGAGTATCCGTTTGAGAATTTCCACTCAATCTTGTACAAACCCAATAAGCGAGGGTAAATTCCCGAAATTCTGCGGATTTATGGTGAGAAATTCTGAGCAGGTTTAAGAGTTTTTATAGAATTCTTTATCATTTGTGAAACTAACATGATTTTGTATCAACCACCAAACGCCGAAATAATCGTAACAGACGAGGAAGATTAAGAGAGAAATGGACTTCTGCGTAAGGACAATTAATTACATTATTCATATTCAAACATATAAGCAACAAGAAATGCTAAGAAAAGACCTGAAGTTTGATTCTCAAAATTCCTTAAAAGGTGTCATGTTACCCTGAAAAGATTGTTTTCCAAATTTTTTGCAACTTCTGAAACCGTTATTTTAAATAAAAAAAAAATCAAAAGAACCTTCTCTGTACTTTAGAAGTTGAAAATTGAACGACTGCACTCGACTGATATCGCATTGTTTTGAAAAATCTCATTGGCCTTTTCGGAAGAGTGATACACTCCTCATTGTACTTTAGAAATTTATAATAATTCTGAAATGGTCACGTGGCTGTTTGATTTCTTTATGTGTCAAAGACTGTATACATATGGATGACACACTAAGCTCTTCTTTTTCTGTTGATCCTTTGATGAATTTGTAGTCTTTACGATATCGTATCTATTTATAGATCTCCTACAATAGATTTAGCAGATTGAAAAATTAAGATACGCAAGCAGAATATTTCCTGTCTGGTGTCTATTTTCTATCGCAAACTTAAGAGTACCACTCTATATTATGTTTTACTCCGAGTTGGTTTTGAGTTTATTCCTGTCTTGCGTTT